>JASAUF010000433.1:0-85607 GCA_030180095.1 Magnolia changhungtana | reverse complement strand
ATGTGACCACGGTGACGGGGCGTGCACGATGACATGTGTTGATGCAAAAAATGGAAACCCGATGCACCTCCTTCTTCGTCGCTATTTGCACAATAAAGATGTAAGGAACCACAGGCTAAAAGCCGGGAACCTCCGAATTCTTAAGTCGGTGATTGGACAGGAAGAAGGTCTTTTCCCCAGTGTTTTTGCCTACCTCTTATCTTGGGAGATTTCTTCCTCATATAGGAATGGGAGGTCCATTGTGTAAAGATTCTCTTCGAATATCTCGGAGATTTGATTCCAGATTGCAATTTGTTTACTGGATGCTTCCCGATCTGAGATTTTTGGGGTTGGGGATCCTTTTCAAGATTTTCGGGACGGTATTTATTCTTACAGCGTTTCTTCCTTGCTCGGCTCGGTCTTAACAGACTCTAGTGAAAGATGAGTCTCGGTTGGCTACAAGGATAAATCTTTTTGTCTTCTATCGGACGAAATAGAGTCAGTTTATGGCCGATGTCCTTCCTTAATCCGATAGCCAGACAACAACTTAGGCTTAAGGTCGGTTTTACGATCGATCGGGTGGCATCGCATTTGAGCTGTAATCGGTCCCTTTAGGCGTTGCTTTGCCTCGTTAGCATTGAGTCAACTTCATATGTCTTATACATCTTGCCTATGGCTCTTAACTACTCTTTAAGTCTCGGTTGGGATTCATTCCTATGAATCAGTATGTCTCTCCTTTTAGGCTTCTTCTTGCTTGGCTGACAACTCAAGTTGCCCCTAGACCCTCTGGGCGGTGTCGATGAGGATTGGTCCATTATAACTTACGGGTCTCCAGACTTGTTATATTTTTCCCCAACAGTAAGCTCCCTTGCTCCTTGTGTCAGCTATGTTGACACTTATGAGTAATGAGTTTCAAAGTCGGTTTACACTGGAGACCGAGGTTGTGATGGAGCATTTAATACTCTCTAGGTCGTCCTTAACGCGCGTCAGTCCGTTGCTCGAGGTCACACGAGCGAACAGCCTTCAGAGCATTTTTTTCGCTTATCAGCGCTGGACGCGTGGCGAGGGCAATGATGGCATCAGTCGGCGTGCGACCCGTGTCAGGCGTGGGAGTCGAAATAGGTGTCGATTCGACGATCCTCCTTAAATGCCTCTGCCACGTGGTAGGGCTATAAAAGGAGGAGAAGGGCGTTACTTCGCCATTTTCGCACCCGCCTCTCTCTTCTCTCCTCCTTGCCTGTCTTCATTGTTCCCGCATTTCGCCATTTTTCAACCATTTTCTTATCTTCATTTCCCATCTTTACCTCCTTGTCTGCATTTATCTTGTCATCTCCGGTGAGTATCAAGCTCTCTCCCTCCCTTTATTTTTCAATTTTTATGGCGTAACGAGGTTCTCAGAGCCCACGGGAGGGAGCTTCCGGTGATGAGGATGAAACGAGACATCTTTGGAATGTCTCGGAATCACCATCATTGCTGACGGAGATGGCGATTGGCGCCAATGAAGTTTTCCAGTTCTCTGAAAGAGTGTCTAAAACTTTAGCGGAGTGCCCTGCTTCGGCAGGTCCTTCCGGCGGTGGCGTGTCACTGATGACTGCCCCTAGGAGGCCTAATCCTCCTGGGGAAGATTTAGAGGAAGAGGATAAGGAGTTTGAGGAAACCGCTGAGTCGGTTCCCCTTAGGAGATCGGCAAGGGCCGTTGAATTGACAGACGAGGAAGAGGAGGCTGCCGAGGGAGGGGAGGCTAGAGACGAGCAGAGGGGTCCGGTCCTTCCGGTCCTAACTAAGGCGGACTTGGACAAAATTCGAGTCGGGTATCATGTGCCCGACTCAGTTATTCTTTGTCTCCCACTCCCGAGTGAATTACCCGACCATCCTCCTGCTGGGATGGTCGCGATTTTCAAGTTGCTATGCAATGTGGCTTACGTCTGCCCCTCCAACCAGTTGCTCGGGATTTTCTTTCCCGACTTCAAATCGCTCCCGGGCAGATAGCTCCGAATGGGTGGAGAAACTTGTTCGAGTGTGCAGTGTTGTGGGCTAAGACAGAGCAACCCCCACTGATTGTCGATGAGTCCCTCTATTTGTACCAAGTACAGCCAAACCCTCAATAGCCTGGCTAGTACTTCTTGTGCGCTTGGCGGAACAAGGGCGGTTCTTTGATAACCGACCCTCCTATTGTAACACCCCGTACTTTTCAGACTCGGGTGTTACCGTATAACTAAGCTTAGCATAAATACAAGTCAGGCCTAAGTAAACACTTACGTTCATCCTAGTTTAAATCTGACCGTTGAAGAACAGTCCGCACCTATATATTTAATGTACATATAGTATTATGAAAATAATATTATGTTAACTAAGCATGATGGATAATAATTTTACGGTGTATAATTGAATTATAAATATCAATGTAGTATTAAATATTTTATACAAAAATTATGAGATATTTTAATAAGATGGTATATTATTTATCAATGAGATTTTAAAAGAGATATTGTACAATTTTCAATCCATACATGTGTAATAGGATATTGTATATTGGGAATTATATATTAATAAATACGTGATTAATAATAGCAAGTAAATAGTAGCATGTTAATATTAGAAATTATATTTAATAAATATATATATATATATGTATATAGGAGTTTTTAATTATTTTAATTACAAGAAAATCCATATTAAAATTGGTATTAGTTAACAATGCATAATGAAAGCCTTAAATGGACCCTTAAACCCTTTTAACAGCTTATATTCGAACTCGGTCTGATCCGACCATTAGATCAGCGAGAAATCCGTAATTGGGACCCAAATCTAGTCATGGGGCCCACCTGAGCCTTGGATCCGCCCGATTTTGGCCAAAAGGCCCTAAATAGGGCCTTCTAGGATGAATGGGCGGATTAGATTTCTCAAAAATCATCACGATGGACCCCATCACCGATCCCGTGGGTTCACAGTGTGTGTGCACCAGCAGTGCACTGGTCCTGGGAGCCCAGTCAAACCGGGCAAACCCAACCCTTCTACTTGAAGAGAGAATCTCTCTCTCTCTGCATTTTCGACAGCAGTGGATGAGAGTCCGTTTGCAACGCACTGTGGCCCACCTGGTGTGGTCACGTGCATGATCCAAACCGTCCATCCGGTCAGGGTGGGGGAGCTGACTAAAACCTAACCCGTCTCACAGGTTGGAACACAATCCTCGCAGAAACCAGGCCTTACAAAACCACGTTTCCAAAAATGGAAACCTTCTGCATGCCAGGTTGGCAATCCGCGTGCCACCTTTTCCTCCGATCTTAGTCGTCTAAACCGACGAGATCTCGACCGTCTAAATCCCTGGTTTAGGGCTTCCACTTGCGGCAAAACCAAAACCGCTCAGTTTCATAAAAATGGGCTGTATTTAGAGCAGTTTCAAAACCACTTCATCCAAGCCATCTGTTATTGATCCAATGGTGCTAGGAGTTAGGTTTAGTAAATATAAGGGGACAGATCGAGGAACAGGAGCTCGTCCTCCATTCTTGCAGCCATTCGAGAGAGAGTCAGTCGTTTCCCTTCCACCTCCGAACCCACTTCAAAAACCTCCTCTAAGCTTCATTTTGATCATGTCCCAAGCTCCCTTAGGCTTGTTTACACCATCCTTTAACATCATTTTGAAGGAAAGTACCCATGTTCCTGATCTGCCATTAATGGAGGGGTCGTCTTCCTTGTTGAAAGCTTAGTCGTTCATCCCTGTTTCGCCCTAATCTAAGATCAGTTGCTAGGTGGGCCATCCTACGATGTTACATGCGGGTTAGTGGAGAAAAGAAGAAGAATATGGAGAGAGAAAGAAGAAGAGGGAAGAAAGGGGTGTGCGACTATTGCACCGCACCACCGTGCTGCACTCCCACTCGAGCTCAGGCCAAGTCGGATCGAGTCTGTGGGTTCGGACTTGCTCCTGGCTTTAAGGGAGCTCCAGCAGATGAAGAAAGATGAGAGAAAGAGAGAAAATGGGTGGGCAGATTCTGTTGGTGCCACCCTATGTCACGACTCGCTGCCGAGTCGGGTTAGCTGAATCATCCTGGGACTTTTAGTGGTCGTTCTTTGGACTTTTAGCGACAAGAATCGAGGAAGGAGAAGAAAAGAAATTGTAATGCCTTGAAAATCGGGGTCGTGCAAATGCCCAACTTCCGAGTTCAAACACATCACTTATGCAACACAATTGATGATGATTGAATGTTGTCCATGTTAGTACGTGTAAACAAGGATGGGATCATACCAAAACAGTAATTCATACTCCAGAATAGTTGAGTTACGTAAGCGGAAGACTAAAAGAGGTCTATAAGCATAGATAAAACGTATAGACTGTTACCGATCTCCAGAGTATAAATACATTGTCAGGTCAAATAAATACAAGTGTCATTTTAAAATACAAAATGTCAAAGAGTGGTAGTCCTCTACAAAGCATGAACCCTGAAGCCCTGTCAATTCAGAACGGTCTACGTAAAGTTGCCTGAATACTGCATATATGAGAATGCCTCCTCGTCATCATAAAAGTTAGGCTCCGCCTCATGAGTCACATCATCATCTGCAATTATGACAGTCTGGTTGGTGTTTAAAGCACCGTCCCAGAACGTGGGAGTGAGCGATCAACTCATTGGAATAATAAAGCAAAGGTTAATATGTTATCAATTCAGTCAAGCAGTAATGATAAAGCAATACAATCACACATTCCTAAGTACTCTGATTAATGTAAGAATGGTATGTATAAATGATACATGCCCTCGCCTGCACTCCCTCTACGATCTTCATCTCACGGTCGCGCATATCAGTCACTTCCTCAATGCTCTCTACTCAACGTCAAACGGCACATGCAGTGCGGTGCTTGAGCGTGGTTACCAAGTTCTTATTAGTCCTTTTCATGCAGCAGGATTTGGAAACTAAGGTACCTCCCTTATATCATTTTCCAAACTGTGATCCATTCTAGGGTCGTCAGTCATAGTAAATCTTATACGATGTTGTGGTTCTAGGTCACTGCAAAGGGCTCGTCACCTGATCAAGCAGGCCTAGTTTATACTCTAGTTGTTATGGAAAGGCTCGTCGCTTCAACGTAGTCTCAGAGTATGCTCGAGGTCACTACAACCTGATCAGTGCAAGCCAAGAGCTCAAATACAGTGTCTCATACCACTGTATCTGGCTCACGATGCTGTATTACTCACCAGTCACTACGGGGAGGGTCGTCGCCCCAGCGTAAGCTGACAGCTCGACCACGGTGTCCCATACCACCATGTCCGGCTCATGAGTCTTAGCAGATCGAGGTACCAAGGTTAATGGGGTTTTCACTGGTGAGTTTGGTACCTTAGGTTCAAGCAGTAGCGTCCAAACATGGTGAACATACATCGGGTCAATCGGGTTACTTGACGAGCTCGACTAGTACGAGCATATGTAGAATTGATCGACATGAAGTGCGTAAGCACTTCATATGGCCTAACCACTGTCGACATCCTAAGTACGGCTCGGATCCATTGACCATATCCTGTATAGCGAAACAACTTCAGCCAACTGGTCAGAACATGTTACTGATTGCCTGGACTATATAATAGCCTCAACCACATTCAATTACAACAAATAATCATATGAGAAAATCAAAGTAGTAATGGATCAATAATTCAAATCATACAATCATTCGAGCATTTTATGGAATACAACTTAAATATGAATTCAAACATATGCATTCCATACCTAAACAGACACTATAGTATAAAATACATGGAGGAAATCATACACATAGTTAAGGTAGTTGAGAATCATATCTCAACACTCATACAAAGTACAATTTACTAACTACTAGTTCATTCAGACATTCTTACAAACACTTAGTCTACACATTCCAACATACATGACGTATGTTGGTCATAATATGTATTAGGGCAAAACCTTTCGCCAAGGAGTTGTCGCATATACAACAAGCATATATGCATGAAAAATAATCATGTCAACCGCGAATCCAAAAACCATACGTATTCAATTATTTCAACAAATACATAGAATACATTATAGTTGACATAGTTCATACGTATTCGTAAAGCGAAACAAATATCACGTTTGGCATGTCAAATGGCACCCATGTTAGTAATAAATCATTAACCGACATTGAAAGCCTTGAAAACCATAACCTAAATGTATATAGTCTACACCTTACGCCGGTAAACGCATAACGGATTCGTTTTAGACACTTAGTCTTTGCCAACGGCAGAATGACAACCTATAGTATGGATTAGGTTAGCTATTTCACCACTTGTCCTATATGATACCCTAAAACAGATTAGGGTTAGGTTTTCTTATCCAAGTACGTTGTCGAAGACGCCGGAATATCGCTACAGATGCGATGATAAGCGTGTGGAGTGGTAGGATTAAATCCCAAGAACAAACGCCAGTACACTCTCTCACTTCCTTTTTCTTTCCTTCTCTTTTCTCTCTTTTCTCTTCTAGGGTTAGGAATTCATATGGAATGAGAGAGGGGTGGGTTTAGGCCCTTATATAAGCTCAGAACTGACCCGAATGACCCCAGGGTCATGGTATACTTAGGTTATAGCCAAATGGGAGCTGTTTTGATCCAACGGAGCACTTCTGGAGGCCTCTTTTCTGCGTGCAATTGAACTTAAGCTCTCTGGCATTGGATCTAGGTCAAGTTAAGTTTTTGGTTCGATCGGATTTCTAGATCGATCGTGGTGGACCAGTTTTAATTTAACAGTCACCGGCACTCAATCAGGGCCACAAGTATATTGACATATGTTAGAAATTTTTTCTAATCCGAGGGTGTATTTGGGTCAGGTTCTAACGATCTGAATCCTTATATTTGGCCTGCAAGAGAAACGACTCAATTCACTTAAGTTTTAGTTTATTTTCTAAAGATATTCGCGTTTCTCACACAATTCGCTCCGGGCCCAAGTTGTGCGTTTCTGGATATTATTTGGATTTGATTTTCGAGATGGTTGTCAAGCCCAACAAGGTGGTCATAATTGTTTAGTTTCGCGGTCATCGGACTTTCGACGCGCAATTCAGGTTCGATACGGAGTTTCAAGGTGCTTTGGAGAGCAACTGAGTTTTGAGATTGATCCTAAGTTATAGGGTAATGTAGCGTTAAGGATTCTACAAGTTTCAGGTCTTGCAGTTCGTATTTAAAGTGGTTCAAGCGAATTTCACAGCTAATCTAGTTTAGCACTTAGTTAATTTCGCCTAATTTCTAAAGGATTTGGTCCTGAGTGATTTCTACCTGAGGTGGTACTCGGGTCTTTGTACGGATTTTTTCGAGACATTACAAAAATAGAAAAAGAAACAGAGGAGAAGGAATGAGAGGCTGCCATGTGCGTCAGCTTGAACCGAGTCAAGTCTGACTTGTTGCCGTTTTGTGCAGTGTGTTTGTGTCGACTACCTCGACCAGCTAAGTCGCCAACCGGCCACCGACACTGCTGCATATCTCCACCAAAGAAGGAGAGAAGAGATTTGTGAGGAAGAGAGTGAGAGGAAGAAGAGAAAGGAAAGACAGAGAAAAAGAGAGAGGAGTAGGGGTGAGTGAGTTGAGTAGCTGGCGAGTTGACTCGACTCACCTGAGTTGAGTTGGGCCATCCTTGAGTCGAGTCCAGCCACCTCTGGACTGCCCAAAAACAGAAATGAAAAAGGAAAGGAGAAGAAGAATGAGAGAGAATGTAGGGGTGATGGTTATGTTGGACCGAGTCAACTCAACTCAAACTGAGTCGACTAGGTGAGTCCACTTCTCCTCATTCCAAACTTATTTCAATGCACAGTTATCATTGCTACCAATGTTATTATTGGTATTATTAATATTACTGACGATTAGCCGTTAGTAGGTTAGTCATAATAAAACTAGTTATTTTATATGTAATAATATTTTATTTACCGCCCTTAAACATTACCATTAAGGGTGGATCAGAATATTTTTTACCATTGTAATGATTATTATTATCATGTAGCTACTATAAATTACATCGCTAGTATTAATGGCAATTTTACAATCATTAATACTATCAACATGGTTACCATTCCTATCATCATTAGGAATTTAATATCAGGAATGAATAGATGTTAGTAACTTATCTATATCGATATTAGCTATTACATATAAAATAATATCATTACTAATTACTAGTGTATTACTTTTGCCACTCTTAAATATTATCATAGATGGTAGATCACAATATTAATTATCATCAGAATGATTATTATTAATAGGTAGTACAACACTAACGCTAATAATTATCTTATAATTATTGAGTTTAAGCGTAACTAATACCAACTATGGTTCAAACCCTAAATTATCTAGCCTAGAACTAAACTCTAGAATAAAAATCCTAAAACCCAAATACGGGGCTAGAATCTAGGATAAAACCCTAATTTCACATTAAAACCCTAAAAGATGATCCTAGGCTATGATCTTCGACCCTAGGTAGTGATTAGAATGAGAACTAATTATACAAGTTCATGATTTGTGGCATGATACAATTCTAAGGGCGCAAGCACTTAGCAACACTGGTAGGCGATTCAAAGTATAAAGTGATGATTCTTCCCCTTGTGCTTTCCATCTTCTCATTAGCTTAAGTTATAATTTTTATTTAAATTCATAATTGATAGCTCCTTTTATAATCACATGTGTTAGCTAGTGGAAATTAAATTATTGTATTACATGCTTTATGATTATCCTGTATAATTGTTCATACTTGTGAATTTTTTTATTGGATTGCTACGGAATTTAAACTGGTACATTAGTGAAAAATTCCCACATATGAATGTACACCCATACTTGGGATGTAACTTGACTAGTTGTAATCGTAATGGACCTTCGACTTGGTGGTTATTGAGTGGTGGTCTAAATGGATCACTGATGTGGGCCTACCATACAGGGTTGTTGTGTCCAATGATTTTCAAGGATGGTCTTTTATCGCATGGTCCTGATACTCGCCCTAAGTGGCTTACTTTAATATCGCCCTATGTGGCTTTGTTCTAGTATTTTTTCTATGTGGGTTGGATGTTTTATACTATACAACCATGCGATGGTAAGCCCCATATATTGTAATATGATTGGCCACTAGTCGACGGGGTACCATTAAACATCTTAAGGTGGTAGTCTCATGGGCCGGGGATGGTGGTCATGGGACACTATGCCCGAGCCGTTGGCCTACGCTGGGCCATGTGCTCCCCATAGTGACCGTGAGCTTATTTAAATTGGCTGGTTGCAATTGGACTAATAACAGGTTGGCTAATCATGCATGCATAGCACAGACCAGCATCTATTGCTGTCATACGTAACATATAGATTCACCTATCTGGATGTTTTACCCGAGGCACCAACCATCATCTGTTGTTATCGTATATATTTGTCTGTTTGAATGTTTTACCCGAGGTACAGATCGTCTGGATGTTTTACCCGGGTCGATGATTGCATGGGTGACGACCCCAATGTCCATCTGGATGTTTTACCCGGGACATAGGCCGTCTGGATGTTTTACCCGGGCCGACGATTGCATTTATGTATCCATGCATATAATAAGACTGCATTTACTCTGTTTTGGTTGTCTAGATGTTTTATACTATTTTTTACCTAATGCGACAGTGTGTAATCTTGAGGGGAATTCATACTGAGTTGGCCACTCATCCATCAAATATATAACTGTACAGGTAGCACAGGTGGCCCTGATGATGTTCACATTCATATTCGTGAGCAGCGGGCTATGGTTGACAAGGGTGCATGAATATATTTACTAAAGGCTGCTACAGGATTTCACAGCTCAAGATTGTTGTAAGTTTACTTTGTTTCATATGTAATGTTATTTCATTATGTATTCGTAAGAATGGAGAAATTGGTTCGTATAAGTCATTATGGGCACTCTCTTGTATACTCTAAATGTAATTAAAATTTTCCTTTATGCTGATTTGCCCGCTCTATGCTCATCTGCTTACTCTGATAAAAGAAGAAAAAATATATTTAACCATCCTTTAAGGTTAACACTCAAGTTTTTGGGAAACGGGTCATGTACTCGGGTCTTGAAAAGTCGGGGTGTTACACATATCTCCAACAAGCACTGAAGAGAGAGGTGGTTATGGGCTTGCGATCGCTGGGAAACTGCCGAGTCTGGGCTCTTCAAACCTCGTGTTCCTCGGTCGCTTTCTGAAGCAGGTGACTCGGCGTATCTCTTATCTTTCTTTTCTTCACTATATATTTCTGAGTCTGACTGAATGCGTTCTGTAGATATTCTCAAGAAAAGGCCAAAGCTAGAAGCTGGTGCTCTAGCTCGGATCAAAGATCTGAAGAAGCTAAGTCCAGAGGATCGGTATTGGAAGACTCTTCTTCAGCCAGAGTGTCTTCTTCTGTCGAGCTTAGATTCGTCCGTGATAGGTATTCTTTAGCTGCTCTGACGCATTTCCCTTTGAATTTTTGTCTAATTATGCGTCTCCACTAATGCAGATATGGTTGAAGCTCGGCCCCTTCTGAAACCAGCTTCTAAGATGAAGGCTCCTCTGCGGTCGGCGCTTCTATCGGAGACTCGTCCTCCAAAAAAGCTGAAGACGGCTTTAAAGACTAAGGGGTCACCCGCCCCGGTCACCCCTGCCCCGGTCATCCCGACCGTGGTCGTACTCTCCGACCTAGAAGAGAGAGCAAAAGAGGCAGACACAGTTCTTGCCGAGCCTCAGGTAGCTCCTGAGCCAGGATCCGTTGCAGATCGGATCCTGGGAACTGAGAGAGGAGCAGAGAGGGGAGACCTCAAGGGGGGAGATGACTCAACAGGAGCCGTCGCCCCTTCAGGGCGATGTGTCGTCCATGGTCCCTTGGGCCATCTCTCATGGGGGAGAGAAGGATTACCCGGGTCTCTGTAGCTCCCCCTCGAGGCGGGTTCTTGCTCACGCGGCGAAGGTACTGCTTGAGGTAACGTCTTTAATTTTTGTTGTCTTAAGTAGCTTCACAATCGTTTCGATGACTTAGTTCTGACCTCAAGTTTTCTTTTTGCAGTTTACCCCTTGCGTGCTTAGGGGTAGCTCGGACCTCACTGATGCTGTCACTAAGTTAGAGGCACAGCTTGAGGGCGCTATGACTCAAGTCGACTTGATATCGGGAGACTTGGGTCTCGCCAGCAAAGCTGCCACGGATGCCAAGGCCGAGTGTGCCCGTGAGGCCTTGCTGCTAGCAGAGGCTCAGGAGGAGAGTCGATGACTTCGTCTGTTTCATGCTTCTTGTGAGGATAAGCTTGTCCGGACCAAGGCTGAGGCCATAGCAGCCATTGAGCGGGCCAAAGATGAGGCCAAGGACCGAGCCATAAAGGCCTTTCTTGAGTCTTAAGAGTTTTTGGATGAGAGGGATCGCCTGTATCAGGGTGGGTACACAGCTTGTATCCAGCTGATGAAGCAATCTTTTTCCGACCTTGATCTCTCAGGATTTGAAGAAGATGCTTCTAGGTCAGAAGGTCCGAAGGCTGAGACTGTCGGGTCTGCTGATGCTGCGACTGGTATAGAGGTTGAGTCAGAGGCAGCTCCAGAGGTCGCTCCAAGTGGTGGTAGTAGCCGAGTCTGAGCCACCTCCTGAGTTAGCTCCTGATGAACCTTGGGGCTTGATTTTTGGCACTCACACCAGCACCTTTAGGAACACCGAGCTTCAAGCACTTTAAGCACACCAAGGTTCAGGGTGGGCTCGAGAGCACCTGCAGCCAAGAGAGGGCTTCGTACGTCGCCGCTAACTTTTTCCTTTACTTTAACTCTGTCACCCATCGATGTAATGCCGAGGCAAAATGTAACTCGATGTAACAGACGTACTGATGAATGAATATACTTTAGTTTTTCTTTTATTTATTTTGACTCAGTTTACATGCTTGTCACCTTTGAGTCTTTTTACATATTCAATTGGTTGACCTAGGGATAGTATATCTTTAGATGCTCAGCATTTCAAGGGTGAGGTAGTAATTGCCCGGTTAGGTCCTCTAATCGGTACGTTCCTGGTTGGATGGTGCTCGAGACGATATAGGGTCCTTCCCAATTGGGTCCCAATGTGCCTGCACCAACTTCCTTGGTATTGAGGAACATTTTTCGGAGGACCATGTCCCCGACTCAAAAATGCCTGACCTTGACTCGGGCATTGTAGAACCGAGCTACTTGTTGCTGCCGAGTCACCATCCGTAGGCGAGATTTTTCTTTTTGTTCGTCCACAAGATCGAGTCCGAGGGCTAATAGTTCTTCATTATCTTCTTCATTAAACGAACTGACTCGGGCTGAAGGCAACCCGATCTCGACTGGAGTGACGGCTTCCGAGCCATAAGCAAAGGAGAAAGGAGTTTCTCCCGTAGAGGTTCGTTAGGGTTTAAGCATCGTAGCAAAGGAGCATAGAAACCTTTTTTATATAACATCCTGTTAAGAATTGTGTAGCGGGAAGCTCGGATCTTCAAACGTCGAGCCTCGGCATGATCTTCGAGCAACTCTCCATTGTTGAGATACCGGATGATCAGGTCAAGCCAAATAGTTTCTGAATCAATTGCGTGTATGATCGAGCTAACTGGTTCATTGATACTCGGCTTGGAGACGTACTCAATTGGAACAGACCTGGGTATGTCGTCTTCATCGGCAGAGGTGAGTTTTGCTAGTAGATCGGCTTTTACATTTTCCGTCCGAGGGATGCGAGTGACGACACAAAGCTGAAAGCTGCCGATCAATTCTTTGGCTTTCTACGTGTATACTTTCAATTATTCTTTTCGTGTTTGATACACACCGGTGATTTGATTGACGACCAATTGTGAATCGCTGAAAACGTTGAGATGAGTAACACCTAAATTGGCTACGAGTCGAAGGCCAAGCAATAAAGCTTCATATTCCATTGTATTGTTCAAGGCTTAAAATTCTAGTCTTAAGGCATACTGGATGTAGGTTTAATCGAGAGTTTCCAGGATGACTCCTGCCCCGCTTGCCTTAGAGTTAGAAGAGTCGTCGACATATAGCTTCCATGGGATTGGGTCGGGCACGAATTCAGGAGAAGTGGTCGTTGATTCCTTAATAAGCTCGGTAGCATGCTCGGTTATCAGATCGGCTTGTAGTGTCACTTCAGCAATGAAGTCGGCTATAGCTTGTCCTTTAATGGCTACTCTCAGCTTGTATTGAATGTCGAATTTGCTGAGCTCGATCACCCACTTTGTAAGTCTGTCGGATGCTTCTGGTTTCTGAAGGATCTGGCGTAGTGGGAGGTCGGACATAACGACAATGATATGAGCTTGAAAGTAAGGCCGAAGTCATCATGAGGAGACTACCAGGACTAAGGCCACTTTTTCAAGGAGTGAATATCTTATCTCTGCCGGTAACAGTGCTTTGCTGACGTAATAGACCGGCAGTTGCTTTCCTTCACGCTCCCATATCAGAACCGAGCTAACCGCTGCGTCTGACACTGCGAGATACAATAATAGAGCTTCCCTTGGTTCAGGTTTCGACAAGAGGGTTGGAGATCCGAGATAAGACTTCAATTGCTGGAATGTTGCTTCACACTATTCTGTCCAATCCATTGTTTGTCGTCCCCTCAGTTGTTTAGAAAATGGGAGGCATTTATCGATGGCTCGAGAGAGGAAGCAATTGAGTGTGGCTACTCGTCCGGTCAGCCTTTGTATGTCTTTGATTGTTTTCAGAGACTCCATGTCGAGCAACGCCTTGATCTTCTCCAGATTTGCCTCGATCCCTAGTTGGCTAACTTGGAATCCGAGGAACTTTCCCGAGCTCACGCCAAAGGCACACTTGTTTGGATTCAACTTCATTTGGAACTTGCGTAAGATTAGGAACATTTCTTCTAGGTCGGCTATATGGTCGGCCGCATGTATACTTTTGACGAGCATGTCGTCAATGTATACTTTCATGGTTCGGCCGATTTGCAGAGCAAATATTTAGTTTACTAATCTTTGATATGTTGCTCCAGCGTTTTTCAAACCAAACGGCATCACTCGGTAACAATAAAGACCTTTGTCAGTGACAAAGGTAGTCTTAGATTTATCAGATTGATGGATTACAATTTGATTGTACTTAGAATAAGCATCCATAAAACTAAGAAGTTCGTGCCCTACGGTGCTATCCACCAATTGATTGATCCTCGGAAGAGGAAAGCTGTCCTTTAGGCAGGCTTTTATTTAGGTCGGTATAGTCAATACAGACTCGCCACTTCCCATTAGCTTTTTTCACAAGTACGACATTAGCCACCCATTCTGGGTAGTATATCTCTTCTATGAATTTGGCCTTGAGGATCTTGCTAACCTCTTCTTCAATGATATGTACCTTTCAGGACCGAGCATGCGTCGCTTCTGTCGGATCGACCGGTAGGTCGGATTGATGTTGAGTCGATGAGTTATCACCGAAGGATCGATCTCTGGCATATCCTCATGACTCCATGCAAATACGTCAGTGTATCGTTGGAGCAGGGCTATCAGATTATCTTTCAAGGGTGATTGCAGAGATGAGCTAATTTGTACGGTTTTGGATTCATCTGTCTCGACCAAAGGTATCGAGATAAGGTCTTCCACCGGTTATCCTCGTTCGTGAGTTTTGATCTGAGGATCCAGTGACTCGATCATGGATACCTCGGTCGGGGCCTTTACGGCTATTGCATAGTAGCGTCATGCATCTTGTTGATCTCCTTTGACGACTCCTACTCCCGACTCAGTCGAAAATTTCATGGAGAGGTGGTATGTAGATACAACAGCTTGGAGGAGACTCAGAGAGGGCCGGCGAGTATAGCATTCTAGACTGATGATTGATCGACTATTAGAAAGTCAACCATTACTGTCATCTAATGCGGAGGGTTCCCGACATTAAGGGGTAACAAGATGATTCCTTCGGGGAGTGTCTGTCCACCTGAGAACTCGATCAATGGGGTATGAACTGGACGCAATGCTGATCATTCAACTCCCATTTTGTTGAACACTTGAGTAAACAGCACATCTGCAGATGATCCTATATCAATGAGTATGCGGAACACCCTTCGGTTCACGTTGGTGAGAGTGATGACTAATGCATCATCATGGGGATGGTGAATACCTCAAGCATCTTCATCGGTGAACAAGATATAGTATTTTTCTCTCTTATTTTCTTTTGAAGGCTGAGCTATGATCAGGATATTGGACTCAAGTCGACTGATGCTTTTGGCGTGATTTTTCCGAGCATTGTTTGAGTCGCCTTCGCCTCGGGGACCACCAACGATAGTCCGGATTTCCTCCGTGGGTCGGTTGTCACCAGGGTGTTCTTTCGCTGTCCTAGTTCTTTCGACGTGTTCCCCAAGTCGGCCTTTCGAATGAGTCTTTCAATTTCTTCTTTCAGATGAAAACAATCACTTATATTATGCCCATGATCGCAAAGATAGTGGTAATACTTGTTCTTACTCCGTCGGTTGGGATTGCTTCGGAGTTTTTCTAGCCAATTGACGAATCCCTCACTTTTAATCTCCATCAACACCTGCTCTCGAGGTTTGTTGAGCGGGGTGTAGGTCGAAAACTTTCGGTCGGGTCTTTTTCCCGACTCACGTTCATCGCGCGTTCGGTTGTATTTATGCTTCTTCCCTCTAGCCTAGTCAACTTCCTTTTTGGCTGACTCTTTGGCCGGGGCTTTCGCATTTTGGGCAGCCTCGCGCAAATTCCGTGTTTCCTCGGTGTCCGCGTACTTATCGGACCGAGTCATGAACTCAGCCAGAGTCATAGGTGGATTCTTGTCCAGGGATGCCAGAAACGATTTGTCCCTAACGCCTTGCATGATTGAATTGAGTGATGTCTCCTCTGAATGCTTTTCGAACTTGGAGTGACTCAAAATTGAAACGCTTGATATAGTCTTTCAGTAGCTCTCCCTCCTTCTGAACTATGTTGTTCAGATGTGCAGGGGGCTTCAACTTCTTCTTCCCACCAATGAAGTTGGTGAGGAACGCATTGCTGAGCTCCACAAACGAGCTAACGGACTTTAGTTTCAGCTGTTTGAACCAAAGTTGAGCTACGTCGGCTAAGGTGAGGGAAAAAGCTTAACACATCACGGCTTTCGAGGCATCATGCAATTCCATGTATGTTCGAAAGTATTCAATGTGTTCAGTTGGGTCAGTTTTACCGGTAAAAGGTGTAATTTGTGGAAGACGAAATCGTTCCAGTAGCCAAGACCGCATTACTTCCTCCACAAACGGGGATGCCTTTGTTTCAGGCCTAGTTTGATGTGTATCCCGATCGACTCTCCTTTATGTCCGCAATCTCTTCTCGTACTTCTCTCCTGAAGTCCTGGAGGTCGGCTTTCTAGGGCTCGTCGCTTTCTGTCATTCCCTCAACCGGAGGCCGATAGCGCCTCCGCCAATCTATCTCATGTCGGAGATCAGTGGGGGGCAGCACGGCAGTCGCGGAATGAGCGGGCGCTAGCTCGAACGGACCGTGGGGCTGACTTTGCTGAGGGATCGATCGCGGAGCGATAGGCTCAGGGTCGGCAACTTGTCGCGAGACGTTCGTCGCCTGACCATAGGGCTGAACTTGCTGCCGATGCATCTATTCCATATTTGTTTCATGACGTTTATGTCGGATCTAAGTTCCTGGACCTCTTTATCCAATCGGCCATTACCTCGGTTCTGCTGAGTATTTCTTATTGTAGCAGATGCTACTGGATGAGCCGCGGAATCCTGGTGGTTGTCGGGTTGATTCTGAGCTACGCTCGGGCCTGGTGGTCCAGTTATAGCGGCCTCATTTGGTTCTTCTTGGACCATTCTTCTATTTCTCGCCATCAGAACGCGTTTACGGCTTCTAGATAGAGCTTAGAAAATGACTTTTCGTACCATCTCCCACAAAAGGCGCCAAACTGTTGATGCAAAAAATAAAACCCGATGCACCTCCTTCTTCGTCTCTATCTGCACAATAAAGATGTAAAGGGGACCCTGGGTAAAGCCGGGGAACCTCTGATGCTTAAGTTAGTGATTGGACAAGGAAGGACTTTTTCCAGGTGTTTTCTGCGTACCTCTTATCTTGTAGATGTCTTCCTCTTATAGGAATGAGAGGTCCCGCCGTGCAGAGATTCTCTTCCGAATATCTCAGAGATTTGAATTGGTTGCAATTTGTTTACGGATGCTTCCCGATCTCGAGATTTTCTGGGTCGGGGATCCTTTTACAAGATTTTCGGGACGGTATTTATGCTTACACCATTTCTTCCTTACTCGGCTCGGCCTTAACCGACTCTAGTGAAAGATGAGTCTCAGTTGGCTGCAAGTAGAGCTGTACACGAGTCGAGTCGAGTTGAGTCGAGTATCACCCTGCTTGTACTCGGCTCTTAACGCCCGAGTGCTGCTCGTACTCGACTCTACTTGGCTAACGAGCTGGGCCCCCCTGCTCATACTCTACTCGCCTGAGTACGAGCCGAGTACGAGTAGTAAACGAGTAGAGTCGAGTCTGAGTTTTCGAGTCAAGTCCGAGTACGAGCACACGAGTTGAGTTTTAGGGCATGTGTTTATCCATACCATCCATCTATTTTGATGGATCATTTTAGGGCATGAGACTCAAAAGAAGGCAGCTCGAAGGCTTGAATGGACCGTCTGTCTTTATCTAAGTCCCTGTGGGGATAATCTCAAAATTATATTAACAATTTCTAATATATATTAGCAATAAAAAATAAAAAAATCAACCCCACACGGCCACACCTTACCGGGCGAGCAGAAGAGGGACGACCGGCGGCAGCTGCGTGTAGCGGTGCAGGGCAGGGCAATGACGGACGACGGGAGTCATGAGACGAGTTGTAGAGGGACGACTAGGAGGGAGTTTTTTTTTAACGCTCGCTGGAAGGGAAGGGTTTGGCCGTTTGGGCGCTGCTTGAAAAGGACGAGTGGGGTAGGGTTTGGGCGGACTGGAAAATGACGGGTGGGGTAGGGTTTGGGTGGAGTGGAAAAATGAAAATGATGGGTGGGGTAGGGGTTTTTTTTTCAGGCGAACTTATATACACGGGTAGCGAGTCGAGTACTAAGTACCGAGTTGAGTCGAGTACCGAGTCGAGTACCTCTAGACTCATACTCTACTCGTAATCTAAACGAGCAGTGAAAACCCGCTCATACTCGGCTCTAACTCAGGCGAGTCGAGTATGAGTCGAGTATTCCGAGTCGAGTCGAGCGAGTACTCGAGTCTCAATCTGCTCGTGTATAGCTCTAGCTGCAAGGATAGAGCTTTTTGCCTTCTATCGGATGAAATAGAGTCGGTTTATGGCCGATGTCCTTCCTTAATCCGATAGCCGACACTGTAACCGGCTTAATATGGGTTGGTTTTCTGATCGAGCAGGTGGCTTCTCGCATTTGGGCCTTAATCGGTCCCTTTAGACGTTGCTGACTCATTAGCCGAGTCAACTTCATACGTCTTATACATCTTGCCTATGGCTCTTAACTCTTTAAGTCTCAGTCGGGATTCATTTCCTGCAATCCGAGCTAAGTCTCTCCTTTAGGCTTCTTCTTGCTTCAGCTCAACCTGTTGCCCCCGGACTCTCGGGCAGTGTCAGTAGAGTTGGTCCATTCCATAACCGAGTCTCCGGACTTGTTATATTTTTCCCCAACAACATGAATTTAAACATCAGGAACATCCAAAACTGATGTAGGCCATACCACACAAAACAGTTGGGATCGAATGCTTGGGGTGACAGAACTTTTGTATCAGGATGATATTTGTTCCATGGTTTATCTGAGTGGTAATAACCCAATGAACGGTGTGGATGACATTTAAACATCATGGTCAACTCGAGGAACTTTTCCACTGTGGGCATTTATGACACAGGGGAGGACGTGAGGTCGAGCACCGTCTTCCTCAAGAGGATAACTATTCCGAATCCACGGAACTTCTCTGCACTCCTCACAGAGACTTTCTCGAATCCACGAGAAAATAGAGCAGAAAATAGAAATAAATTCTAATAAATTCAAAATAGATTAATGAATGCATAAAAACAAGTTCACAACCCTTTAAATAAGGGTACTAAGCAATGGGAAAGAAATCATAATCAAACTACAACTAAAACTCCTAGAATTCGCGACTTACTATAAATAGTAAACTTAATATTTATAGACGGTTGTGATGTCTACTAGTGCGCAAGGTTTTTGGCCAAAATAGTAAGTGTCCTATTTGGCTTCACCAAACCGTTCCTCTAATTATTCTAAGCTCTTTTCACGTTGGGCACAACTCCTAAAGCCCGACGGATGAAGAGTTATAGTCAAACTAAAACTTACTATTTATAGTAAAAATGAAATTGAAACAAGGAAATGACCGTTGAATCAGGGGTTTCTCACAATTTCGAGTGTCGCAACCCTACTTGGTAGGGTTGGTTGGCTAAAGTACCTCGTTCTACCTCAAAATCATATATTTTACGTTGGCTAACTCATCCCGAATTGCGAGATACGCCTGATTGAAGGTCTGATGGTCCAGATCACTTCTGTCGCCGACCGGGCCTTTTCTGATCCATCTTTGCCATGTAATTGTCCGCGACCCACTCTACATCAGTCTCCTCTACTTCAAAAGAACTCGTCCTCGAGTTATCATTATGCGCTGGTTCATGATACTCAGTCAGGTCCGCGACATTGAAAGTCCATGAGATCGCCATATCATCTGGAAGATCAACAACATAAGCGTTGTCATTGATCTTTCGGATAATTGGTACTAGTCCAATCTTTTTATTCTTTAACTTGTTGTACGTTCCGGTCGGAAATCTTTCTTTGCACAAATGGACCATTACTTGGTCGCCCACCTCGAACACTTTCTGTTGCCGATGCTTGTCCGCTTGCTCCTTGTACTTTTCGTTCGAGATATGTAGCTTGTTCTGTACCTCCGCATGAATGCCCATGATTTTGTCTGCCATATGTTCTGCTGCAATGCTCATGCTTGGGAGCTTGGACAAAGGGACCAAGTCTAGTGTGTGGCGAGGTACTCATCCGTAAATAACCTGAAAAGGGGATTTTCCTGTCGAGCGCTTCACCATGTTGTTGAATGTAAACTCCGCTTGAGACAAGGTCAAATCCCACTGCTTCGGTTTTTCTCCTGAAATACATCGAAGGAGGTTTCCCAACGTGCGATTCACAACCTCAGTTTGACCATCAGTCTGTGGGTGGTACGCGCTGCTGAACTGAAGGCGTGTATCGAATCAAGTCCACAAAGTCTGCCAAAAGTGGCTTATGAACTTCGTGTCACGGTCGGAAGTAATAGTCTTGGGAACCCCGTGTAGCCGCACAATTTCTCTGAAGAATAGATTCGCCACGTGTGTTGCATCGAGAGTCTTCTTGCATGGAATAAAGTGCGCCATCTTGGAAAAATGATCTACTACCACGAACACCGAATCCATGCCGCGTTGTGTTCGTGGGAGACCAAGCATAAAGTCCATAGATAAATCCTCCCAAGGGCTGTCAGGCACGAGTAATGGGGTGTAGAGGCCCGTATTATGAGATTGCCCCTTACAAGTCTGACAAATATAACAGCGTTGGACTGCCTTTCCCACATCACGTACCAATTGTGGCCAGTAATACCATTCTTCCATAAGAGCTTGCGTCTTGTCTTGCCCAAGGTGTCCACTGAGGTCACCTTCATGTAGCTCTTGGATTATCTGTTCCCTTAGCGAACTCTTTGGGATACATAGTCGATTTTCCTTAAAAAGGAACCCGTCTTGTATATGTAAGTCACCGGGGTGACCTTCCTGACATCTAACCCATACGTCCTTGAAGTCGTCGTCGTCAACATATATGTCTTTGAGGCGATCGAACCAGACAACTTCATTGCTCATAGTGACTAATAAAGTTGCACGGCGACTCAGCGCATCGGTTACTTTGTTCTGTTGCCCTGACTTATGCTTTAGCACGAATGTGAATTCCTGCAAAAATGAGATCCATCTAGCATGCACATGGTTAATGTTAGCTTGACTATTAATAAATTTGAGGGTTTGATAGTCCGTGTAAAGTATGAATTCCCTTTGAATCAAATAATGTCGCCAGTGTCGCAGTGCCTGGACCATCGCGTATAACTCGATCTCATATGTAGACCACTTCTTACATGCATCACTAAGTTTCTCACTGTAGAAGACTACCGGCCTACCTTCTTGAGACAAAACTCTCCTAATCCCGACATATGAGGCATCACATTCGACTTCAAACAGTTTATCGAAGTTGGGAAGTACAAGAACCGGGGTCATGGATAATCTGCGCTTTATTTCGGCAAAGCTCCTATCGGCTTTGTCAGTCCACTGAAACTGCCCTTTCTTCATGCAATCTGTGATCGGTAACACAATGTACTGAAAGTTTTCACGAACCGACGATAGAATGTCGCCAGTCCATGAAAACTTCGCACTTCATGAATATTTTTGGGAACCGGCCATTCTCTGATTGTCTTCACCTTTTCCTCATCCACTTGAATGCCCGTGGATGTAACCACAAAACCCAAAAATAATAGGCTATCAGTTATGAAGCTACACTTTTTTAAATTGAGGTATAGTTGACTGTATATCAAAATATCATCAAAATAAACCACAATGAACCACCCAATGAAAGGTTTCAGAACTTGGTTCATCAACTTCATGAATGTGCTAGGCGTATTAGAAAGACTGAAAGGCATGACCATCCATTCGTACAATCCTTCCTTGGTCTTAAAGGTTGTTTTTCACTCATCACCCGGCCGTATTCGAATCTGATGGTAGCCGCTCCTTAAGTCCAATTTAGAGAATATTTTTGCGCCATCTAGCATATCTAACATATCATCCAACCGTGGTATAGGAAACCTGTATTTTATGGTGATCTTGTTGATGGTTCGGCTGTCGACACACATGCGCCAACTCCCATCTTTCTTTGGAGTTAGCAAAGCTGGTACAGTACATGGGCTCATGCTTTCTCGAATAAGACCCTTACGGATCAGTTCCTCAACTTGTCCCTACAGAATCTCACACTCATTCGGGCTCATTCGATAATGAGGACGATTAGGTAAACTGGACCCAAGGACAAAGTCGATAGGTGTTGGATATCTCGCATAGGGGGTAATCCATTGGGAAGGTCCTCGGGCCAGATTTCTTAGAATTCATGTAACAAGGGCCTTAGTCTTTCAGGGATGATGGTAGGCTCGAGTTCTTCCCCTTTCACAATTAATGCATAAGTTTGTCCTGTTTCTTTGGATTCTTTTACGAAGTCCCGAATGGTTAAGAGAAAACGACCCTCCACTTTAGAAGTTTCAGGTGGTCCTTCTGGATTCATAGGGGCCAATATGGTCTTCCGGCCTTCCTTGACGAAGATATATATGTTATCTCGCCCTTTATAAGTGGCGTCACGGTCAGATTGCCATGGTTGACCGAGTAGTATGTGACATGCTTCCATATCAACCACATCGCATACTACTTCATCCTTATAATGTTTGCCAATTAAAAAAGATATGGTGCACTGTTCAGTTACCTTTGTTTCGCTGACCTTCTTGATGCAACCGATTGTATATGGAGAGAGATAACGCTCTGTTTTCAATTGTAATTTTTCCACCATGCCCCTGGAGACGATGTTCTCGCCTCTCCTCCTCACTTGGAGCCTTCCGATTTATCCCGCGATCAAATACGATTATGAGTCTCAACAATTGTCAATGATCACGTCACAAACCTTTCGATTCACCGTACACCTAGTACGAAAGATGTTATGCAGTTGTGGATGCACTTCTTTTCTTGGCGCATATAATAGCCGCCTCACGACGAGCGACTCACCGTGATCTTGTTGAACCCAATCTGAATCATCTACTTCGTCCTCGGCGGTATGCTACTGTTCTTCAATATCTGAATCTTCATAAGTGTTATCAGCACTACCATCATTAATGGCGAGGTTTGCCACTTTTCGCTGGGGACAAGTATTTGACAGGTGGCCGGGCTGGCCACAACGATAGCAGCTGTCGGGCCTTGGCCAAGCATAAGGGTTCGGAATTCTACTTGGACCAGCAGCAGTCGAGACGCCCCTTTGGGGTCTAGCTTGCCCGCTTCCCTGATCTCGGTTCTCAGACGTAAGAGGTTGAGTGCGTGCTCCTACAGTCTATTTCCCCTTAGGCTGTGGAGCTCCCTGAGGTGGACCTGCTGCAGTAATCCTCGCAGTAGGATAGGTCCGTGTGTTAGGACATTCAAGTTACGCTTCTGCCCGAGTAGCCAACTTGATCGCATCATTCATCTTCCAGATGGACTACATCTGGACTCGATCCTGAATTGCCATAGCAATCCACCGTTGAATCGGGCGACTTGCTGCGATTCAGTCTCGACCAAATCGTTACGCGCCGCTAGGCGGTAAAATTATTTTGCGTACTCTCTCACCGACCGACTACCCTGTCGACAATTTTGGTATTGGTGGAATAATACCTGATCGTAATCGCTATGGAGGAATCGGGCGCGTAGTAGCTGCTTCATCCGCTGCCATGTGCAGATTGGTGCTCTCATCTGCCTGGTTCGTACGAGTTGTAGTTGTTCCCACCAAGCTGACGCTCCTCCTTTCAACTTGTAGGCCACTAGCTTGACCTTCTTTGCTTCAGGGATGTCCATATAGTCAAAAAATTGCTCAACTTCAAAAAGCCAATCGAGGAAATCCTCAATGTGTAATTGGTCATTGAAGTTAGGAATATCAACCCGTATCTTGAATTCTCGATCTACTCGATCGCCGCCTGGTGTAGGGTGTTGGAAGATTATGTCGTCGATCTCCTCCTCACTGGAGCCCCCCGTCCTCAGGCATGACCCTTGGATGCACTGCCGATATTATCCTGCGATCAAGCCGATTATGAGTCTCAACAATTGGCGGTGGAGGATTACCACCAGGAACACGGAGTTGCCTTAGGGTTTCTGCCAAGAGATTCGCTATGTGGTCCATGGAAGCTTGCAGCCCTTACATGGCTTGCCGATTCTCTTGTTGCGCTGCTTGGAAAGTTGTCACTGTTAAAGGTAAATTCCCTAGAGCACCGCCTATGGGATTGTTGCCCGACCCGTCGTTAGAAGTTATCGATCTGAGGAGAAACCTCGCTTTGATACCAAACTGACGCAGGGGAGGACGTGAGGTCGAGCACCGTCTTCCTCAAGAGGATAGCTATTCTGAATCCACGGAACTTCTCTGGACTCCTCACAGAGACTTTCTCGAATCCACGAGAAAATAGAGCAGAAAATAGAAATAAATTCTAATAAATTCTAAATAGATTAATGAATGCATAAAAATGAGTTCACAACCCTTTAAATAAGGGTACTAAGCAATGGGAAAGAAATCATAGTCAAACTGCAACTAAAACTCCTAGAATTCGCGACTTACTATAAATAGTAAACTTACTATTTATAGATAGTCGTGATGTCTACTAGTGCGCAAGGTTTTCGCTCTGTCCCATCCAAGAGGGCGGCACTGGGCATTAGACGCTTGGAGAGGTCATGAAAGCCCACCACCTTAAGTTAGCATGGTCGATCAAGCTTGGGGATCCTCCAGCTGGCCGTGGGCAAAGTTCATGAGATGCAAGCATGGCGGCCAAAAATAGTAAGTGTCCTATTTGGCTTCACCAAACCGTTTCCCTAATTATTCTAAGCTCTTTTCATGTTGGGCACAACTCTTAAAGCCCGACGGATGAAGAGTTATAGTCAAACTAAAACTTACTATTTATATATAGTAAAAACGAAATTGAAACAGGGAAACGACCGTCGAATCAGGGGTTTCTCGCAATTCCGAGCATCACAACCCAGCATAGCGGGGTTGGTTGGCTAAAGTAGCTCGTTCTATCCCAAAATCATATATTTTACGTCGGCTAACTCATCCCAGTTCAAACCTCGCCAGATACGCAACGATTGAAGGTCGATGGTCCAAATCACTTAATGTCCGATGGTTTGGCACGGACCGGGCCTTTTTTGATCCATCTTTGCCATGTAATTATCCGCGACCCGCTCTACATCAATTTAAACTTCTGTTTTCAGTATCAGACGAGTCTGAGATAACCCTGACTCAGGTGAGTTGTACCCATTCAGCCCCAACTCGGATCTGGCTTGGACGAGTCAATTCAAGTAGCCAAGTATTTTGACCATCTTCCAGACTGGCTATAAAAGTGGTCATAAGCTTTCAGTATTCACCACTGAACATTTGGCTGTATGGTTGGGTAATCAGGCCCATTGGATTATTTTTACTTAACTCATCAGTCATAGGCGCCATTCAATCACCTTCCATTGACGGCGAATTGCAAGCTCGTTACTCATTCGATGATGGAAAGCAAATCCGGCAAACTGTTTATTCTTCTCAGCTTCTTCATATTCTACTGCCTCTGCAATATTCGATTTTCCCACGCGGCGGATACCATCACACAAGACCAACCGCTCCCTGACGGGAAGACCTTGATTTCTGCTGGTGAGGTTTTCGAGCTGGGCTTCTTCAGTCCTGGAAAGTCCAAGAATCGTTATGTGGGAATATGGTACAAGAAAGTCACAAAACAAACGGTTGTATGGGTTGCCAATAGGAGAGCCCCGCTCTCGCATTCATCTGGTGTCCTTACAATCAACAGCAACAATGGGAATCTGATGATCTTGGATGAGATTGGAAGCAACTTCATGGTGTCTTTTGATTCTGCTACCAATCAAACAAGTGCTCGGCTCTTGGATTCCGGAAACCTCGTACTGATGAGTGATGAAGGCCGGGTCATATGGCAAAGCTTTGATTATCCTACCCATACGTATCTCCCTGGCATGAAACTGGGGTTGAATAGAAAGAGTGGGCGAAACAGCTGGTTCCTCTCTTCATGGACAAGTGAAGATGACCCTGCTCCTGGGGACTTCACTTTTGGAATGGATTCCAATGGATTGCCTCAGTTTATTATACGGAGAGAACGACAAAACTACTGGACTAGTGGCACTTGGAACGGGGAGATTTTCAGCCTTATTCCTGAAATGAATGCAAGTTATATCTTCAAATACAGCTACATATCGGATGCCGATGAGACATATTTTATTTATTCACTTTATAATAAAACTAAAATTTCAAGACTCGTGATGGACGTGTCTGGGCAACTCCAGCAATTGTCATGGCTGGAGGACAGCCAATCTTGGAATTTGTTTTGGTCACAACCAAGAGCGGCATGTCAGGTTTATGCTGCTTGTGGGGCTTATGGTATCTGCAAAGAGGATATGCTCCCTCTGTGCACGTGCTTGCACGGATTTGAGCCTTACTCTCGAGGAGATTGGGATGCAGGTCATAATTCAAAAGGGTGCGTGAGGCGAGTAGAACTCAAGTGTGGGAATCAAGATGGGTTCTTTCAGTTGAGTGGCATGATGTTTTCTGGTAACGCTCGAGTTCTAAAGAATTCAAGTCTCAGCCTAGAATTCTGCGAAGTTGAGTGCAGGAGAAACTGCTCTTGTATTGCTTATGCTCCTGCTCATGACAACAGAACCGGATGTTCCTTTTGGTATGGAGAGTTGATGAATCTTCGTAAGATCTCCGTCAACATCTCCCGCAAAGTCCCTGATCTTTATGTTCGTCTAGCTGCTTCAGAGCTTAATACACCTACTGACTCTCGACAACAAGTCGATCCACCTACTGACTCTCGACAACTAGGCACTAGAAATGGTAAATTTTAATGATTTGTCTTCATTTTATTTTTCCCAATTTCGGTTATCTTTTGTTTGTTTTCTCATGTCGTTAGAAGTAGGAAACTGCAAGTCTATCTCAGTCAGACTGATTCTATATGTATGTTATGCATGTGCTGTGAGCCGCAAAGGCTTTCAAATGTGCATTCTGTTTTCTACTAATCAATACAAGTTCAGACACAGGAAAGAAGAAGAGGCAGCAAGTAATAATTGCAGTAACAATCACTATTTCCATCCTTTTATTGGGCTCCCTTACGTTTTATTTCTGTAGGCGAAAGCTCATGCCTAAAGGTAAAAATTCTCTTAACCATGAACTGGGCAATGGACATTTTGATTCATGAAGCGAAGTGAGCCTTTTGCTGACAACCAGGGAAGCAGGAAAGAAGCCAAGAAGTATTCTTTCATAAGTTACGAAATAATGGGTCAGATGACAGAGAATCAATCAATGCAAACGGGCTCAGAGAAGGGAGGAGGAAGGGTCTGGAGTTGCCGTTATTCAGTTTTGCAACTGTAGTAGCTGCTACAGATAACTTCTCTCCAACAAATAAGCTTGGGCAGGGCGGTTTCGGCCCTGTTTATAAGGTAATTAACCATTGATTTCATTGATAACTAGTCTAATTTATATAAAAAGAAATGAACTTGTTTCTCTGTATATGGATTTGAAAAAAAAGAAAAATAAAAAGGGATTTTAATAATCAATAAAATGCAGCACATTGTTTATGTTAGGCTCTGTTTTTTTCTTTTTTTCCATTCAGAATCCAAGAGAACCCACAACTGCAACTGGCACATGGCTATGTTACCATGCAGAAACTCCTTTTGCTGAGAAAATAAAAGAAACCCCAACGAACCCAATTGGGAAACTACAACAGGCTGGGATCTTGAGCATGTGTTGGCGAATCTCAAGGAACATAACTCAGTGTGGAAATTGAATAGCCCAGATGGCTGACTGACTATAAACTTGAAAATCATCTAAAGAGAGTGAAAAAGAGATTGAATTTCAAGGAAACCATATTTCGCAGATACCGTTTAAAATAGTATTCGTATTTCCTAAGTTTTTTACTCATACTCACTATGAAAGTAATTCCAAGAAAGAAGCGAAATCCTAATCAAGCTCTTGAACTACAACTGTCATTTGAAAGGATGAACAAAATAATTCATCTTAGCTGATTCGCTCTCTAAAACCTCTATCTTACCATTAATAACATACTTAGTTGCCAAATTTCCATGCCTGTCACAACATATGTTCTCCATCACCCTAATAACTCTGCTTTAACAGGACTATATTTACTGCCAAACACCAACACACGAAGTATACACCACTTAGGGTATCAATATTGAATAGAAGATGCTGACAGCAAATGACAATCTTCAGGGTAAGTTGCACGAGGGACAAGAAATCGCGGTGAAAAGGCTCTCAAAAAGTTCTGGGCAAGGGATAGTAGAGTTCAAAAATGAGATTATACTTATTGCCAGACTCCAACACATGAATCTTGTTAGGCTTTTGGGTTGCTGCATTGAAGGAGAAGAAAAGATACTGCTCTACGAATACATGCCCAACAAAAGCCTGGACTTCCTCCTCTTTGGTTTGTTGCACTTTAACACTTTCCAACTCCACACAATACTATGGTGATAGTATGGCATCATTTCTCAATTTGTCGTCTCTCATCCACTGTACATGTGCCATACATATGCTCTTCTCAAACCATCCAAATCTTCGCCCCATTCCACATGGATCATGACTCAAATTAAAATTCATACTGATCAGATGATCTTAGTCATCAGATTTTGATCCTCTAATTCGCACTGATCAGGAGCCAATTTCTTTTAACTGAATTCTACTAGAGTTATTTTTCGGACTTGCTTCATCCACAACCTACATTATGATTACAATGATCTAGCTCAATAAACTCATATACCACATGTATGGTGGATGGGACAACACTACTTAAGAAATGGACTATCTCGAAGTCCTGTCCTTCAACTTCATCTACATTCATATCCTTTATGTTGGTGGATATTCTCTACCATGTGCACTAAAGTACCCTTTTGTTTATATATTTGAGTCCAAAAATGATGCAGATCCAACCCAAGGAAAGCTTTTAGATTGGAGAAAACGCATCCACATCATTGATGGAATTGCTCAAGGGCTTCTCTATCTTCACAAGTACTCCAGATTGAGAGTTATTCATAGAGATCTTAAAGCCAGTAACATCCTCTTGGATGGTGAGATGAGCCCCAAGATATCAGACTTTGGCATGGCGAGAATTTTTGGGTGAAATGAATCAGAGGCAAATACAAATAGGGTTGTTGGAACTTAGTAAGTAAATTCATTCACAAGTACCAATCTACACCTAACCACATACACATCTATATACCCATAAACATGCCCAACTGATTGTCTAACTTCAATTGAAATTTTGTTGAATGGTGGAATTCCAGTGGTTATATGTCTCCCGAGTATGCAATGGAGGGCCTTTTCTCAGAGAAATCTGACGTCTTTAGCTTTGGAGTCTTACTTCTAGAGATTGTCAGTGGCAAGAAGAACACAAGCTTTTATCATTCTGATATGTCTCTAAACCTTCTCGGATATGTGAGTAAACAGAACAAATCTACCATCTTGGTTTCATGTTTCAAAACACCTTGTTTTTGTTTCATTTTGGAATCCGACAATGACTTACAACCAAGAAAGATGTAATTGTTTCAGGCATGGGAATTGTGGAAGGATGGTAGGGTCTCGGAGTTGATGGACGCAACGTTAGGTGATACAACATCTACTGGCTGCGACATTTTGAGATTCATCCAAATGGGACTCTTATGTGTGCAGGAAAGTGCGAGGGATAGACCCACCATGTCCGACGTTGTTTCTATGCTTAGTAATGAAATGGCAACGTTGGCTAATCCGAAACGACCTGCATTCTTTCTAGGAAGAAGGGGGCTTGAGGAGAATTCATCTAAAATCAGAACAGAGAATTGTTCCAATAATGATGTAACTATTTCTGTGATGGAAGCTAGATAGACATTCCCACTTCAGAACAGAGTATGCCTCTTTTTCCAATCAACAGAAGTTTTAGTTGGTCGAAGTTCAAATAATTCTTACCATTTTATGTCAGTCATATTAAATGATTATGTTGTATCCTCCCATATGAGACAATGAGTAGTATGGGTAAGATTGTGGGATTTATTCTCTAAACTACCATAAATAAGCTATTATTTCTTTGAATTCGAGAGTTGAATGCGAGTCATTGGAAATTTTCTATTCATTGTTCTAAATTCATCAACAAACATGGATGGGAACCATCATCCCTTCAGAGCAAGTTTCTTATGATGGCCCATATAGCATATGGTATTAGACACATTCTGGCTCCTGGTACACCACTTCAACCTTGATCTCGACACTTGTAACTGTTCTCCCTCCATTGCCAGACGACAAAACCCAGCAATGCTGAAACCGATCTTTTAAGATGTAAGAAGATGTGAGTGTATGAGTTCCGCACAATACTCTTAGACTGACGAAAATGAGGCTGATCTAGAACTCAAGAAGCCCACAGCACAGATAACAGTTTGGTTGAGCTTTCGGGCCGGCCTGCCTCAATGAGGCTTGGGATGGAGTATGTGGCCTGCAGGACGGGTTCAGCCTTAAAATTAAGGCCTGCTTCTCAGGCAGGTTTGGACCATTTACAAAAGCACGTCAGCCCTACTGAGCCCATTAAGATTTCAGAGGGTAATTTTGTAATACATAGTATATAAAAATCCTCATTTACTCATGTTACATGCTCCCCATCTCTCTCTTCCATCGGAGCCAATTGTTAGGCTTAAGCTTCTATCTGGTGGCCCCATCATACTTGACCCGTAATGGCTCTGGCACCATTTGATAAACTGGGAGTTCATCTGCCTCCTGACATCACTCAGTGGGGCCCACAAGCTGAGTGTTCGTAATCATCCAAGCCTCTGTTTCCATTACATAAAGAGTACTTACAATAGTAACCAAAACAAGCCCCTGTCCTGCATGTAGAATCAGCAATCCTCTCCTCGTTACAATTTCCAATTTCATTGTCAAAGTTAGGCGCATGTGAGAAATTATTCCGAAGAAGTTGCAGAAAAAACAATATAAAAATCAATCTTCTTGAGCTCCTATTTAGTGAACCCATGATGCATGACCCGGTGGAGAAAAATGCACCAGTTAGAATATAGTAATATGATTGTTAAACTTTTGTCCATTCCAAGAAGACCATTTTAAGTGACTCAGGTGAGTTGTGCCCATTCAGCCCCAACTCGCTTTTGGGTTGGATCAGTCAATTCAAGTAGCCGAGTATTTTGACCATCTTCCAGACTGGCTATAGAAGTGGTCATAAGTTTTCAGTATTATTTTTCCTTAACTCATCAGTCATAGGGGCCATTCAATCACCTTCCATTGATGGCGAATTGCAAGCTCATTACTCATTCGATGATGGAAAGCAAATCCGGCAAACCGTTTATTCTTCTCAGTTTCTTCATATTCTACTGCCTCTGCATTCGATTTTCCCACGCGGCGGATACCATCACACAAGACCAACCGCTCCCTGACAGGAAGACCTTGATTTCTGCTGGTGAGGTTTTCGAGCTGGGCTTCTTCAGCCCCGGCAAGTCAAAGCATCGTTACGTGGGAATATGGTACAAGAAAGTCACGAAACAAATGGTTGTATGGGTTGCCAATAGGAAAAACCCTGTCTCGCATTTATCTGGTGTCCTTGCAATCAACAGCAACAATGGAAATCTGATGATCTTGGATGAGTTGGAGTCAACTTCATGGTGACATCTGATTCTTCTACCAGTTACACAAGTGCTCGGCTCTTGGATACTGGAAACTTCATACTGATGGAAGGGAATTCAACAAATGATGAAGGCTGAGTCATATGGCAAAGCTTTGATTATCCTACCGATACGTATCTCCCTGGCATGAAACTGGGAGTGAATATAAAGAGTGGGCAAAAATGGTTCCTTGCTTCATGGACAAGTGAAGATGACCCTGCTCCTGGGCACTTCACTTTGGGCGAAAATGGCTCTTGGACAAGTGAAGATAACCAATCTCAATGGCATCGAACCAACTTCGACAGCATCGAGCCAACTTCGATTGCATCATAGTCTGCTCGATCGCATCGAACCTGTCATTGACAAAATGTTGAATTGCAGATTTAAGACATTTGTCAACAACATATACATCAAGGAGGGCCCCATAGGAGCTCTGGTTGGACGGCTTATTGTACCGGGGTTGGATGCATTCGGCTTCCGACTTGCGTTGGGAGAAGAAAAGTCTAACAATCAAATGATCGGATATTCTAACTGGTACGTTTTTATCTTCTGGGTCAAGTATGATGTGCCCACTAGATAGATGCTATGCATTGATTCCTATGATGTCTTTTTTTGGCAACCTCTTCCAGGTAATTTCTCTGAAAGGAATCATGCACACACTTGTTTTATTTTTATTTATTTTTATTTTTTTTAAAGTTTCTGATCCATGGGCCCAAACATTATTTTAAGCTTGGGCTTAAGACTGCTATGCTGGGCCCGTAGATTATAGCTGGCAGTCACAGCTAGGACAGATCTGGTACACTACACCAAAATCTTGGTTTAGGAACGGCTACGTATCTGGTTTAGAAACAGATTAGGACCGTTCATATTGAAATAGGGTCTGAAACCGCTCCAAGGAGGTCCTAAAATTCTCTCTGCGCACCCTATTCTCTCTTGTTTTTCTACTTATTCACATCGCTCGACTCTACTCTCCCAAACCCTTCTTCAGATTCACCATCTTGCCGAAAAGCCAGCAGAGAAGAAGCCCCGCTGTAGAGAAGCCGGTGGAAGAGAAGAAGGCGGAGAAAGCTCCTGCAGAAAAGAAGCCAAAAGCAGAGAAGAGGCTTCCAAAGGAAGGAGGATCAACCGGAGACGAGAAGAAGAAGAAGAAGAAGAGATCGAAAAAGAACACTGAAACTTACAAGATCCACATCTTCAAGGTCTTGAAGCAGGTCCATCCTGACATTGGGATCTCTGCCAAGCCCATGGGGATCATGAACAGCTTATCAACGACATCTTCGAGAAGCTGGCCCAGGAATCGTCGAGGCTGGCCAGCTACAACGAGAAACCCACCATCACGTCGAGGTAGATCCAGACGTCCATTCGTCTCATCCTCCCTGGCGAACTCGCCAAGCACGCCTCCCACCCAGCCCCTGTCAAAAACCCCATCTCCCTCCCATCTCCTTCCAAAACCTCAAACCCATCCTTGTCAAAACCCTCGTCAACGTCCGCACCTAGCCCCTTTCAAAACCCTAAACCCCTATAGATCTAAACCCATTGCAGCCACTGTCCGGCAGCCTCCCACCCAGCCCCTGTCAAAACCCCCATCTCCTCCCATCTCCTTCCGAAACCTCAAACCCATCTCCTTCCGAAACTTCAAAACCATCACCGTCAAAACCTCAATCTGTAAAGTATTGGGACTAGTTTTAGTGCTTTTTATTTTAAGATGTCTGCTTCTGCATTGTCTCTGATTTTGTTTTTCAATTATTTGTTATATGCATTCCACAGTACTACTGCATGGATTAGTTTTGGGGAAATGCCATAGTTTTGCTATTTACTGGCTTAATTTAGTATTGTAAGATTTTAGCTTTTGGATACATGTCTTTTTGTAGCTTATTTGCTAATATGGAGTAGTTTTGGGGAATTGCCATAGTTAATTTCCTTTGACATTGACTACCAACAAAAGTGAAGTGGCACTGTCTCTGATTTCAATTTGGATTAGGCAAATGAGATTTTTCCTTTTTCTTTCTTTCTTTCTAATTTTTTTGAGAGATTAGGTAAATGCGTTTTTTCCTCAGTCCCAAGTAAGGAAATAACTGTAGAAAATATTGATAGAATGAAATAAGATGATTACATGTTTGTTCTGCATCTGTCTTTATAAAGTGCAGCTAGCTTGTTGTTGATGATGTTAAGGACTATATTATTATACAATGCTCTGATCATGCATTTATGTCACTGACTTCATATCAATAATTTCACATGCAGCTTCATAAACTTGGGAAAGCGTTGAATAATTTGTGGAGTCTCATGGACATCTGAAGACCGGATATTATTCGCTCATGTCACTGACTTCATATCAGTCTCCACAGCTGACGTATCAAAGCCTGGAAGCCTTGCACTTGAAATAATCCAGCAGGTAAGAAGCTTATGCTTGATAGCACTGACATCACTAGAATAGATATAGTTTTAACAGAGATGAACTGTACTTGCAGACACATTTGCAGTCACCCATGTGCCCCGGATATGCCAATGCATTAAACACGTGTGGGATGCAGTAAGCATGTTTTGGACATTATAATCTTCAGTTTAGCGACTTGACGGCAGCATCTATTGGTGTTAATCCCCATCACCATATTATTTAGTTTGCCAACTGTGGAAATTTTCAAGCTGTGCTTGGTTTGATCTGCCTTTTTTTTTCTTCTTTTTTTTTTTTTGTTTTTTCTTTTCAGGCTGAGGCTGAAGTTGAGAGACTCGATCAGCTAAAAGCAAGAAAAATGGAGTTATTCCTCAAGAAACAGCTGGAACTTGTGGAGATATGCAAAAGTGAAGGGAAAGGTGGACTTTTCGAATTCAGGGAGAAACGACTTGAGGAGAATGGGCATATGGTTATTGTTTCAGCCAAAGGTGCAGGACAGGATCTTGTTGCTGAAAGCATGCGGAAAATGGACCAGCAAGATGCTTCAGGAAACAAGCTACTTCTTGATGTTGGGCTATGGATATCTCAGAAGATAAAGGTACAGATTCTGAATCCAACTTTTTCCCTGCAAAAACCAAGGGTCCATCTCATGCTGGGTTGCCAATGGGTGCGCTGGTGTCATGAACTTGGATGCAATCGACTAACTCCATGCATGCCGAAGTTCAACTGTGATAATAGCTTGGGTTGCCAATGGGTGCACTAGTGTCAAAATGGACGTAGCGAGGCATGGTCCATGGGAATACATTACAACTGCCACATCTAAGATGATTCAAGGCAAATTTTAAGTGTTCAAGGTGCAGACTTTGGAGCTATGCATCAAGCTGGAAAATTAATTCGTGACAAGAATATGTTGAACTTCTAATGATAGGTTTTAGACCTTACAAAGTTTGTCCTTCATCTGGCCATTTGGTAGTGTCAAAGGAGCAGAATTGAAGCATTATCCTGGGCGCAGCTATCGATTTTTAGGTCTTGACTGTTGAGTGGTATTGGATCTATTAACGTTTCTCCACCTACACAACGTAGAAGCTGAGAACCCCAGATCTAAGCTGCCTTAAGCTCAACACCAGCAACAGCAACAACTCAAATCAAGGGTGTGGAGCTGTTTAGAGAATGTACAAAATGCCGAAAACCATAGTTGTTGACTGGATTGTGGAACAAATCAACAGTCTTTAGAAGTAGGCAAGTGGTTGTATGTTTGCTGGGTATGTCTGTTGTTTGTTGTTATGCAGGGATGCAGAAATATGGCTTTTGGAGGTATGGATCATATGGATGCTGTGAAATTTTTATGTCTTAGTGGTTGTTTGTGCTGTGAAATTCCCTTCCATAAGGAATGATTTGAATTGAAGTATTCAACAGCAAATTCCCCCGAGGTATGATAGTGCATATATTCTAAATAAGCTTAAGATTGTCAAAGAGTATGAAGGACATCATCATATACTCTAAATTGGATATGGGCTGCTTGCAGTTCTATTTGTCATTGAATTGGTTTTACTCCAGGAGTGGGCTGTGCATTTCTTGTTTGAGCTGCTGGCTGCTGAAAATCTTGTGGTTGCTGGAACAATGGTCCAGTGTCTGCTTCTTATCCACTTGCCTGCTCCTTGCACTGAAGGGGCACATGGGGAAAATTTTCCAAGCCGCTAAAGTTGCTGCAGATCTTTAGTCGTGGTTCTGGCTCTTGTGCAGCTGTTGCCACTGTTCCGAGTGGCCAAGTGAGTTAAGCTATCCGTACTCTGTTCAGGTATAGGCCTTTTACAGGTTTTGGCTTTTCAGTGTTGTATATGTTTACATTAGCTAGGTGTGGCATGACACTTCTTTTGTACTGCCTATCCTCTAGAGACTCACACGCAAGGTGTTCTGTAACGGTAATGGTGGTCATAACGGCCACCACCGTTACCTTTACGATACGGGGCATAACGGCTGTTACGACCCCGTAACAGCTGTTACAGTCTTTTTTTATTATTGAAAAAAACCTCAAAAAACCTGTATCGCCCGTAATGTTGATTAAAAAGTATGAAAAACTTGTATCTGCCCCATAATAGATCATTATGGGGCTGTTATGGTTTTTATAGGGGACGTAACATGCCGTTAACGGTAATTATGGGTCATTTTTTTCCATAATGGTTGTTATGGCTGTTACGACCCTGTAACGTGTAACGGTTGCCACCATTACCTTTACTTAACGGCCTTTTGGGCACACCATGCTCACACGACATGTTGAATCTACTGGTTTCAAATAGTTACGAGACCAAAGCTACTTTTAGTCTAGTCCTTGGTTACTTTGTGCAGCTGCAACTGCCTTCTTCCATGACCCAAACACAGTAGTGTTGGCTCTTTTACCAATTGCTAAGAGCCTAACCAACTTGCCAAAAGCATTAGGACTCATAAACCATTGGGGTTCATAACATAGTGACTCTTGGATTAGGCAATATTTTTTCGAGTGGACGATGCTTACGAACTGATAAGAAGCATGCCCATGGACTGCAATGCCATCGTGTGGCAGGCATTATTGGGTGCCCGTTGTGTTCACGGGAACATCAAACTGGGGGTGCGTGTGCGGAGGCATCTTCTAGAGCTGGAGCCAAACCACAGTGGGGATTATGTTCTTCTAGCGAACATGTATGCAAGTGATGGCCAATGGAACAAAGTGACGAGTGAGAGAGGCAATGAGAAACAGAGGAGTTCAGAAATCAGAGCCAGGTAACAGCCTCATCATGTTATTAGTAATTTAGTAGTACCTCCAGTGCAGCTTTAGAGGGGTTAAAATGCTGGAAGCATCTTATATGCCAGGCCGATGAAAGTTTTGCATAAGCTGTCAATCTCAGAGCAGATTTACCTCATTTCAAATGTTCATTTACCTTCTTGTTTGGAATACCTTTAACACAGAGTTAATGGCATTGTGGACTGTGGTAAGAGCCATAAACATATTCTTCAAAGAGCTATGCTTCTAGTAGAGCAAGTCAAACTTAGCAAAGGAAACCCACTTGTTACCTGTCTGCCGGAAGGTCCAAGTGGCAGGTATGCTTCTGTTCAATCTTTTATTTATGTACCCAAATGTAGTTTCTTCTAAAACTTCATTGTTTGGCAGTGGTAAGACTGTGTTGGCAGCTACAATTGGTGTTGACAGTGACTTCCCCTATGCCAAGATAGCAAGTTCATCCAAATTTTTAAACATTGTTCTTGCTTTTCAGGATTTCTTATTGCCTAATGTATAATGATCTTTTGTACGAGGACGGGTCTCAGCAGAAGCGATGATTGGTCTTAGCTAGTGAAAGCAGTAAATGTGCACAAATTTCCAAGGTTTGCTGAAGTTTCCCACATGTCACATGTGCCCCAATTGAGTTTTACTCATTCCCCATTTTAGGTATTTAACAACAACAAACAGAATAGTTAGCTACTCCGAGACAACATTACTTAGTGTATTCAAGACAACATAGATAACTTATCCAAAACACAACTTGCATCCAAGCAACTCCTGTTAATCATATGCTAGGCCTGACTTCTGAGATGGTGACACACACAGATATCTAGGTCCAACATCAGATTGACATAGACATGGGTGCATGAGGGATTCAGGTTGTTTTTTTTTTTTTTTTGATACCATGTAAACTGTGAAACTAAAAAGGTTTTTTTTTTGAGACAAAATGAGGTTGAATATAAAAAAAAAAAAAAAAAAAAACTCAAGTGGGCCCCTTTGAAATTCAATAGTGGGCGTTGACACCCAAATCATTCCCTTTTACATGGCTCACCTTTGTTGTGGATTGGGATGAGTTTTGAGTCCTCGAGTTTTTCTGATTGTCTCATCTTATGGATGAGTTGGATTGTATGAACACCTCACGTGGGCCCCACATCTTCCTCTGTCCCAAACTGCTTGCATGCCATACATACTAAGCTTTAGCTTGATTCAGGCATACATGTGATTTATCTTTTAGCTTATAGGGCTTGCCTTAGCCCGGCGATTGCCCAGCCCTAGCTGCTAGGGCCAGGCCAGGGCCTCTTTTGCCCATTAGGGCTTAGGTTGGGCTAGGGTCAAAGCTTAGGGCTCTAGGGCCGGCTAAGGCCAACCTCGGCACAGCCCATTGCCACTCCTATCCCTCACACAAGTGGCATACCTGATGCATTAATCCAGACCATTCAAACACCTCATTGTAGGCAAAGCACAACATAAAAATCATAGTGATTGGATAATCTTAGCCTTTCAACACCATACTTTTAATTGGGAATATTGATGCGGGTCTTTGACTATTCATTGAAATTCAATTGTTCATTTGATGGTCATCAATTAGATGGATAGAATCTCACATGCAGGATTTTTGAGATTCTCTTTATACAAAATGCAACCATATATGGTGAGACTGGCATACATGAATTCTGATTGAACCAAAAGCAAACCATTGACAACCCTGCACTTAAACAATATACCATTTTTTTTTTAATTTTTTTTTTTTTTACATGGTCACACACCCACATCACACCACATGGGCACTCAAACACATGATCTTATAGTTGAAACACAATCTGTCTAAACCGAGCCGTGGAACCAGAGCATTTTATGATATATACTTCCACATGTGAGGCCAGCATTTTTTTAAAAAAAAAATCATGGCACAATCTAAGCCACAATGCAATGTACATTATGATTTATGAGTAAGTCAACAGTTTATCACATTTTAGTGTTTATAACCCTTAACACGCCCTTCTCTATTTGCACCTTCACATGTAATGCGAATTCTAATGTGGCAAGCTTGTGGGACATTTGAACACTAGGTAGAGAGGCCCACCATCAAAATGTCCATACAAAAATCAGGATAGTCCACTCATCAAGCAATCCACACGTGGATATTGGATGTAGATCATGAGCAAGTTTTTATTCTAAAAAGATAGTAACCGGTGGTTCACATGATAATTAGACAAATTATTGGTATTCTTTCATAAGTTATTTGGCTTGGCATAGGCAAATAAATAAAGACAAATCTCATAAATGATAGATATTGGTTTTACGGAAAATCATATCAATGTGATTTACAAGGTATATTATTATGAAGATGGTACATGTACAATGACTAAAGATCACATGCAACTAGTCAATCTGCATGTGTAGGATGATAGTTCATGTTCACAGCAGAATCATCTTTTCTGCACTTTAGCTTGAGGAAATGGTCTAATTTCAGGGTTTGCCACATCTTAATGTTAGAATAAAGTGGTTGAATGATCTTGGTCAACCCAATTGGCCAAGAGATCTATTCTCCACTTCTTCTAACAATCAAGTGTTTGTACATGAAATTATTCTACTTTCATGAGAATTCTGAAGTGCTTCTCTCAATCTGCTAATTTGATTACGAGGAAACCTGAAGATATGCATTATTTGATTGATTTCTTCTTAATAGTCAGGACCTTATGAAATTACAAATTGGACTATGGTAATGAGGTCTGTTCTTCTTCACTGGAAGCTGGAGTTGGTCTTCACTGGAATTTCCATCATGGGCGTCAACCCTCCAACTAAGAAGTTTTGCAGCCATGTGGTAAGTTGTTCTCTCACATACGAGGAATACAATGCTCGTGGAATGTCATTTTTATCTTGCAAATATGAGCCACTAGCTTGTATGTATCAATGCGCCAACCCTTGCTGTATCTCTTGATAGAATCTGTGGGACTGCATAAACAAAATCGATTATTTTTCTCTTGAAGGTTTGTGGGACGTCTTTAAGCAGGTACTGAATTTTATTTACAAGTGCGATTGCAATATTCTTTACAGTCCATACATGTTGTTTAACTACTTGAAGGTGATTACAGTTGTCCCAGATTCTTATGTCACTACTAGATCATTTTTAAACTGAGGAATTTGGATTTTAAAATTTGCAGTCTTGTTTGACTTCTTGACATGTTTGTTTTCTTAAAACTTCTAGATAGAGATTTGATAGTGACCGTTACAGATGGGTACCAATGCTGCTTGGTTGAAACGATATGTGGATAAAGAGGTTGGAGATAGCTATCTGTATTGGCCAAGTTAGGAGTGGACCGCATGGAGGATTTTTCTTTTAATGTATTCGGGCAATTTTCAACTTATTTTTGTAAATATTATATATATTTTTTATTGTTAAGTCATACAATATTTATTTAATATTCATTTTTAATTATACTGCAATATTCTGTGTTTCAAATATTTTTAAAAATACAGGTTTCAATAGGAAAAAAAATTATTGCCTTTTCCAGTGGTTTTTTTTTTTTATTATTTTATCGGCCCTTCCTAAATAAGAAAGGCTTAGAAGTGAACGTAAAATTGAAAATTTGCGACGGTTTTCAACCGTCCCTAACTTTAAAATTTGGAGAATTGAAAATTTACGATGGTTTTCAACCGTCCCTAATGTTTTTGCAACGCCTTTAACCATCCCTAGGGATTTTGGTGTAGTGTGGTGATTAGATTAGTGGATGTGCAATGACATAGAGAAGATATGAACCATGATGCAAAACAATGAAGTAAAAATCATTGAATCTAAGCATAAATAAATAACATCAGTGAATAAAAGATGTGACCAGTCAACTCACCATTGAAATGAAAGAAATTTTTTTGATACTTTTATAGTCTAATGGATATGCACCCATTTACAAATTAAAATTGCACGTGGCATACATAATTATATCAAAGTATCAGGTACCCACTTAGATGTAGGGTTGTCAATGGGCCTGGTTGATTGGTTGAGTTTCGGGCCGGCCTGACTCAACCAGGCTTGGAATGGAGTATGTGGCCTACAGGACGGGTTGGGCCTTAAAATTAAGGTATGTTTCTCAGACAGGTTGGACCATTTACAACAGCACGTCAGCCCCACTGAACCCATGAAGGTTTTGAAGGGTAATTTTGTAATATATACTATGTAAAAATCCTCACTTACTCATGTTACATGCTCCCCTTCTCTCACACATTCCGAAAGGGCAACTCGGTGGCGGATGGTCTTGCCAAAATCGCCAATAATGGTTCCCCAAACATGCTCTACCTTGCTTCGGCCGACCTCCCTAGTTAGTACACCAGAGGATCCTATCTTTCAGAAGCCTCCTTGGGCCAAATCAGACACAACAAACCTAAAAAAGGTATAGGCTGATCAACCTAATTCCAGGTTTTGGATAGGTCCCAGTTCTCTTGGTTGATGGCGAGGAGGCAGTTTTTTCACTTTTCTTTTCCTTTCCTAGATGTATTCTTTCTGCTTCTTTGGATCAACCCGAAGGATTGTCTTCTTTCGGGCCCACCCATTTTTTTTTTGCTATACTTTCCTCGGATTCAATATACAAGTATGCAGTTTCTTCAATTCAATATACAGGTATGCAGTTTCCTTAAAAAAAAAAAAAAAAAAAAAAAAAAAACATATACTCCCCATCTCTCTCCTCCATTGGAGCCAATCGTTAGGCTTGAGCTTCTATCTGGTGGGGCCCACCATACTTGACCTGTAATGGCTCTGACACCATTTGATAAATTGGGAGTTCATTTGCCTCCTGACATCGCTTAGTGGGGCCCACGAGCTGAGTGTTCGGAATCATTCAAGCCTCTTATTTAGTTTCCATTTCATAAAGAGTTACATTAGTAACAAAACAAGGCCCTGTACTGCATGTAGAATCAGCAATCCTCTCCTCATTCCAATTTCTAATTTTCAAATTTCATTATCAAACTTGGGCGGATGTGAGAAATTATTTGAAATTCTTGGTGGACCCCATGATGCATGACCTGGTAAAGGAAAATGCATAGTTAGAATCTAGTAATATGATTGTTAGACTTTTGTTCATTCGGAGAAGACCATTTTAGGTGCACCCCGACCTTACCCAAGACAGGGTGGCCATTACTGTGTGCCCCACCATGATATATGTACATGTATTCTATATCCATGCCATCCATAAATTTTATTTGATCATTTTAGTGCATGATCTAAAAAATGAAGCAGATTGAAATCTCAGGTGGACAATACCGCAGGAAACAATGCTTATTAAACACTCCACCATTAAAAACCTCCGAAGACTGTGATATTTCTCGTAATGCTTATTGGCCATCCAACTGTTGAGAAGTGGAGCTACATCTGGGGCCGCGCACGACCAGTCGTGGCCCTTGCTCTGCCGGTCGAGGAGCCCACTCGACTGAGACTCGACTTAAAGTCCAGCGAGCATAGTTTTTTGGGTTCCGAGGTGCTCGACCGATCGAGGATCATTCTCGACCGGTCGAGGGGTCTTCTCGACCGGTCGTGCGGTCTGCTCGACCAGTCGAGGTTACACAGATTGGTTTCCGAATTTGATATGGACTGCGGATTTTGCTGTCACCTTTTGCAAGGGTGCGGAAGGGAAGTTGCCTAAATTATAAATAGGAGTCCCTAGGGCTTTTCTAGGGTTAAGGTGAATATTGGGAAATACTTCTAAGGTGTGGGCAAGGGATTTTCTCTGTACTTCCAAGGGAGAGGTTAGTATATTGCCTTGTAATCTTCGTTCTTCATAGTGGAAGTTTGCATTCGTGGTTTTTTTTACCCTGGATTAGGGTTTTTCCACATATATCTTGTCTTGTGGTTTGTTTTGGATTGCTTTGATCTGTTTCTAGCTTATATTTCTTTCTGTTTATCGTTTGTGGGTGAGGCCTGAGATTGAATCTAGGTTCACTGCATTGTTGGCGTGCGGCGCAACAACTGGTATCAGAACTATTGGTATAGTTCTATTGGGAGCGATGACAGAAGATGGAAAAACTAGAATTGAGAAGTTTGATGGTTCAAACTTTACCTTCTAGAAGATGCAGATGGAGGATTATCTGTATCAGAAGGACTTCTATATTCCTTTAGGAGGAAAAGAGAATAAACTAAAAAAGATGACAGATGATGATGATTTTTACTGGATAGGAAGGCTTTAGGAATGATCCGACTCTCTTTATCTGAGAGTGTTACCTTCAATATATCCAAGGTAAAAACTACAAAAGAATTAATGGAAGCCCTAGCCACCATGTATGAAAAGCCCTCAGTATCCCATAAGGTTCATCTTATGAAACAACTATTCAACATGAAGATGTCAGATGGTGGGAGTGTGGCTGAACATCTAAATGAGTTTAATACAGTCACGAGCTAGTTGGAATCCGTTGACATTATTTTTGAGGATGAGGTCAGGGTGTTATTGATCTTATCCAGTCTGCTAGATAAGATGTCAGATGGTGGGAGTGTGGCTGAACATCTAAATGAGTTTAATACAGTCACGAGCTAGTTGGAATCCGTTGACATTATTTTTGAGGATGAGGTCAGGGTGTTATTGATCTTATCCATCCAAGCTGATAAGATGTCGATGGTGGGAGTGTGGTTTAACATCTCCATGAGTTTAATCCACTGATCCATCGAGCTAGTTGGAATCCAAAATTGACATTATTTTTGAGGATGAGGTCGTGTGTTATTGATCTTATCCATCCTAGATGAGCAATTGGGATGGTTTGGTGATTGTGGAGCAATTCTTCGTCGACAAAGCTGAAATTTGATGATGTGGTTGTTCTAATTCTCAGCGAAGAATCTAGAAGAAAGGCATCAGGAGTTTCAGGGGATTCAAGGAATGCTCTAAACGTTGAAGGAAGAGGAAGATCGCTGAACAAAGGAGGCAATAAACACGGGCGTTCTAAGTCGAGGAAGAAGTCCAAGGGACCGAAAGACAAAGACGGGTGTTGGCATTGCGGCAAGAAGAGGCACATGAAACGTGATTGCAAGGCGCTTAAGAAACAAGAAGGAAGCTCTCAAAGCGGGAAGGATTTAGTGAATCTATCTGAGGAGAGTGACACAGAGGCGTTGATCTTGTCTCTTGATGCGAGGAATGAGTCTTGAGTTATAGATTCGGGTGCTTCGTTTCATGCCACCTCATGTAAGGAAGTTCTTCGTGATTATGTGTCAGGTGACTTTGGGAGAGTCTACCTGGGTGATGATGAGCCGTGCAATATTATTGGAAAGGGGGACGCTCATTTCAATCAGAAGACAGAACGGTTTTGAAATTGAAGGATGTCAGACATGTACCGAGTTTGAAACGTAACTTGATCTTAGTGGGGCAGTTGGCCGATACCGGTTATGTGACGACATTCACTAGTGATTCCTGGAAGATCACAAAAGGTGCCTTAGTGATATCTCGAGGCAAAAAAGAAGGTACTTTGTATGTGACTTCAGGATCGTATAGTTCACTTGCAGTTGCATCAACTAGAGTAAATAGGCAGTTATGGCATCAGAGGTTGAGACATATGAGTGAAAATGAGATGAATGTGCTATTGTCAAAAGGAAAGCTACTAAGGCTAAAGTCTATTGACTTGGAATTCTGCGAGGACTGCGTGTATGACAGCAGAAGAGGGTAAGTTTTAAGAAGATAAGACGCGCTCCAAAAACTCATCTGTTAGAGCTTATACACACTGATGTGTGGGGACCGGCACAGTGAAAAGTTATGGTAGAAAACAAGACAGGTAAAATAGTAAAATGTCTCAGCTCTGATAATGAGGGAGAATACTATGATAAGAGATTTGAGGAGTATTGTGCAGCAAATAGAACCAAACATCAGAAAATAATTCCAGGGACACCACTGTAGAATGGTGTGGCTGAGCGCATTAACAAAACCATCCTTGAGCGCGCCAGGAGCATGAGGCTACATGCAAGGTTGCCCAAGACCTTTTGAGTAGATGCTGTTAATACTGCCGCATATCTCATCAATAGAAGTCCCTCAGTACCATTGGATGATGGGCTACCAGAAGAAACGTGGACTGAGAAAGAAGTGAACCCTGCACATCTTAGAGTGTTTGGATGCACTTCATATGTTCACATTGATGTAGAGCACAGAAATAAACTGGATGCGAAGTCCAGGAGGTGCACGTTTATAGGCTACGGGTAGCATGTTTTGACTATAGGTTTTGGAATGCAGAAAACAGGAAAATCATCAGAAGAAAGGATGCAGTCTTCAATGAAAAAGTGATGCATAAGGACAGTGTGCAGAAAAATAAGGCCAAGGAGAAAGAATTCATAAAGATGAAAGAGTTACCAGACACGGGTGTTACAGCGCCACAAGATGATCATGCACAGGAGCATTATTAGGCAGAGCCGCATATATCGGTTGTGAGGTCTACTTGGGAGAGGAGACTCACGATCCAATACTCACCCTTCTTACATTATCTACTGCTGACAGATAATGGTGAGCCAGAATGTTTTGAAGAGGCGTTACAGTCAGATACACGGGTTAAGTGGGAGCAGGCCATGGATGAGGAGATGGACTCCCTTGAGTCTAATCATACATGAGAGCCAGTCACTCTACCTAAGGGTAAGAAAACTCTTCATAACAAATGGGTTTATAGACTGAAGGAGGAGCACGATGGTTTGAAACGGTACAAGGCCAGATTGGTTGTGAAAAGGTTTCAACAAAAGGTAGGTATCGATTTCACTGAAATATTTTCACCTGTGGTAAAAATGTCTACGATTCGCATGGTCTTGAGTGTAGTGGCTACAGAGGACTTACATCTAGAGCATCTAGATGTTAAGATAACCTTTCTTCATGGGGACGTTGAAGAAGAGATATATATGCAACAGCAGACAGGATACATGGCACCAGGAAAAGAGAACAAGGTGCGCAAACTGAAGAAGAGTCTATATGGCTTGAAGCAGGCCCTGAGGTAGTGGTACAAGAAGTTCAACAGTTTCATGTCAGGAAACGGTTACAGGAGATGTCATGCTGACCACTGTTGCTATTTGAAGAAGTTTGATACATCATACATCATCCTTCTTCTATACGTTGATGACATGCTTGTGGCTGGTTCAAGCATGAAGGACATCTCAGATCTCAAAAGACAACTGTCTAGAGAATTTGTCATGAAGGATTTGGGAGCTGCAAAATAAATCTTAGGTATGAGGATAAAGCGTGATAGAAAAAAAAAGAAACTGGTTTTGTCATAGGCAGAGTACATATCTAAGGTACTTGATCGATTCAGCATGGGAGGTGCTAAGCCGGTTAGCACTCCATTAGCCAACCACTTCAAGCTATCTAAAGAGCAAGGTGCAAAGACACAGGAGGAACAGGACTACATGGCTAAAGTCCCATACGCGTCAGCTATTGAGAGTCTCATGTATGCTATGGTGAGCACGAGCCAGACATTGCTCAAGTAGTGGGAGATGTTAGCAGGTTCATGAACAACCCTGATAAGGAACATTGGGAAGCTATGAAGTGGATCCTCAGATACCTGGTAGGTACTGTGGATATAGGGCTGTGTTATGGAGGATCGAAAATCAAGCTACAAGGCTACGTAGATTTAGATTTGGCAGGAGATATCAACAGCAAAAGAAGCACTACAGGCTAGGTCTTTACTCTGGGTAGTCTTTGCCGGTCACTGGGTCTCTCGATTATGAAAGATAGTATCTATCAGTATGACAGAAGTAGAATATGTTGCGGCTATAAAAGCATACAAGGAGATGGTGTGGTTGTAAGGTTTTATGGAGGAGTTGGGTAAGAAGCAAGCAGATTGTAAGTTGTACAGTGATAATCAGATTGCAATACACTTGGCTAAGAATTCAGCCTTTCATTCCAGGACCAAGCATATTGCCATCAGATATCACTTCATACGTTCATTACTGGAAGATGGATCGATTTCTCTGGAGAAGATTCACACAAGTGAGAATCCTGCGGATATACTGACCAAGGCGGTCACATGAGAGAAGTTGAAGTTCTGTTCAGCTTTGATTGGTCTTCAGGCTTGAAGACGGGGAGGTGGTGCACTCAAAACTAAATATTACATTGGTTCATAACTTTTGTGGCCACAACAATTTTTTAATGGTCAATCATATCTGTTTCCCATAGTATGGCCCACCTAAGGTTTTAATCTGCTTCATTTTTGGGATCATTATATAAAATGATACGAGAAAATGGATGGACAATATGTAGCTATAATAAATACATCAACGTCGGCATAATGGCAGCATTGTTTTGGTTGAGGCCCAGGGGTGCTTAATTTGCTCCTGAAAGGAATGCTCTTGGATTTCAAAGGTAGCATTGTCATTTCAAAAGTCTTGTTGATGCCACTATTTGGAAGGGAAGCCGATTACGTGGCATGCCGTGCACCATGAAACTTGGGGTGCATCGAAGTCATATGTGGGACCCACAATGATTATATGTTATATTCTAATAATTTATTGATTTTCTTGATTATTTCAAAGAAATAACAAAAAAAATGAGGAAGATGGAAAGCTCTAGTGGACCACACCACATAGCAGTGGTGATTGAATCCTTCCATTGAAAACTTATTGGGAGCTATAGATGTTTTGTGTTAGACAGATATTTGTTTTTCCTTTCAATTAGGTCTGTGTAATCCTATGAACATATTGGATGGAAAATAAACAACATGGCGGGCCTAGAATCGTTTCCATGGTGGGCATCATTGTCTCACTACTTTCAGTGATGTGGTCCAGCTGAACTTTAGATCTGTCTTATCTTTTGGGTCAATGGCTGGCCTAGAATCATTTCAATCGTTTTAACGGCGGGCCTAGAATCCAAGAATATCGGTAATTATTTAAGAGTGACATCACATCCAAAATATGAAAACCATGCACAAGTATGAAGTCCACATCCAAACACAATCAAGTAAATGCCCATAGGGCTTATACAACATAGTATGAAAAAGTAATAGGGAAAATGTATCAGATATGTTCAGGAGTCTCCAGCAAAGTGAAAGGTCCATCACGCCTGATTTTGGCTTGTGATTCGACAAGCTCCTCTTGGGACCGATATGACCATTTCTCCCTAGCATCAACTGTTGGTTTCACTTCCATGGGTGCCACTTCTTCATCTACGACACCTATGGTTGGTGTAATTGCACAATAGTATCCGTGAGTGGTCATCTCAATGAGAAATGTTGCAAGGTGAATCTAAGAGCTTGCATTGAAAAGAATGTTAAAAGCATGGATTTGATGCTCAAGGAACACAAAGGCAAATAATGAATCTTTGGAGACCAAGATTGAAGATTTCAAGACCCCAAGATTCAAGAAAACCAAGTGGAGAAAGAAGTCAAAAGAAGAAAGTGCTGAAATTCACTTCACTATCTGTGTCATCGACCACAGTTTGATGACATCGAAGTCATTGTTCGATGACATCAAATTTTTACATGAAAATCAAGTTGGTCTCTAGACAAATTGAAGACATTTCTCAATGGCTCGAGGAACTGTTTGATGACTCGAAGATCTTCTCGATGACATTGAAATTTAATAAGAATTTTGAAGCAATTCGCTGGACTGTTTTGGACACATATTCAAGGACTCGAAGGCAATTCGATGGCATCGAAGGCTGTTTGATGACAAGAAGAGTTATGTAGTGCGAAAGGTGAAAAGGTGCGACTTTCGAATTCAAATCCCTTCAATGACATCGAAGGCGTTCAGCAGAGTTACGCGGACTACGTAAAATTGATGCAGTTTTTCGATTTTACATGGACAAAGCTAAATATGGGTTTCCTAAACACTTCTAGGGATATCTAGGGTTTTGAGGAGCAAAGTAAAAGGGTGGAACCGTTTTCCAAGAGTTTCTTCTTCCCTTATTCTTAGTTTTTAATGCTTTCTTTGAGGATTCTTGATCCGATCATGTCTATGATTGGCTAAATTTCTTAGCTAAGGCTAAAAGGTGAAGCTTGTAGCATGTTTGTATGTTTTTCTTATTTGATTCTTGTTCTTGTTAAACTTTTTTTTATTCTATTTCGATATTTAAGGAATACTTTCAGTTTTTAATGGTTTGTTGTGACTCAAATTACAATAGATCTTCTTTTTATTATTTTGAGATTGGTAAATCTTGTTGTTAACCATCGTTTCCAGGGCATGGTTTGGTGATGAAATCCCTCCAAATCCTCACAATTCTCATTCATTGTGAATTAGGTCAATGAAAGTTTAGATTTGATTTTATTGATATATCTTCCAATTGGATAGGATGAGACTCCAATTTCAATTGTGTTCCTTGAATCAAATAAGGAAACATCCTAATAGCTGCAAGTGGATCCTTGGAACCCTAGTTTCTACTTTTAAATTCACAAGTTTTAATTAAACAGTTCACAATTACTCTTCTAATTATTCTGACTTAGTTTCAGATCTTCTTCTAGTTCTGCTTCTAGTTATTTTCATAAACGTATGGGATTAGTCCTTGTGGATTCAACCTCGGTCTTACAAAGATTAATTAATACTACATCGCGATCCTACACTTGGAGTTGTGAACAAGAAACATCCCCCAAGATTACAATAAAAAATAGTAGTTAAGATTATTTTAAAGTAAACATTCAAGCAAAACAACATTTTATAAGATGATGTTTTTAAATGAATGGATGCATGAATCAACCTTGGGATGCACATCCAGCTAACCATTGGATGGGCCTTTCAAACAGCTAGCTCATCTATGCAAAAGAGTGGGTCTTTGAAACAGTCGACCCACTCAAATGAAATTAGAGTCATTCGAATAGTACACTAGTCTTTCCAAACAGTTAACCAGACACCCGATAATGCCCATGTGCTATGTATGCATGATTATCAGTCCTTTATTAATCCGATTTACAAACAGCCATTTATTTACATCCTTACAACTAGTGGCCACACCATTTCGTATAGTTCCCAAGTAATCCTACCGTCCATATCATTTCTAATAACTGATAACATTAATTTACAATCCCTCGAGGGTAACGAGTCCATTCTCAGACACCATCATAAAATTTGGTTCAAATGCTCCTAAGATGGTAGTTAGGATAATTTCATTTGAATTATACATAATGAGACCACTAGTTTGAGAAATATTCTCCACACACATATTTCCACAATCCAATGATAATTCATTTGTACTTTGCTAGAAATAAAAGAATCTAACTTGACATTTCATATTACAAATTATGTCACAAATCAATTGGTCTTCTTACATATTCATACATTGTACTATCAAACCACAACACATGCATGCAATACCACACCATTTACACACATTCACACACTATTTCACCCATTAGCACACGCTTTCCTACTTACAACCCATACAAATGAACCATGCAAATACAACATGATGCCACATAATTATCTCAAATTACAATCCCAATCCATATATTTCCCATGTTGGCTTTCATTTCAAAAATCTCCCATATTACAACGTAATTGTAACATAATCCACTTTCAAGCATGAATATACTAATTATTGCATATCGTTTTATATAATAAGACTTAAACAATTTTTTTATTTTTTTTTTTCAAAAAATGGCCAACCAATACTTTCTGAAGTTAGTTCATTAAAGAGTCAAACGAATACAAGGATAGAAGTATTTGTATGTTCTACTCAAATAATTAATTTTAGGGGCTCCTTTCGGGTTTAAGCTCTCAAAGAGCTGCCCAAAATTTGTCAAACTAGTTTTCCTTATCCCAAGAGAAGCTAATGGGCCGACGGATGGTCTAGCTAAAGAGGGTAGCAAGGGCCAAATTGACAGGCCCTTCATTAAGGTTTCCTCCCTTCCTTGGCTGGTTAAGGGTTGTTTCCTTTCCCAAAGGATAAAGCTAAGATCTAGGACTTGGGCTCCATAATACAAGAATAAGAGTTTTGTATGTTCTTCAAATAGGAATTTAGGGGCTCCTTTCGGATCTCCCTTATCCCAAGATGGGCCGACGGATGGTCTAGGTATAAGATGGCAAGTGGGAGGTTTGCTCCCTTCCTTTTAAGGGTTGTTTCTTTTGCCCGAAAAGCCTAGAATGTAATTTTTTTTGCATTATGAATGAAAATAGGATTTCTTAATAAAAAATAATTAAAAAAAAAAAAAACACTACAATGCATATTGACACTCACTTGCATACATCAACTCGCCACTACACACATGCATGCAACACCACACCATTTGCACACATTCACATACTATTTCCCCCATTAGCACACACTTTCCTACTTACAACCCATACAAATGAACCATGCAAGTATCGCATGATGCCACATAATTATCTCAAATTACAATACCAATCCATATATTTCCCACATTGCTTTTCATTTCAAAAATCTACCACATTACAACGTAATTGTAACATAATCTACTTACAAGTATGAATATACAAACTATTGCAAATCATTCTATATAATAAGACTTAAACAAGTTAGTTTATAATACAAGTATAAGAGTATTTGTATGTTCTACTCAAACAATTAATTTTATCATGTTCAAATACTAACTAGAGATTATGTAACAAGATTATCATATTTGAAATAAATCTTAAACTACTGTTATGAAGGAAGCTTGAAAGGTAGATCTCACCTCAAGCTTGGATCTCCCTTACTAAGAAGTAAGAAAAGAAGAAGAAATTAGGAAGAACCTAAACTCTTATAACCAAGGAGGTATACTAATTAACAAATTATTAAGTAATAACAAAACATTTTAATTTAGAAAATCTAAAGGAATAACAATAGCTCACCACAAATCCAAGTTGACTCGGATAAAAAACCAACTCAAGATCTACAAGGGTACCAAGATCTAGTCGAGACTTGGTTCAACTCGGTGTCGTCACTAAAACAAGATCGAAAACTCAGTTTACTAGGTGAAGTTTTCTTGAGATTTGGTTTTAAAAAGACATGCGCTAATTAGTTTCAACACAACAATAATATAAATCACTGAGTCACCGACTCAGTAACTTGGTGGAGTGTGTAGAACAAGACACTAGGTAACTCAGATTTTAACTGAGTTGGCTAACACATCAATTGAATAATGATTCAATGAGTTGCATCGAGATCCTTAAACTGAGTTAACTGCAAATTAGTAGAACTAGGTATGATAACTCAGTTATCAACTTGGTGTAACTCAGTTTAGGAAAAATCGAGTCAAATCGCTGAGTATTCAATCGAGTTGAATCTAGTTTATGGCTGAGTTAACGTGAATCATCAAAGAAAACAATGGACTAGCATGAGTTGAAAACTCGATAATAATCCCATTGGAAACAACCTAACTTGGTTGATTTCTGAGTTGAGGAAGGACATTAACATACACCTACCTCAGATGAAGAATCCAGCGGATCAGCTTGCTCTCTACAACCAGCTGCACCAATGATGCTTCATTCAGTCATGTGACACACCAATACTCCAGATTTCATGCAACATCACCTACTGTGACTCGACAACACTACTAGCCTCCATTCAAACTTGTACCCCCGACCCTCTTCCTTTGCTTCTCTTTCTCCAGACAACAACCTGAATCTGGACAGGTACCGACTGATAATACGAGTTGCAAAGGCCGAGTCGACTCGGTATACCTCGACTCGGATTCACGAACTTGCCCCACTCTCTCTCCCTCTCTTTTTGATTTTTTGAATTATAAAGGGTTAGGGAATAATGAAAATGAGGTATTTGTAGCCATCAGACTGACTCTAGATAGTTCCACAAATAATCCGATGATTAGTTGAGCTATAAACCAAAACGTACTTAGACTCGGTTAACAAACAACTCATTAGCATGCTCAAATTGATTTTAGAATTATAATCAAAATTTAGGGGTGGTTATCTGATGGTGAGACTCTCCAAATGGACGCTCCTGATCGACAAATGGACCCCACATACGGATGATGGTTTTTTCAACCCAACGGAGAAGATGGCATGGATGTTAATGGCAAGCTTGTGGTTAACGGGCCATTCCATGATCTAACTCGACTGAACGGCCTAGATGGACGCTGGGATGCATGTGGGACCCATGTTTTAGACGAGAACTCCTAACACGTTGATGGTTTTGAGTTTTTTCCGTACAACAGCAATGACAGCTGAAAAGCCCTAATCACTTAAAAGAGAAGCTTCTAGACTCGCTATATATTTGAAATGTACGCTTGAGATTGTTGGGATGTCCGTCCTATAGCTCGGATCGTTTCTAGGGCACCCACATAGCCGAAAATAGAAATATTTTTTTCACCTTTTGCTTGCTACGATTCCTTAAGTGAAAGGATTCTTTTACGGTTCGGATGAATCACAAATGGAGGGTTAGGAATGAGATATTCCCCTCAGGTACGGATTGCCAACATGGCAAAACTGAAACTGATTATGTTTTCAAAATTGTTGCAATACGAGATATTCACCTACCCACGTGTTTCAACGTGTAAAAGTGATTGCCAACATGGCAAAACTGAAACTGATTATGTTTTCAAAACCGATAAGGACGTTAAAGGAAATCCATCCCATTCATGCACACATATTTACTCTAAATATCCAATTCCACCCATTCATGCTTTTCTAAATATCCAATTACACATCTAACTACAGGTGAGACTGGTCCAAAGATTAGGTGCCACGTGGTGTTAAAAAGATGAAATGTTACAACCGTTGTTCATAACTTTTGTGACCACAATAATTTTTTAATGGCCTATCATGACTGTTTCCCATAGTATGTCCCACCCGAGATTTTAATCTGCTTCACTTTTGGGATCGTTATATAAAATGATCCGAAAAAATGACAGTACGTAGATATAATAAATACATCAACGTCAGCGTAACGGCAGCACCGTTTTGGTTGACGCCCACGTGGTACATCAACGTCGGCGTAATGGCAGCACCGTTTTGGTTGACGCCCACGTGGTACCTGACCTAACCTGCTCCCAACAGGAATACTGTTGGATTTGAACGGTAGCATTGTCGTTTTAAAAGCCTCGTTGACGCCACTGTCTGGGAGGGAAGAAGATTGCGTGGCATGCCACGCACCACGGGGTGCAACATCCTGGATTTCCAGAACTATTCCACCCAAGACGGGAAATAACGGAATAGTGATCTGGATTGCCGAATCGATGGGCCCAGTACTTGACAGAGTTACGGGAATCGGATTGTCTGTGACCTCCGCGGACAGATATTCCACTGCTCTGGGTTGTGTGGGGCCCACAGAGATGCCTTGGAGAAATCCATTCCATCCATCTGTTTTTCAAGACCATAATAATACATGAATCTAAGCATCAGGCAGATCGAAAATTCATGTAGGTCATACCACACAAAACAGTTGGGATTGAATGCCTGGGGTGACGGAAGTTTTGTATCAGAATGATAATTGTTCGTACAGTTGGCATCAGGCCCTAAAATCTGAGTGGTAATAACACTTATGACATCATGGTGGGCCCATGACATCAGACTAACAGCCACGGCATGCTGGTGTCAAGAGAACTTTTCAACCAACGGTGGGCATTTATGTTCCTATCTGTTTTTCCGTTTGGTGTGACCCACTTGAGTATTTTTAATCTCCAATGAGAACTGATTTTTATAAATGTCCTATTGTTATTTTTTTAAAAGAGATGGAAGGAGCCGATTGCCTGTGTGGGCACGGCACTATGCAACATGATGGATTTGCAAAGTATCATCATAAATCCTTAGACTTTTCAATTAGTAGGCCACCGATGAAAAAGCTGCAATTACCACACCAAAGAATATTCCAGAACTATTTCACCCAGGACTGGAAATAACGGAATAGTGATCTGGATTGCCGAATCGATGGGCCCAGTACTTGACAGAGTTGTGGGAATCGGATTGTCTGTGACCTCCGCGGACAGATATTTCACTGCTCTGGGTTGTATGGGGCCCACTGAGATGTCTTGGAGAAACCCATTCCATCCATCTGTTTTTCAAGACCATAATAATACATGAACCTAAACATCAGGCAGATCGAAAAGTCATGTATATCACACCACACAAAACAGTTGGGATTGAATGCCTGGGGTGACGGAAGTTTTGTATCAGGATGATATTTGTTCCTACAGTTTATCTGAGTGGTATTAACCTTATGAACGGTTTGGATGGCATATAAACATCATGGTCAACTATAAGAACTTTTCAACGGTGGGCATTTATGTTCCTACTGTTTCATTTGGTGTAACCCACTTGAGTATTTAATCTCTCTGATTTTTATAAATGTCCTATTGTTATTTTTCAAAAGAGATGGATGGAGTGGATTTGCCAGGGACATCTTTGTAAAAAAACATACCTATATATATATATATATATATATATATATATATATAATATATATATAAATATATATATATACATATATATATATAAAAGCTTCCAAATTCATTTGTATGGGGTATGTACCTCCACTCAGCCTGAAACAAAAGTAAAACTCGGTCGGCCTGACCTGGGAGTTCAAAAACTCAACTCGATCTGACCCAACTTGGCCCGACCCGGCCCGACCTAGATTGGGGGGGGGGGAGGATCAACATACACGTGAAAGAAAATTACATTAAAAAAGAAAAAGAAAAGTATATATATATATATATATATATATATATATATATATATATATATATATATATATATATATATATATATATATATATATATATAAAACCCACATGTGAAATCTACTAAAAAAGAATAACACTCAAACAAAGAACAACATGCTGCATGAAAGAAAATTTTAAAGAGAAACACCAAAAACCCACCAATATTTCCACAATTCAACATCGGATACTCTCATGCCACGCATCAAAGGTGACAAACAACCAAAACCGACACGCGAAAAGCGACTTGGGGGTCGTTTGGCAGCTTGGATTCGAGATTTGTGAAGATTTCAGTTTTTTGGGACATTAGGTAGCAAGGATTTCTAAGGATTTGGACTTTGATCCCTCCAAAGAGCCTATTACCATTCCCACCTCAAAGCTGGTATGAAAAATCCTCTCAATTCCACAGGTATCAAAATCTACTAGAAGGATTTTTAATCCACACTTCCAAACGACCCTTAAAAGAATAACACTTAAACAAAGGACAGTATGCTACATGAAAGAACATTTTTAAAAAAAATCCAAAGGAAATAAATGCTAGAAACCTGACTCGGCTTGGCCTGAACTCGCCCGATTGCTGCCGGGCCAAGTTCGGGCTGGACATGTTGGCCCAGTGACCAGGCCGGGCTGGGTTGAGCCCAGTTCGACCTGGATCGACCCGTGTACACCCCTAGTTCAGGTGTAAAGACTCGGTTCGTGTATCCTGTAATTCCTCTTCACTCACTAGTGACGACTTCTGTTTTAAGTATCAGACGAGACTGAGATAACTTGCTAGAGTCGACTCAGATTTGGTTGCATCCGATCCGGTTAAAGAGAACGAGTAAAACCCCTGACTCAGGTGAATTGTGCACATTCAGCCCCAACTCGCATCTGGGTTGGACGAGTCAATTCAAGTAGCCGAGTCTTTTGATGATGTTCCAGACTGTCTATAGAAGTGGTCATAAGCTTTCAGTATTCACCACTGAGCATTTGGCTGTATGGTTGGGTAATCAGGCCCATTGTAGTTTTCTTCCTTAACTCATCGATGATGGAAAGAAAATCCGGCAAACTGTTTATTCTTCTCAGTTTCTTCATATTCTACTGCCTCTGCATTCGATTTTCCCACGCGGTGGATACCATCACACAAGACCAACCGCTCCCTGACGGGAAGACCTTGATTTCTGCTGGTGAGGTTTTCGAGCTGGGCTTCTTCAGCCCCGGCAAGTCCAAGAATCGTTACGTGGGAATATGGTACAAGAAAGTCACGAAACGAAGGGTTGTATGGGTTGCCAATAGGAAAAATCCAGTCTCGCATTCATCTGGTGTCCTTACAATCAACAGCAACAATGGAAATCTAATGATCTTGGATAAGATTGGAGGCAACTTCATGGTGACATCTGATTCTGCTACCAATCAAACAAGTGCTCGACTCTTAGATTCCGGAAACCTCATACTGACAGAAGGGAATTCGACGAATCATGAAGGCCGGGTCATATGGCAAAGCTTTGATTATCCTACTGATACGTGTCTCGCTGGCATGAAACTGGGAGTGAATAGAACGAGTGGGCGAAAATGGCTCCTTGCTTCATGGACAAGTGAAGATGACCCTGCTCCCGGGAACTTCACTAATGGAATCGATTCCGATGGATCGGCTCAGTTTTTTACATGGAGAGGACGACAAAAATACTGGACTAGTGGCACTTGGAACGGGAAATTTTTCAGCCTTCTTCCTGAAATGAGAACATATCCTATCTTCAATTACAGCTACGTATCGAATGAGGATGGGACATATTTTATTTATTCACTTAATGATAAAACTAGAATTTCAATATCGGTGATGGACGTGCCTGGGCAAATGAAGGTATTGACATGGTTGGAGGACCGCCAATCTTGGTTTACGTTGTCGTCTCAACCAACAGCGGCATGTGATTTTTATGCTCCTTGTGGGGCTTATGGTATCTGCGATGATAGTACGTCCTTGTGCAAGTGCTTGCACGGGTTTGAGCCTTCCTCTCAAGGAGATTGGCGTGCAGGTGATAAATCAAAGCGGTGCGTGAGGCGAACAGAACTGAAGTGTGGGAATCATGATGGGTTCTCGCGGATGAGTGGCATGATATTTTCTGGTAACCTTCGAGTTCTAAGGAATTCAAGTCTCGGCCTAAAATACTGCGAAGTTGAGTGCAGAAGAAACTGCTCTTGTATTGCTTATGCTTCTGCTCATGACAACAGAACCGAATGCTCCTTTTGGGATGGAGAGTTGATGAATCTTCGTGAGATCTCCGACAAAGTCCCTGATCTTTATGTTCGTCTTGCTGCTTCAGAGCTCAATCCACCTACTGACTCTCGACAACAAGTTACTAGAAATGGTAAATTTTAATGATTTATCTTCATTTTATTTTTCCCAATTGCGGTTATCTTTTTTAATTGTGTATTTGTTTGTTTTCTTATGTTGGTAGAAGTAGGAAACTGCAGTCTATCTCAATCAGACTGATTCTATATGTATGTTATGCATGTGCTGTGAGCCGCAAAGGCTTTCAAATGTGCATTCTGTTCTCTACTAATCAATACAAGTTCAGACACAGGAAAGAAGAAGAGGCAGCAAGTAATCATTGCAGTAACAATCACTATTTCCATCCTTTTACTGGGCTCAGTTACGTGTTATTTCTGTAGGCGAAATCTCACGCCTAAAGGTAAAAATTCTCTTAACCATGAACTGGGCAATGGACATTTTGATTCATGAAGTGAAGTGAGCCTTTTGCTGACAACCAGGGAATCAGGAAAGAAGCCAAGAAGTATTGTTGCATGAGTTACGAAATAATGGGTCAGATGACAGGGAATCAATCAATGCAAACATGCTCAGAGAAGGCAGGAGGAAGGGTCTGGAGTTGCCGTTATTCAGCTTTGCAACTATAGTAGCCGCTACAGATAACTTCTCTCCAACAAATAAGCTTGGGCAGGGCGGTTTCGGCCCTGTTTATAAGGTAACCATTAATTTCATTGATAACTAGTCTAATTTATATGATAAGAAATGAAATTGTTTCTCTGTATACGGATTTGAAAAAAAAAAAAAAAAAGGATATTAATTATCAAGAAAATGCAACATATGATTTATGTTAGGCTCTTTTTTTTTTTTTTTTCTTTTTCTTTTTCTTTTTTCATCTAGTCTCCAAGGGAGCTCACAACTGCAACTGGCGCATGGTTATGTTACCATGCAGAAACTCCTTTTTGCTGAGAAAATAAAAGAAACCCCAACGAACCCATTTGGGAAACTACTACAGGCTGGGATCATGACCATGTGTTGGCGAATCTCAAGGAACAGAACTCTGTGTGGAAATTGAATAGCCCAGATGGCTGACTATAAACTTGAAAATCATCTAAAGAGAGTGAGAAAGAAATTGAATTTTAATGAAACCATATTTCACAAATACCAGTTAAAATAGTATTCGTATTTCCTATTAAGTTTTTAACTTATACTCACTATGAAAATAATTCCAAGAAAAAAGCAAAATCCTAATCAAGCTCTTGAACTACAACTGTCATTTGAAAGGATGAACAATGCCCTCGACAGAAAATAATTCACCTTAGCTGATTCCCTCTCCAAAAGGTAGTGTAGAGGTAATAAACCTTCTCTCTTACCATCAATAACGTAATTAGTTCTCAAATTTTCATGCCTGTCTCAACATATGATGTCTGTCACTAAAGTACTACTTCAAAAAGATTATATTGATTGCGAGACACCAATATATATAATAAGATGACGATGTACGGCCAACGACAATCTTCAGGGTAAGCTGCACGAGGGACCAGAAATTGCAGTGAAAAGGCTTTCGAGAAGTTCTGGACAAGGTCTAGAAGAGTTCAAAAATGAGATTATACTTATTGCCAAACTACAACATATGAATCTTGTTAGGATCTTGGGATGCTGCATCGAAGGAGAAGAAAAGATACTACTCTACGAATACATGCCCAACAAAAGTTTGGATTCCTTCCTCTTTGGTCCGTTACTCTTAACACTTGCAACTTAACACAAAAAGCATCATTTCTCAAGTTGCTGTCTCTCATCCACTGTACATGTGCCATACATGGACTCTCCTCAAACCATCCAAACCTAAGCCCCATTCCGGATGGATCATGACTAAAATTTCATACTGATCAGATTATCTTAATCATCAGATTCTGGTCAAGACATTCACACTGACCAGGAACCAATTTCTTTTAACCGAAATCTATTAGTACGATTTTTGGGACATGCTGCATCCACAACTCACACTATGATTACGAAAATCTGGCTTAACAAGCTTCTCTGCCACGTGTATAGTGGGTGAGATAACGCTACTTAAAAAATGGGAGTGCGGATCCTCTGCCTCCCGAGGCAGGAACTCCCTGCCTCCAGCGTTTTCATTGGTCCACGTCACTGTAAGTGCCACGTCATTATTTTTTTAAATATATTTTAAAAAGTACATTTAATAAGAACTATAACGGAGACTAAACGGAAGCGGTTTGCGCACAGAGTACCTCAGTACAGTAAACGAAATGAGTAAAGTCTGTGGAGCCCACCGTTATTGTTATTCGTGCATTGTATCAACTCCATCCATCTCTTTTATCATCTAATTTTAGGGTTTTACAACAAAAATTAATCATATCCAAAGATCAAGTGGACCACACCACCTGAAACAGTGTGAATTGAATTCTACCGTTGAAAAGTTTTTGGGGCCCACGGAAGTTTTATATCAAGATGATATTTGTTTTTTCCATTCATCCATGTCTTTGTGATCTTATGAACAGTTTGGATGAAAAATAAAAATCATTGGGAGCTTAGAAACACTTCAATGGTGAAAATCAATACTTCCATTGTTTCCTTTGGTATGGTCTACTTGAGCTTTCGATATACATCAGTTTTGGGCTCAACTTCTAAAATGATCTAAAAATACAGATGGACGGCGTGGATAAACCACATTAATTCACAGTGGGCCCAATAGAGTTTACTCAGTACGATAAGACCAATACACAATTCGAACGGGGGATGCGGATTTCCTGCCAAAGCCTTTTACAGTAAGATCTTGGGCAAGGATTTCGGATGGGCCCACTACGATGTTTGTGATAAATCCAATCCGTTCATCCATTTTTAGATATCATTTTAGGACATTATACCAAAACTAAGGTGTATACAAAACTCAAATGGGCCACACGAGAGGAAACAGTGGGGATTTAGCGTCCACCGTTGAAATATTTATACGGCCACAAAAGTTTTGCATCGGTCTAATATTTTGGTGTTTTCACTTCATCCTAGTAAAAATGACCTTATAAACAATTTGGATGGCATATAAACATCAAGACGCCTAGGAAGGCTTCAACTGTAGGAATTTCTTTCTCCACTGTTTCATCTTGTATGGCTCAGTTGAGTTTTTGATCATCCTAATTTTTGGTTACATGTCTTAAAATGAGCTCTAAAAATGGATGAATGGAGTGAAATTCTTATAAACATCATGGTAGACCCCATCATATATCTCAGTGCTGGAACTTCATGCAAAAGGCTTTCCCCGGTGAATCCGCGTCCACGGTTTCCATTGGAAACGGACTAGCTACTCCCGTGCCACTCGGTACTATGTGGGCCCACCATGATGTATGTGTTTCATCCATGCCGTCCATTTATTTTTCTAGATCATTTTATGGTCTGAGACCAAAAATGAGGTATAACCCAATCTCAAGTGGACCACATTACATGAAACAGTGTTGAAAGAACGTTGACCATTAAAAACTTTTTGGGGACCATAAAAGTTTTGGATCAAGCTGATCTTTGATATTTCCCTTCACCTGGGTCTTTATGACCAAACCAACGGATTGGATGTCAAATAAACAGTACGGTGGGCCTTAGGAGGACTTTAATGATGGAAATCCAATCACCATTGTTTTCCTGTGGTGTGGTCCATATGAGATTTATATCCCTCTCACTTTTGGGATCAACTCCTAAAATTATATCTAAAAATAAATTAATGGAATGGATGAAACACATACATCATGGTAGGGAAGTGATGTCACCCATTTATATGAGTCCCACTATGATGTATGTTTTGTATCCACACCGTCCATCCATTTGGAGAGATCATTTTAGGGCATGAGCCAAAGAATGAATCAGATCCAAAACTCGAGTGGACCCCACTACATAAAACAGTGAAGAGAGTCGCGCCCACCATTTATTACGACTGAATCCAATCCAAACATCGTCACTTTGTCTACTGAACCCCATCACTTTGAATAACCACAATCACTTTGTCTCTCTCTTGAACCCCATCACTTTGTACTGCAACCTCGTCACTTTGTCTAGTAAACCCCGTCACTTTGTACTGCAACCCCGTCACTTTGTCTACTGAACTCCGTCACTTTGTACTGCAATATCGTCACTTTGTCTATTGTACCCCGTCACTTTATGTTACAACCTCGTCATTTTGTCTACTGTACCCCGTCACTTTGTCTAGTAAACCCCGTCACTTTGTCTACTGAACTCCGTTACTTTATACTACAACCTCGTCACTTTGTCTACTGTACCCCATTACTTTGTACTGAAACCCCCGTCACTTTGTATACTGAACCCCGTCACTTTGTCTAGTGAACCCTATCACTTTGTATTGCAACCCCGTCACTTCTAGTGAACCCCATCACTTTTTACTGCAACCTCGTCACTTTGTCTACTGAACCCCATCACTTTGTACTGCAACATCGTCACTTTGTCTACTATACCCAGTCACTTTGTGTTTGCATGAACTCTGCACCTCACTTTGTCCTCTTGTACCCGTCATTTTGTCCAGTAACCATACTTAACCCCATCACTTTGTCCAGTAACCCTACTTAACCCCATCACTTTGTCTAGTAAATCCCCATCACAAAGTGACGGGGTACTTCACAAAGTGACGAGGTTGTAGCACAAAGTGACTAGGTACAGTAGTCAAAGTGACGATGTTGCAGTACAAAGTGATGGGGTTCGGTAAACAAAGTGACGGGTATAGTAGACAAAGTGACAATGTTGCAATACAAAGTAATGGGGTTCAGTAGACAAAGTGACGGGGTTGCAATACAAAGTGATGGGGTTCACTAGACAAAGTGACGGGATTGCAGTACAAAGTGACGGGGTTCACCAGACAAAGTGACGAGGCTGTAGTGCAAAGTGACAGGGTTCACTAGACAAAGTGACGAGGTTGTAGTACGAAGTGACGGGGTTCAGTAGACAAAGTGATGGGATACAGTAGACAAAGTGACGAGGTTGCAGTACAAAGTGACGGGGTTCAATAGAAAAAGTGACGAGGTTGCAGTACAAAGTGACGGGGTTCATTAGACAAAGTAACGAGATTACAGCACACAGTGACGGGGTATAGTAGACAAAGTGACGAGGTTGTAGCATAAAATGACGGGGTACATTAAACAAAGTGACGATGTTGCAGTACAAAGTGACGGAGTTCAGTAGACAAAGTGACGGGGTTGCGGTACAAAGTGACGGGGTTCAGTAAACAAAGTGACGGGGTTACAGTACAAAGTGACGGGGTTCACTAAACAAAGTGACGAGGTTGCAACACAAAGTAACGGGGGGTAGACAAAGTGACGAGGTTGTAGCACAAAGTGACGGGGTATAGTAGATAATGTGACGATGTTGCAGTACAAAGTGACAGAATTCAGTAGACAAAGTAACAGGGTTGTAGTACAAAGTGACAGGGTTCAGTAGACAAAGTGACGGGGTTGTAGTACAAAGCGACGGGGTTCACTAGACAAAGTGACGAGGTTGCAAAACAAAGTGACAGGGTTCAGTAGATAAAGTGACGGGGTTGAAGTACAAAGTGACGGGGTTCAGTAGACAAAGTGACGAGGTTTTGATTGGATTCAGTCGTAATAAATGGTGGGCGTGACTCTCTCCACTATTTTCTGTGGCGGGGTCCACTCGAGTTTTGGATCTGATTCATTCATTGGCTCATGCCCTAAAATGATCTCTCCAAATGGATGGACGGTGTGGATACAAAACATATATCATAGTGGGACCCATATAAATAGGTGACATCACTTCAATAGCGAGTCTCACTGCTCAATGTGGCACTGAATCCCAAATGGAAATGAAAGCGGATTGGCTACTCCCCCCACCACCACCCCGGTGGTGGTGGTGGTGGTCGGTACTCTATGGGCCCCACCACGATGTATGTGTTTCATCCATTCCGTTAATCTATTTTTACATATAATTTTAGGGGTTGATCCCAAAAATGAGAGGGATATAAATCTCATATGGACCACACCACAGGAAAACAATGGTGATTGGATATCCATCATTAAAGTCCTCGTAAGGCCCACTGTACTGTTTATCTGACATCCAATCTGTTGGTTTAGTCATAAAGACCCAGATGAAGGGAAAAAACAAAGATCAGCTTGATCCAAAACCTTTATGGCCCCCAAAAAGTTTTTAAGGGTCAACGTTCATTCAACACTATTTCATGTAATGTGGTCCACTTGAGATTGGGTTATACCTCATTTTTGGTCTCGGTCCATAAAATTATCTAGAAAAATAAATGGACAGCATGGATGAAACACATACATCATGGTGGGCCCACATAGCACCGAGTGGCAGGGGAGTAGCCCGTCCATTTCCAATGGAAACTGTGGATGCGGATTCACCAGGAAAAGCCTTTTGCATGAAGTTCCAGCGCTGGGATGTATGGTGTGGTCCACCATAATGTTTATAAGAATTCCAATCCATTCATCCATTTTTAAAGCTCATTTTAAGACATGTAACCAAAAATTAGGATGATAAAAAACTGGGCCATTTAAGATGAAACAGTGGAGAAAGAAATTCCTACAGTTGAAACCTTCCTAGGCGTCTTGATGTTTATATGCCATCCAAACTGTTTATTAGGTCATTTTTACTAGGATGAAGTGGAAACACCAAAATATTAGACCGATGCAAAACTTTTGTGGCCATATAAATATTTCAACAGTGGACACTAAATCCCCACTGTTTCCTCTCATGTGGCCCATTTGAGTTTTGTATACACCTTAATTTTGGTATTATGTCTTAAAATGATATCTAAAAATGGATGAACGGGTTGGATTTATCACAAACGTCGCAGTGGGCCCATTCGGAATCCTTGCACAGGATCTTACTACAAAAGGCTTTGGCAGGAAATCGGATTGCTTACCGAATCTTATCGTACTGAGTAAACTATGTTGGGCCCACTGTGAATTCATGTGGTTTATCCACACCATCCATCCATTTTTTTAGATCATTTTAGGGGTTGAGCCCAAAACTGAAGTATATCACTTTGTGCTACAACATCGTCACTTTATCTACTATACCCCATCACTTTGTGCTGCAACCTCGTCACTTTGTCTAGTGAACCCCGTCACTTTGTCTTTAACCCGTCACTTTGTCTATTGTACCCGTCACTTTGTCTTTGCAACCCTATCACTTTGTCTCATCGAACCCCGTCACTTTGTCTTGCAATCCCACTCACTTCGTCTATTGTACCCACAATTTGTCAGACCACATGTCTTTGTCTCTGAACCCCATCACTTTGTCTACTGAACCCGTCACTTTGTCTACTGAATCCCGTCACTTTGTACTGCAACATCATCACTTTGTCTATTGTACTCCGTCACTTTGTACTACAACCCTGTCACTTTGTCTACTGAACCTCGTCACTTTGTCTATTGCAGTACAAAGTGATGGGGTTCAGTAGACAAAGTGACGGGGTTGAAGTACAAAGTGACGGGGTTCAGTAGACAAAGTGACTGTGTTACAGTACAAAGTGACGGGGTACAGTAGACAAAGTGACGAGTACGTGAGACAAAGTGACAAAGTGACGAAGTTCAATAGACAAAGTGATAGGGTTGCAGTACAAAGTGACGGGGTTGCAGTACAAAGTAACGGGGTTCACTAGACAAAGTGACGAAGTTGCAGCACAAAGTGACGGGGTATAGTAGACAAAGTGACGAGGTTGTAGCACAAAGTGATGGGATACAGTAGACAAAGTGACGATGTTGCAGTACAAAGTGACGGAGTTCAGTAGACAAAGTAATGGGGTTGCAGTACAAAGTGACGGGGTTCAGTAGACAAAGTGACGGGGTTGCAGTACAAAGTGATGGGGTTCACTAGACAAAGTGACGAAGTTGCAACACTAAGGCCGTGTTTGTTAACGCTGAACTTTTGCACTTAACACAGAATGAAGAAAATTTTTCGTGTTTAGTAGTGTTTGTTAATGTGTTATTAACGCGGAAGACGGAAAGTGCTAAGTGGTTTTTCACTGAATTCTTTCCGTGATAGGAGTCTGGCTTAATGGTGAACGCGGAATGCACTCCGTGATTTTTCATTAAACAAAATTTTTTTGCTTAGTACCCCTTTTCAAGTTACTATGAAATGTTTTTCTTTTAAATTGTTTGCTAATACAAAATCAACTTTAACCTGTGAAACTTCTTTATGCCTCACCATGATTTATGTATTTGATCCATACCGTCCATCAACTTTTTCAGATAATTTAAGGTGTGATCCAATAAAAGAAGCAGGTCCAATGATTAATTGGACCATAAGGTGGGGATTGAATGTCCATCGTCAAAAACGTCTTGAGAGCTGGAGAAGTTTCAAATCAAGCTGATATTTATGTTTTCAGTTCATCCATGTATACATGACCTAATGAATAGGTTGGATGGTAAAAAAACATCACAGTGGCCCCCAAAAAGTTTTTAATGGTCAACGTTCATTCAACACTATTTCATGTAATGTGGTCCACTTGAGATTGGGTTATACCTCATTTTTGGTCTCAGACCATAAAATGATCTAGAAAAATAAATGGACGGCATGGATGAAACACATACATCATGGTGGGCCCACATAGTACCGAGTGGCATGGGAGTAGCTAGCCTGTTTCCAATGGAAACCGTGGACACGGATTCACCGGGGAAAGCCTTTTGCATGAAGTTCCAGCACTGGGATGTATGGTGGGGTCCACCATGATGTTTATAAGAATTTCAATCCATTCATCCATTTTTAAAGCTCATTTTAAGACATATAACCAAAAATTAGGATGATCAAAAACTAAACTGGGCCATACAAGATGAAACAGTGGAGAAAGAAATTCCTACGGTTGAAGCCTTCCTAGGCGTCTTGATGTGTATATGCCATCCAAATTGTTTATAAGGTCATTTTTACTAGGATGAAGTGAAAACACCAAAATATTAGACCGATGCAAAACTTTTGTGGCCATATAAATATTTCAACGGTGGACGCTAAATCCCCACTGTTTCCTCTCGTGTGGCCCATTTGAGTTTTGTATACACCTTAGTTTTGGTATAATGTCCTAAAATGATATCTAAAAATGGATGAACGGGTTGGATTTATCACAAACATCGCAATGGGCCCATCCGAAATCCTTGCCCAGGATCTTACTGTAAAAGACTTTGGCACGAAATCCGCGTCCCCCGTTCGGATTGTGTACTAGTCTTATCGTACTGAGTAAAATCTGTTGGGCCCACTGTGAATTCATGTGGTTTATCCACGCCGTCCATCCATTTTTTCAGATCATTTTAGGGGTTGAGCCCAAAACTGAAGTATAACAAAAGCTCAAGTAGACCATACCAAATGAAACAATGGAAGTATTGATTTTCACCATTGAAATGTTTCTAAGCCCCCAATGATGTTTATTTTTCATCTAAATTGTTCATAAGATCACAAAGACATGGATGAATGATAAAAACAAATATCATCTTGATATAAAACTTCTGTGGGCCCCCAACAACTTTTCAACGGTAGAATTCAATTCACACTATTTCAGGTGGTGTGGTCCACTTGATCTTTGAATATGATTAATTTTTGTTGTAAAGCCCTAAAATTAGATGATAAAAGAGCTGGAAGGCGTTGATACAATGCAAGAATGATGCCGGTGGGCTCCACAGACTTTACTTAGTACGCTTACCCTGCCGAGTTATTCAGCACGCAAACCGCTTCCGTTAACGTCTCCGTTATACCTCTTATTAAATGTACTTTATATATATATATATATATATATATATATATATATATATATATATATATATATATTTAAAAACTCAAACGAGGTGGCACTTGTAATGACGTGGACCAATGAAAACGCTGGAGGCAGGGAGCTCCTGCCTCCAGGAGGCAGAGGATCCGCACTCAAAAAATGGACTATTTTGAAGACTTCTCCTTCAATACATTCATATCATTTATGTTGGTGGGATATTCACTACCGTGCACTAAAATATCTTCCTGTTTATATATTTGAATCTAAAAATGATGCAGATCCAACCAAAGGAAAGCTATTAGATTGGGGAAAACGTGTCCACATCATCAATGGAATTGCTCAAGGGCTTCTCTATCTTCACAAGTACTCCAGATTGAGAGTAATTCACAGAGATCTTAAAGCCAGTAACATTCTCTTGGATGGTGAGATGAACCCCAAGATATCAGATTTTGGCATGGCGAGAATTTTCGGGCGAAATGAATCAGAGGCAAATACAAATAGGGTTGTTGGAACTTAGTAAGTAAATTCACTCACAAGTACAAATCTACACCTAACAACAAAAACATCTGTATATATACCCATAATAAATATGCCCATCAGATTGTCTAACTTCAACTGAAATTTTGTTGAATGGTGAAATTCTAGTGGTTATATGTCTCCCGAGTATGCAATGGAGGGCCTTTTCTCAGAGAAATCTGACGTCTTTAGCTTTGGAGTCTTACTTCTAGAGATTGTCAGTGGCCAGAAGAACACTAGCTTTTATCATTCGGATAGGTCTCTAAACCTTCTGGGATATGTGAGTAACCAGAACAAATCTACCATCTTGGTTTCATGTTTCGAAGCACCTTGTTTTTGTTTCCTTTTGGAATCTGACAATGACTTACATCCATGGAAAATGTATTGTTTCAGGCATGGGAATTGTGGAAGGATGGTAGGGTCTCTGAGTTGATGGACCCGATGTTAGGTGATCCAACATCTACCTGCTGCGACATCTCGAGATTCATCCAAATGGGACTCTTATGTGTGCAGGAAAGTGCGAAGGATAGACCCACCATGTCCGACGTTGTTTCTCTGCTTAGTAACGAAATGACAACTTTGGCTAATCCGAAACAACCAGCATTCTTTCTAGGAAGAAGGGGTCTTGAGGAGAATTCATCTAAAAACAGAACAGAGAATTGTTCCAATAATGATTTAACTATTTCTGAGATGGAAGCTAGATAGACATTCCCACTTCAGAACAGAGTATGCCTCTTTTTCCAATCAACGGAAGTTTTAGTTGGTTGAAGTTCAAATAATTCTTACCATTTTATGTCAGTCAGATTAAATGATTATGTTATATCCTCTTATATGAGACAATGTGTAGTTTGGGTAAGATTGTGGGATTTATTCTCTTAACTACCATAAATAAGCTATTGTTTCTTTGAATTATAGAGTTGAATGTGAGTAATTAAAAATTTCTATTCATTGTTCTGAATTCATCAGCAAACATTGATGGGAATCATCATCCCTTCAGAGCAAGTTTCTTATGGTGGCCCATATAGCATATGGTATCAGACACATTCTGGTTCCTGGTACGCCACTTCAACCTTGATCTTGACACTCCTAACTGTTCTTCTTCCATTGCCAGCCGACAAAACCCAGCAATGCTGAAACCAATCTTTTAAGAAGTAAGAAGATGTGAGTGTACGAGTTCCTCACAATACTGACGAAAATAAGGTTGATATAGAACTCAAGAAGCCCAAAGCACAGACAACAGTTTGGATGGGGATTGACGCACGGATGAACGTGATGAGGTCAATCACCGTCTTCCCCAAGGATAACTACTCCAAATCCACGGAGCTTTTCTGGACTCCTCACAGAGACTTCTAAAATCTACGAGGAAAAAACAAGGTAAATAGAAATAAATTCCATAAAATTCATAATTTGATTTATGAATAATAAAAACAAATTTACAACCCTTTAAATAGGGATATCAAGCCTTGGAAGAAATTTCATAATTAAACTACACGTAAAACTCCCTAAAATTTGTAACTTACTATAAATAGTAAATTTACTATTTATAGTAAGGGTCCTATGTGGCTTAACCACGTTATTCTCCTAATTTTTATAAGCAGTTTTCATGTTGGACACAACTCCTAAAGCCCAACGGATGAAGAGTTATAATCAAACCAAAACTTGCTAAAAATAGTAAAAACATAAATAAATATGAAATTCGACCATCGATCCGATGGAATCTCGCAAATTCAGCATGGGCAACCCAACTATTGGCTAAAGTAGCTCATCCTACCCCAAAATCATATATGGTACGTCGAGTAACTCATTCTAGTTTGCGAGATATGCCTGTTTTAAGGTTCTGACGGTTTTAATGACTTCTGCCTTCTATCGGGCCTTCTCTGGTCCATCTTGGACATGAAAGTCGACCTGCTCTACATTAAGGATGCCCTCCCTTGAAGTTTCCCTGATGTTCTTTGGGGCCTTCTTGTTTTCTATTTGTTATGTGACGCAGGGATGAATGTGATGAGGTCAATCATTGTCTTCTTCATGTAAAACTGCTTCGAATACACGGAGCTTCTCTAGACTCCTCACAGAGACTTCTCGAATCCACGAGGAAAGATAGAAACTAGAAATAATTCTAAAAATAAATATGTTGATAATTGATAGATGAAATAAATGATTTTACAACCCTTTAAATATGGATATCAAGCCTTGTAAGAAGTTTCAAAATTAAACTACAACTAAAAGTCGATAAAATTCATAACTTACTATGTATAGTAAGTGTCCTATGTGGCTTAACCACATTATTATCCTAATTTTTCTAAACACTTTTTATATTGGACACAACTCCTAAAGCCGCAACGGATGAAAAGTTACGATCAAACCAAAACTTACTAAAAAATAATAAATATGGAAATAAATATGGAATTCGACCGCCGATCTAATGAAATCTCACAAATTCGGTGTGGGCAACCCGGCAAAGCCGGGTTGGTTGGCTAAAGTAGCTCGTCATACCTCAAAATCATATATGGTATGTTGAGTAACTCATTTCGGTTTGTAAGATATGTTTTAAGGTTCTGATGATATCTTCTCTGGTCCATCTTGGTCATGAAAGTGTCTGCAACCCGCTCTACATCATCATGTCATCCAATCTACTGATAAGATGACACCACCAGAATGAATTAACACCCCCAAAGAAAAGTATTGCAAAAACTCAGTGGGCCATACCACTTGCTTGCATGGGAAAACTCAGGTGGGTCATGTAAGACCCGTATCATATACTGTAAAGTTCTGTAGGCTTCTGCGGTCTTCCCGGTCAAATTCCGATAACATTTGACCTGCATCCAATGTTTGCGCGCGATCCTAAGTCAAGTCTTGCAAACCAGAGTCGGCTCAACCCAAGACTTGTACCCTAGCGACCGCGCTGTTGCCGCGGTTCCGAAGCCGCGTCTCGCGCGCCGAGGCAATTCCCAGGCCAAGAGATGTGGGCCCGCGTTCAATTCGAAGAAAACGCTGCGCGTTGTAAAACCCAAGAGAATCTCTACAACTTGTCACCTCAATCAATCAATCAATCCCATCAAGGGTCAAGTACATGTCAAATACACATCACCTCACACCCATCCCCAAGCAACCCCATAAGTCAACAAACCCTTACACAACCCATACCTTTCTTACATAATCTACCCCTAAAGTCAACAATTTCTTACACACCCATCACTCACTTCACCCATCTCTCTCTCTTTACAACCCTCTCTCTCTTAAATTCTCAAACTCAATTTCCAAGCAACCCAAAATTTCCAATGTCCAAGCTCTTTCAAACCTCTAAGAGAACGTTGTGTGTGACCCACTTCCTACCCTCTCATCTCTCATCTCAACTATCAAAACTCCATCATCTTCCGTTAGGATCGAAGCCAAGGAGCAAGGAAAGCCTAGGAAGCAAGAAGAAGATGGTAGGTGATATTGGATCTCCATTTCTTTATTTTTTTTGTGATGTAAGGGCCCACTTATGGTGGGACCCACCTTGATGTAGGCTTTGTATCAAAGAGGAGCCCATAGTGGCGAGGCCCCTCCATCCTCGCTGATGTCTCTCTCTCTCTCATATATTGTGGACCCCACTGTGATGTATGATCTACACTGTCCCATCCATAAGGCTCGCCTTGCAGCCCATCTTCAGATGGGCCTGGATGTAGGAGAAACATAGATATCAGCTTGGATCGTGGGACCTTGGGCCACCGCATGTACCCAACGTGATGTATGGGTTTTATCATCACCGTCCACTGATGTGGACCCCTCCATCACATGTGTTGAATGCTCACCGTCCAGCAGCAACAGTTGCTGGACATTGGTAAAGCACATATATTAGCTTCTCCAGAGCTTGTGGGTCCACATGTGTGGACCCACCTGGTACAGGCGCCTCATCCCAGCCGTCTATCCATTCTAACGGTGGAAACCACCTGGTACAGGTGCCTCATCCCAGCCGTCCATCCATTCTGAAGGTGGGACCACCTGGTATAGGTGCTTCATCTCAGCCGTTCAACCATCCTGACGGTGGGACCACCTCAATGATGCGCTGCATCCACCGTCCAGCCTATGGATGGTGGATCCCAGCCATGATGTATGTGTTTTACACATGCCGTCCATCTCCTCACCAGGATGCATGCATGTGTTTCATTTGCACCGTCCATCTGGATGGTGCCATGCACAGCCCCCCCCCCCCCCCCAATAGCATGTGTTCCATCTGGCTGTCCATCTGTTTTGATGGCGGGACCCACTACCATCTGACGTCAGTAAGTTCTGTGGGTCCCACTACTAAGGACGTTAGCAGGTGGTTTGGGACCCCACCGTAATGCATGTTTTGTATCACGCCGTCCAGATGGTTGGACGGTGGGCCCATGCTTGATGTATGTGTTACATCCAAACCGTCCACCCAAAGGGCGAGCTCAGTTTAAGGCTTGAGACCAAAATGTGGCAGATCCAGTTATCAAGTGGACCACATCGCAGAAAACAGTTATGTTGAACGTCCACCATTGAAACCTCTTGGTTATAGAGTATTGAACCAATATGTTATTTGTTTGTCCTCTATATCCAGGTCTTTGTGACCTTATGATCACACTGGATGAAAACTAAAAACTATGGTGGGGCCCACTGGAATGCAACAGTGGAAATCGTTATTACCACTGCCACTTGTGCTATGGTCCAGATGATCCTTGGGATATGATTCATTTTGTGATAATGCTTTAAAATGATCTCCAGCTATAGATGAATGGTGTGGTTGGTTTGGGCCCATTTCAATCGACTCATTTAAATCGGCTCATTTGAATCGGCCCATTTGAATCGACCCATTTGAATCAGCTCATTGATTCGGCCCATTTGAATCGGCCCATTGATTCGGCCCATTTGAACCGGCCCATTTGAATTGTCCCATTCGATCGGCTCGATGCGATGTATGTGAGGCCTATGAGCGAGGCCCAATATGATGTATGTGTGGCCGTTACATTGTGTATGAATTCCTTATGTAAGCCACTCCTTTGGAGCGATGTTGGTTAGATGTCCACATTGATGGGCAATGATGGTTTGATGTCATCATAATACATGTTTATACACATCATCTGCATGCTTGTGATGAGATGAATGATTGATTATAGCACATGCCATTGGGCAGATTGTTATGGACACCTTGGTAAGGGGAGTTGCTCACATGAGCGCGCGGTACACGCATGTTTGCTGTAAGACTGAATTGCATGATTCATGCATCTTGCATTATGTGACATGTGTACTGTACGCCCTAGTGACATCAGGGTCGTAGCCTCCACAGGCATAGCATGGTTGGCAGGATTGGACACCGAAAATCTTGTTCTACATAGGGTGCTATATATGTCCCTAGGTGAAAGTTCCTAAACCCCTATAGTACCTGGAGGTTGCTCCAACGTCTAGACTGAGTGGGTGCATGAGCGCCGAGTGCCGATTACTAGAAAGTCGCGCTTTCCACTGTGTCGTAGTCGGTTGGAAGGGAGTGCAGCCTTACTCGCCCGAAAGGAGAGGGCAAAGTTAGGCAGAGTTTGACTAGCTCGAGGAATGGGTCTGCTATCGACGAGCCGAGCTCGATATTGGATATTGCGTATAGTGAGGTCTCTTCCACTCACCTTATTGTGCATGATGAGGCAGCAATTTGGTTTGAAGTGCACTAGACCCCGGTGATATTCTATAGTTGAGCTGTATTGATATGTGGATTTAGACGAGGATTGATGTGCTTGAATTGCATCTCACATCGCCTGGCCTTGGTATGGCCGACATCATTCATGCCTTGCATCGCATGGTCTTGGTACGGCCTATGGTATTCATGGATTGATCAACATGTTTTGCATTACTCTGATACTGCATAATTGTATTACTACCTTGCGCATACACTTTCACCACCGTCTAAGCTTTCCGTAAGCTTATGCACGACCGTTGCGTACAAGTGACGTTGGATCGTAGCAGCGCTGAGGCTAGAGCGCGTGGTAGATCATCTTGAAGCTTTTGTCTATTATCATTGTATTTCCTTTTACGCGCACTGTACTTATAAATTTTTTATCATAATGGAAATGTGATGGGTTTTTGGTTGTCGTTTGTGGGTTATGCCTTTAGTTATACTTATTGTGAATCAAACTGATGTTGAAAATCCTCCTACTAGCATCCCAGGATTGGAACCTGGCGAATGGGCACTAGGAGTGAGAATAGGGTAATATGGAGGCTATCCGCGCCGGATTCGGTTATCGGGAATTTTGTGAGCCCGGTTTCTGAGTCCGAGGCGTGACAGAAGTTGATATTAGAGCATAACATGGGGATAACTAAGAACAACATTACATGTCTGCTATGAATGATTAAGTCCCGAGTTCAGATAGCTTGGCGATCTTTTGGTTACGGACCCTTAACATACGTGCCTTCGAGAGTTTTCAAAGTTGATAGGCGCATTTGCCCTTTTCTGTAGGACATGCCACCCATGAGAGTGATTCAATCGAATCCCGCTCCACCACCTGAGCCTTCCACTCCACCACCTGCGACTCCCGCCGTACCACTTACGATCCCCAATCCACCACTAGAGGTTTCACCGCCTATCCTGAGGATGTTGCTCCTCTACCAAAGACCGGTGCGTATCCGACCATACCCGTGAGTACTTCCCAGTTACAGCAGATGTTGCAGGCTGTGACAGCCGCCCTTTAGGGGCAAGGCACCCCGTTGTTTCACCAGCCCAGGCAGAGCAGAAGCGCGCGAGCACCCTCTTTCGAGAGTTTCGACGGCTCGATCCCTCGCGTTTCCAGGGCGAGCCAGACCCGACATTAGCTGGGAGATGACACTCCGATGTGGAGAAGATATTTGATACGATGGGATGTACGACCCAGTGGCGAGTCCGATTAGCACTATTTCTCCTCCATGGTGAGGCTGAGCACTCGTGGACATCAATGTCCCAAGCATAGGCGCCGATTTTGTGTGGACCTGAGAGGGTTTTGTGGATCAGTTTGACCGACATTATTTTCTTGATCACATCCAACGACAGCGAGTGTTAGAGTTCGAGGCCTTGGTGAAGGGAGATATGACGGTGACTTGGTATGCCACTCATTTTGTAGCGCTGTCCAGATTTACGCCTTATTTGGTAGATGATGAGGGGCGGAGAGCCCGACGATTTGAGGACGGCTTGTGTTACAGTCTTCGAGGTTGTGTTATTGGGCATGAGCTCCCAACTTTCGAGGGGGTGGTACGGAAGGCCCAGTTTTTTTAGGCTGAGTGGGCCGGTTCTCAGTCTGATCAGGGTCAGAGGAGAAACCGGAAGAGGCAGGATCCTTCCGGTGACTCCCAACAGCGTCGACTACAACAGCAGAGGTGCACAGGTCACCTAGCATTCAGAGCGCCAGTAGCACCTCCAACACCACCTCCAAGGTAGTTCACCGACACCTGTTTTGGGTGCGGTGCGACGGGGCACCATATGTGGGAGTGTCCCCGCCCCCAGCAGCAACAGCCGAGAGGTCCACAGCAACAGTAAAGACCCCCACAGCAGTAGGACAATAACCCCCACCACCGAGGCCACCTCAGCAGCAACATCGGCACTAGCCTCCGAGGCCGCAACAACATAGATAATAATTTCGACCGTCTCAGTGACCCCAGCAGAAGCAGCATGATCAGAGGGGACAGGCACCTCCCCAACCGGCTCAGGCTAGGTTCTACGCGTCTCAACAGGATCTGCAATCATCTGGAGGGGTCGTCGAGGGTATACTTTTAGTCTCTGCATGCATTGTACATGTGTTGTTTGATTCTGGTACATTGCATTCCTTTGTGGCAGAGAGTTTCTGCCGATCCACTGGTTTGCCGTTGGAGTCTACTCGTGAGGGCCTGTCAGTATTGACTCCCTTGGGGAAGACTGCAGTGTTGGGCCGATTTTACTCGTCTTGCTCCATTCTAGTTGAGGATACCTTTTTGTCTGCCGATGTCTGAGTTCGATGTCATCGTGGGCATGGATTGACTTGCCGAGTACTATGCCATATTGGACTACTCCGCGAGGACAGTCACGTTCTGTATACCCGATTTGTCGTAGTTCCAGTTCATTTACTGAGCCCAGAGGAGAGCCATTGTCGTGCTTGATGTCGTGTGCAATAGAGGAGCCCAAACTGTGAGCATCGACCAGTTGCCTGTGGTTTGCGATTTTCTCGATGTATTCTGGGAGATTCCAGGATTACCGCCTCGCGGACACACCAAGTTTCAGATTGATCTTGTGCCCAGTACCATGCCTATTTCGAAGGCCCGATATCGTATGACACCGTTGGAGTTACGGAAACTATAGAAGCAGCTGGACGAGTTGCGTGAGTTAGGCTTTATTCGTCCGAGCAGTTCACCGTGGGGAGCGCCAGACTCTTCGTGAAGAAGAAGGATAGCTCGTTGAGGCTTTGCCTAGACTACCGAGAGCTCAACAAGGTCACGATCAAGAACAAGTATCCGCTCCCGAAGATTGATGATTTGTTTGATCAGCTATAGGGTGAACAGTTCTTTCGAAGATTGACCTGCGTTTCGGTTATCATCAGATTCGGGTCTGAGAGGAGGACATTCCGAAGACGACTTTCAGGACACGCTATGGTCATTTTGAGTTCCAGGTCATGTCCTTCGGACTAACCAATCCACCCGCGGTATTCATGTAGTTGATGAATGGGGTCTTTCGCCCATATCTCGATCAGTTTGTCATGGTCTTCATCGAAAGCATCTTGATTTATTCGAGGACCCGTGAGGAGCATGTTTAGCATCTGGAGGTTACCTTGCAGACCCTCCGCGCATACCAGCTGTATACGAAGCTGGAAAAGTGTGTTCTGGTAGGAAGAGGTGAAGTTCCTTGGTCACATGGTGACGAGGGAGGGCGTCGCAGTGGACCCCTCGAAGGTTGAGGCAGTGCATCAGTGGGGCCAGCCCACGAACGCGTCCGAGATCCGCAGTTTTCTTGGTTTGGCGAGCTACTACCGGCGTTTCATTGAGGGCTTCTCTCATATTGTAGCCCCGCTGACCAGGTTGACTCGGAAGGGCACAGAGTTTATTTGGAGCGACGCCTGTGAGTGAACATTTATGGAGTTGAAGGACCGCCTCACGTCCGCTCCTATCCTCTCTCTTCCCTCTAAGAGTGATGTATTTATTGTATTTACTGATGCCTCGCATAATGGTTTGGGTACTGTTCTGATGTAGCACGGGAGACCAGTGACTTTCGTGTCTCATCAGCTCAAGGTTCATGAGTTGAACTACCCCACGCATGATTTGGAGCTGGCTGCAGTTGTCTTCGCACTGAAGGTGTTGAAGCACTATCTCTATGGGGTTAAGTTTTAGCTCTTCTCCGACCACAAGAGCTTGAAGTACCTATTCTCTCAGTCTGAGTTGAACATGAGGCAGAGGCGCTGGATGGAGCTCTTGAAGGACTATGATTTCGACCTTCAGTACCACCCGGGCAAGGCGAACGTGGTGACAGATGCCCTTAGCCATCAGCCATGAGGCCTGGTGGAGCATATGATGGTCTGGGAGTGGAGGATGCTCAAGGATATAGCAGAGTATGATTTTGAGTTTGGCTTGCAGTCTTCTATTGTGCAATTATCGAGCCTCGTAGATTCAACTATCTCTTGTCGCAAGGGCGATCGAGGCTCAGTAGGCTGATGAGTTGTTGCAGAGTTATATGGCTGAGGCGACACCTGAGAGTCAAACAGATTGGTTCAGACGGTGGACTTCGCTTCAGAGGTCGGTTATGTGTCCCGGATATTCTTGAGTTGTATAGAGATCTTATGACTGAGGCACATCGATCGCGGTTTTCTATCCACCCTAGCTCGATGAAGATGTACCATGATATGAGGTAATAGTATTTTTGGGCGGGGATGAAGCACTAGATCGCCAGTTTTATGGCCGAGTGTGACACGTGCAGGCATGTCAAGGCCGATCATCAAAGACTCCCTGGTTTATTGTAGCCGTTGAGTGTCCCGATGTGGAAGTGGGAGCACGTGTCGATAGATTTCATTATGGGCTTGCCGAGGACTCAGCGCAGTCATGACGCCATTAGATTGTTATGGGTCGCCTGACAAAGTCGGCACATTTTCTTGTGATGCGTGCGATTTGGTCTATGGATCTGCTTGCGAGATTATTCATCGAGGAGATTGTGTGACTGCATGGCATTCTAGTCTTGATCGTTTTTGACCGAGACCCGAGGTTCATGTCTCAGTTTTAGGAGAGCTTTTAGAGAGCGATGGGGACTGATTTACAGCTTAGCACCGCGTACCATCCGCAAACCGATGGCCAGACCGAGAGGGTCAACCAGGTCCTTGATGATATGCTTCGGGCTTGCGCGATTGATTGTAGTCGGGATGAGCATCTGCGATTAGCTGAGTTCGCATACAACAACAGCTATCAGGAAATTATCGCCATGACTCCTTTTGAGGCACTATATGGCAGACCGTACACATCACCAAGTTATTGGAACGAGGTAGGAGAGCGTCGTCTCCTAGGTCCCGAGCTTATGCAGCAGACGTCAGAGGCTATCGATATCATCAGGCAGCGGATACGCACAGCTCAGAGCTGGCAGAAGAGTTTTGCTAATCACCGGCGTCGTCCCTTGGAGTTTGATGTAGGGGACCATGTGTATCTCAAGGTCTCACCCATGAAGGATGTAGTTCATTTTGGAACGAGAGGCAAGCTTGCCCCGAGATTCATAGGACCTTTTGAGATCACTGGGTGCGCTGGTGTCGTGGCCTATCGGCTTGCCTTGCTATCTCAGTTGTCTTGCGTTCATAGCGTTTTCCATGTCTCTATATTGAGGAAGTGCGGGTCAGACATCATTCCTATTATTGATTGGCAGCCGTTAGAGGTTCGTGAGGACGCTTCCTATATTGAGTAGCTGGTTCGCATCCTTGATTGGAAGGAGCAGGTCCTCCAGACCAATGTCATTCCGTTGGTGAAGGTTCAGTGGGGTCACCATTCTGTTGAGGAGGCTTCTTGGGAGCGCGATGCCGAGATTCGAGAACGCTATCCCCATCTCTTTGATGATTGATTATGTGTTGTATTATGTAAGTTGTCTCTGATTTATATGATGATATTATGTTTCTTCTTCCTCATGAGTTATGTCTAGTTACGATGATTGTATAAATTTCGAGGACGAAATTTTTATCTAGAGGGGAGAGCTGTAAGACCCGTATCCTAGACCGTACCATTTTGTAGGCTTCCGCGGTTGAATTCCTACAACCTTCGACCTGTATCCAACGTTTACGCGCGATCCTAAGCCGAGTCTTGATAACCAGAGTTGACTCAACCCAATACTTGTACCCTAGCGATCGCGCCGTCGCCGAGGTTCCTATGCCGCGTCTCGCGCGCCGAGGCGATACCCAGGCCAGGAGATGTGGGCCCACGTTCAGTTCTAGGAAAATGCCGCACGTTATAAAACTCAAGAGAATCTCTACAACTTGTCACCTCAATCAATCAATCAATCCCATTAAGGGTCAAGTACATGTCAAGTACACATCACCTCACACCCATCCCCAAGTAACCCCATAAGTCAACAAACCCTTATACAACCCATACCTTTCTTACATAATCTACTGCTAAAGTCAACAATTTCTTACACACCCATCACTCAATCACCCATCTCTCTCTCTCTCTCTCTCTCTTACAACTCTCTCTCTCTCAAATTCTCAAACTCATTTTCCAAGTAACCCAAAATTTTCAACGTCCAAGCTCTTTCAAACCTCCAAGAGAACTTTGTGTGTGGCTCACTTCCTACCCTCTCATCTCCCATCTCAACCATCAACACTCCATCATCTTCCTTTGGGATCGAAGCCAAGGAGCAAGGCAAGCTTAGGGAGCAAGAAGAAGACGGTGGGTGATCTTGGATCTCCATTTCTTTATTTTTTTATGATGTAAGGACCCACCTTGATGTAAGCTTTGTATCAAAGAGGGGCCCCATAGTGGCGAGGTCCCTCCATCCTCACCGATCTCTCTCTCTCTCTCTCTCTCTCTCTCTCTCTCTCTCCCTTTCTCATGTATTATGGACTCCACTGTGATGTATGATCCACGTCGTCCCATTCATAGGGCCCGCCTTGCTGCCTGTCTTCGGATGGGCCTGGATGTAGGAGAAACAAAGATATTGTAAGGCCCGTATCCTAGTTTATATTATTCCATCGACTCCCGCAATCCTTCCAGTCAAATTCTGGCAACCTGAAACCTATAATCGATGTTTGCGCTCGACCCTAAGTCGCATCCCGTAGATTTGAGTCGGCTCAATCTGAGACTTGTACCATTGCTACCGCACCGTCACCGCGGTTCCAATGCCACGTCTTGCATACCGATTCGATACCCTGGCAGGGAGATGTGGGCGGGCGTTTATTTCGTAGAAAATGCCGCGCGATTGCAACCCTAAGAGAATCTTTACAACATGTCTCATCAATCAATCAATCAATCAAAGTACACACCCATACTTTCTTTCTCCCCAAGTTAACTCTCTCTCACCCTCTCTCTTACACATCCATACATGTCAAGTACCACATCACCTCACATCCATCACTCCATCACCCATCACCTCCCTTACAACCCTCTCTCTCTCCCTCATTTCTCAACACACTTCCCATGCAACAAATCTCAAGCAAAAGAGAGGTGGACGTCCATGCATTTCTAAGGAGAGAAAGCAGCTTTATGTGGCCCATTTCCCACCCCAAAACCTTCATCCTAGCCATTCATTTCCATCTTCCACCATCAAAGTGAGACACAAGGAGATCGGCTTTCCAACGGACCAAGAAGATCGAACGGTGGGTGCTTCTATAGCTTACATTTCATGTTTTTATGATGGGCCAAGTGAGGACTACCGATTGATGGTATGGATCTCACTTTGGACCCTAGATGTGGCCGATGGCCCACCTTGATTATCATGATCATTCCATAATGGGGCCATTCTCCATGCATCCCATCATGATGTTTATCTTTCCTTGCATGGATAAGGTCATCTAGACCTTGCATTCCGGTGGAGAAGGATCTCCACCGTTGATTTTGATCGGTGGGCCCACATGTATTAGGACCCACTTGATGTACGTTGTGAGGTATGGAAGGGAGGGCCCATAGTGTCGGGGTCCCTCCATTGCACATGTCTCCTTCTTTCTCCCTCTTCCCATCTCTTTCATTTCTATTATTGTTGTGTGTGATGATGTAGTTGTGTGGCCCACTCGGATGGACCCCACCATGAAGCATGTATTCGATCCAAGCCATTTGTAGTTGGGGCCCACTTTATATTTGTGTTGTATCCACACCATTGGTGCATTTGGTGGCCCACCTGAGCAAGGTCCACCTTAAATGCATGTGCTATGGCAAAGCCGTCCAGCGTCTAGAGATGCTGGACGTGAAATGGAAACCAAAAATATTGGCTTGGTTCAAGCCTTGGAGTGGGGCGCTCATGTAGGCCCCACCTTAATGTATAAGTTTAATCCACGCCGTCCACCTCATTCCCTAGCTCATTTTAGGCGTTAAGCCGAAAGATGGAGTCAATTTGATATTCTGGCGGGCTGTTGAAAACAATGGTTGTTACCGTTGAAATCCACCTTGATGTTTTTTTCCCGCCAAAATACATCGCATATTGGGCTTGTTTGATCAGTCTTGAGTCCTGGAATCCAGTAGTTGGGCTGGATTCACCTGATGTGGGCCCTGTGTACGAAAAACGATAAAATAACTAGTTTTTCAAAAAAAAATATATAACAAAGAAAGCAGCATGCGCTGCTGACACTGCAGCAGGTGCTGCGTTGGTGTGGAAAAAGGCTGGGACATTAGGTCCCAGCTATGGGCCCCACCGTGATGTGTGTTGAACAGCCACACCGTCCATTTTGTGGACCCCCTCGGGGCAGTGGCCTCCACAAAAAATTAGCCATATACGTGGCTTAGGTGGCCCACATCATAGGAAACAGCGGGATTGAACGTCAGCCATTGAAACCCTGTTTGGGTACTATAGAAGTCTTGGATTAATATGAAATTTGTTTCTCCTTTTCATCCAGGCCCGTGTGACCCTATTAACGGGTTGGATTGCAAATAAACATTGTGGTGGGCCCCACGTGGAACCCACCATGAATTATGTGTTTTTTCACAACGTCCACGGCTATGGACGGTGGAGCCTACATTGATGTATGTGTTTTATTTACACCGTCCACCCCTGGACGGTGGAACCCCACCTTGCCTATGTGTTTTATCCATGTCGTCCGGCCACTTTAGCTGGACTGCTTGTTGAGGGTCAAATATTGCATATTAGACCCCAATTATTGCATGAATTTACGAACATGAAACCATTTAACGCCTAATTTTAATCGTGTTTGTGTTGCAGAGTAGATTTATGAGCGTGGACTGAAAAGAATGCTAAAGGCATGGATTTAAGGATCTGATGACACCAAAGGCAAGGGACAGACCCCAGGGGACCAAGATCGGCGGATTTACACGCTAGAGATCGGAGAAAATTGAGAAACTGAAGCTCAAGTGGCCCGAAAATTACCCAGAATGCAAAATCACGGGGTTCCCACCATCCGTTCGGCTTGAAACTACATACATGGCCTGAAGACCATAAAGTAACCGTACACGTCAAATTTCGGCTATTGGATCCTGGTGGAAGTGGGCCAATAGATAGATCAGCCCAGAAATCATTGATTTGCGGGCCACCTAATATCTGGATATGCTTCAACTTCGGATTCAACGCATTAAATGCGGTGACAAAACAGATGGTTGGATTGGATTTTTGATACACATTACAGTGGACCTCGCCTTATGTGGCATGTGCATAGTGCACAAGTACACTAGCCGAGCACAGCAACGCAGAGACGGTCAAACCGTCTCTTGACCGAGCATTCCTTCTCCTATTCAAAATCTTCCCAGCGAAAGAAATGGGGACTTGCGGTTTTCCTTCGTGGGCCACCATCATCATTCGACGGACCAATCTGGACCGTCCATTGGATTCTCATAGTCTCATTAGCCAAGGCCTAGGTGGCGGAATTTCAAAGAACAGCGGTGACTAGTTTTTAACTGTCCAAACGACAGATAGATGGTCGAAAGATCCAGTAGGTGGTCCATAATGGTTTTGATCCAAAAACAGTCAAGTCTAACCAGTTTTCCGTGAGGAAATTAATGGACAGTGTGGATTTGTCATCCGACGCTGATCATGGGCCCCACCATCATCCCAGCGCACGTCTTGCACAGGCCGAGCATCCAAATAGAGTCCGGACGCTGCCCAGTTTCTCCGGTCGTAACGCGATCAAGATCACATTCTGATGTGTGATCTGGACCGTTCAAATGTTAGATTGGGGGCCCTTGACCCCCACCATGAAGCCTAAATCACGAAATCGAGAAGTTCACCATCTTGAAAATCATTTCAAACACAGCTCTTTCGCGTTTTTACTTCACATGCACGTAAACCGACTCCAGCCTCCCAAACCGACCCTTGTGGCTATAAAAGGAGAGAGAGAGAGAGAGAGAGAGAGAGAGAGAGAGAGAGAGAGGGAGGGGGATCTTTTTGGGAGAGCTTGGAGCTTGGACGTGGAGCACAGAGGAGAGAGAGTAGAGTTGTTTTTTTTTGCTTTTTCTTTTGTTTATTTTATTTTGTTAAGAGATTAGCCTAATCATGTTTATGGGCTAAACCTCTTAGCTAGGGCTAAGAGGTGAAACTTGTAGCGTGATGGGGGACTTGTTGCCTGTGCAATTTGTTTATACTGAATGATGTTGATTTTAATTTAATTTTAAGGGAATGCTTTTAGTTTTTTTTAATGGTCCGTTGTGACTGAAATTACAATGGGTCTGCAATGGCTTTGAGCATGTTCCTTTCCTTTATGTTTATGACATCAGGAAGCCCTATTGTTCACCATCGTCTCCTGGGCATGGTCGGATGACGGTACCCTTCCTAACCTTCATGGCATGTTGATTGGTTGGTAATTAGTTTAATTCTGTTGTTTGCTTTGTCTCCTGGGCATGGTTTGGTAATGGAATCCATTCGAATTCATATACCTCTCATCTCTTGAAAACTATATCAATGACAGTTTAGTTAATTTCCATGATTTTTTATACAGGCATAAGATCTCTCTGATCTCTACAAGTGGATCCTCTGAATCCCTAGTTTCCTTTCCTCTGAATTTATTAAGTTTTAGATTAATATTTTCACAATTATTCCTTCATATTTACTTGACTTAGATTGCATCTTATTCTAGTTCTACTTCTGGTTAGTTTCAGATTACGTACAGGTTTCAGTCCCTGTGGATTCGACCTTGGTCTTACCGAGTTAATTACTACATCACAACCCTGCACTTAGGGAGTGAACACTGCTGGACAACCAAGGGGACCCCACCATGAGGCATGTGATTTATCCATGCTGTCCATCCCTATGGGACCCACCATGATGCATATGTTGTATCCAAACCGTCCAACCATTTTGAACTGTTATACTACGACATGGGTAAAATGATGAGTCGGATCTATAGTTCAAGCATACCCCACCATTAAAAATAGTAGGGACAGTGACATCGCCCATTCAAAACTTCTCAAGGGCCACGGTAGTTCTGATCAAGTTGATGTTTTTGCTCTTACTTCATCTACCTCTATGTTAACTTATGAATAGGTTGGATCTCAAAAATACATAAGGGTGGGCCCGATTGATATACATGAAGCCCATTTGTTTCGACCCATTTGATTCGTCCCGTTGATACGACCCATTTGATGAGGCCCGATGTAGTGTATTTGGGGCCCATGGGTTGAGGCCCATTGTGATATATTAAGGCCCGTGGGTTGAGGCACATTGTGATGAATTTGGGGCCCATGGGTTGAGGCCCATTCTGATGTATTAGGGCCCGTGGGTTGAGGCCCATTGTGATGTATTCAAAGGCCCATGGGATATGACCCATTGCAATATACATAAGGCCCATTGATGTGGCCCATTTGATGTATCTGAGGCCCATAGGTCGAGGCCCAATGAGAAGTATACAGGACCATTGCAATGTGTAATTTTACCGTGGTATATACAATGATGTTTTATGGCGGGCCATACCTTGGGAGCAATTATGGTTTGACGTCCACATTGTAAGATTAATGTTGGTTAAATGTCCACATTATAACTTTCCCTAGGGCCCATTGATAGGCCCATACTTGTTATGTATTGGCCATTTAGACCCATCCTCATTGGAAGGATAATCCATCACCATATAACATGCTTAGTATAGCTCCATGATTCATACCCATACGCATTATATGCATGCTTGATATGAGGAATGTTTGATCATAGCATACGCTATTGGACAAACTATTTACGGGACTTCTTATGAGACGGAGTGCCCACATTATCGCGCCATACGTGCAGGATTCTGCATGACTGGATAGTGTGACTCATGCATCTCGCATATATGTGACTTGATCATTATGCGCCCTAGCGACATCAGGGACGTAGCCTCCACAAACACATAGTGGATGGCCAGATGGGACATCAGAAATGTTTGGTTCTAGCACTGTAGGCACGTAGGATGTCCTTGGGTGAAAATTCCAGAACCTCCTTGATACTAGGAGATGCTTCAACGTTTAGACTGAGTGGAATATGAGCGCCGGTGTTTATACCATGAGGCAGTGTCTCCCACTGTGTCGTGGTCGATTGGAAGGGGGTGTGGCCTTATCCGCCCGAGTGAGGGGGCTATAAGCTAGGCTGAGTATGACCAGCTCGTAAATGGGCCCGCTATCGACGAGCCGAGTAGGTATTGGTAGACTGCTGGCTAGGTGGATAGTGAGGTCTCTTCCACTCACTAGGCTGTGCAGCTAGGGAGGAGGTAGTCGGTGTGGAGTGTAATAGACCCCGATAATTTTTTCAGAGAGCAACTGTACTGATATGTAGACTTATTGAGCAGGAATTACATATCCATTCATTCATTCATTCACTATCCACTCGGGTTGGTGGTGCATAACTATTTATTATGTGTACCTTCGCATGGTCAGGATTTCAATTAGGCGCGCGACTAACCTGAAATCAGGCGTTTACCACGTTGAGTCAGACTATCCAAATTTAGGTATGGGACTGGTTTGGATAGAAGTCCCTTGTGGTGGACCCCGTAGCCTGCGATACTACGTACTATCATCCCTACTTCAC
>JASAUF010000432.1:0-339510 GCA_030180095.1 Magnolia changhungtana | reverse complement strand
CCATAGAGTGCATCGAATGGGTTATTATTGGCCTACTATGTTCAACGATGCGATAGAATATGCAAAGCGGTGTCATGAATGTCAAATACAAGGAGATGTAATACATGTTCCTCTAGAAGAATTACATCAGTCTGTTGCTTCTTGGCCTTTCTCAGCCTAGGGACTCGACGTAATTGGTCTTATAAACTCCCCTTCATCTAAAGGAAAATAGTATATTCTGGCAGCAACAGACTATTTCTCCAAATGGACCGAAGCAGTCGCCTTGCGTAGTGTTAAAGAAAAAGACGTATTCAATTTCATCCGGCATGCTATAATATACCGTCATGGTATTCCGAAAAAGATCGTCACTGATAATGACACCCCTTTTAAAAATAGAGGCATGGAAAAGTTGTGTCAGAAGTTCCAACATTCGTTTCAACACCTTACTATCCTCCGGTCAATGGATTAGCGGAGGCGTTTAACAAAACGATTGTCAAAATAATGAAAAAAACGGTGACAGGCAATAAGCGCGATTGGAATGAAAAGTTACAAGAAGCATTATGGGCCTACAGAACTACCCATCGTACAAAGAATGTGGGCGACACCGTATTCATTAATCTATGGTATGAGGCGCTTATCCCAATTGAAATGCATGTGACATCACTCGGAATAGCAAGACATCACCATATAACAAATGATGAAAATGCAAAAATAAGGCTTGAAAGAATTAGATCTGCTCGATGAAAAACGTCTTGAAGCTCAGGAATGTGATTGCAATCATATCAAGCCAGGATATCGGCAGCCTTTGATAAACAGGTTAAATACTGCTCTTTCAAAAAAGGGGATATGGTGTTAATGTTGAAAAGACCAATAGTGATTACTCGCCGGACAGGGGGCAAGTTCGAGCCTAAATGGGATGGTCCATATGTGGTAAAAGAAGTATACTCCAATGGGGCATATAGAATCATAAATCAAGAGGGACAAGGTATCAGTATACTTGTCAATGCCCGTTACATTGAAAGATACTATCCCTAAAGATAGACATGTAGATTTTGACACAGAATATTATCGGCACAATGATTCTGTATCAAAAGGGGGCAAAGATGAATAAGATCATGTCTATATGTCAACAAAAGAAGCTATAAAGAAGAAATTCACAAGCATGTCAATTATCAAGCATTAAATCTGAAAAATATATATGATCATCATCATCACTAAATAAATTTGAAGATTCTCTTGAAGATATTGACAAGACTGATATATTGCCTTACAAGGCACGTATTTTCTTGAAGATATTGATAAAATTGATATATTGCCTTACAAGGCATGGATCTTCTTGAAGATATTATCGCAGTTGGAAATATCTACTATATTGGCAATGGTGATGATCATAAATATTATTGCCTTACAAAGCACAGGTCTTCCTAAAGATATTATCAAAAGCAAGGATACATCAATCTCAGTTAAAGAGGCAGTATAGCCAAGCCAAATCCTAAAAGAGCCAAATTGAGCCAAATCAAAAGGATCAAGCTCGAAAAAAAAATGCTCTCAAAAGATCAAGCTCTAAAAGAGCCGGCCAACTATACATAAGACCTATGAAGATCGCCATTCGGGCAGCGGCAAGGAGTCAGTGGCCCTAAAAAGCCCGCGAAGACCATCGTGTACACCCATGCGGGCAGCTGACAAAGTCAAGATTCAAAGCCTAAAAGGCCATAAATCCGTGAAGACTAGTCACCGTAACTCCCATGCCGTCTGTATAGCTTTCGGCAGCGCCACGGGGAACGGATAAAAATGCCCTCCCGTGAATGGGCTCGACCTTGCAGACGAAGAAAACAGGGGCCGCAAAGTCGAGCTTTATGCCAACCGTGCGTAAGACCCTCCAGATCTAGGGTTTGATTTTAGTAGTAACTCATGAGGAAGGGCTTAAACCTACTCATTGATGGACTGACGACCCTAGATTTGGTGCCCAAAGGTAGCCTTGCGAGCCCTACGAACTCTAGAGAGTTATCGTGGCCAACCCTGTGCGTAAAACCAACAGGTTCACCGCCCGGTAGAAGCGTCAATGGGCCCTCGATGGACCTTGGCCGTGAGCTCAAGGCAGTGAAAAGCCCAAAAGCGAACTCTAGAGAGTTACAGTGGCCATCACATAAGACCCATAAATGCTCCACTACTCATGAGCTTAAACTGTGTGTGTGCGCACGCTCCACTACTCATGAGCTTAAACTGTGTGTGGCTAATTAAATTGAAACTTAGTATCGCCAATCTAAATACTCACATAGAGAATCCCGCACTAACAAAAGCATAAAAGGTTTAGAAATTGTAAAGGATGTAATGAAATGATTATATAAAGTATAAATATAATTTGATAATATTAGTATAAATGTCATCAATATGCAAGGTGGAAAATACCATTATAAACATCCCAAAATACTATCATAAAATATATGTGAAGCCAAATAAATTATATGTCCAAGAAACATGAAAGCAAAGATCACATGTTCAAAATTACATGTTAAAAGATCTTCTGTAATCCCCATTGCTTCTGAGTATTTGCGCAAATCTTCTTTCAATTGTGCCTGAGCCACATCATGTTTAGATTTTTCTTCAAAAATAAGTCTTGCCTGATCAAGAACGCCAGCAAGTTTATTCTCCAAAGAAGCAATCATTTCTTTACCTTGAAGTTGTGCGGATTTTTCAATATCAATGGATTGAACATTCACCCGTATCTTCTTCTTCAACATTTTGAATGATTAAGGCTCGCTCATGATTCTTCCTCTCTAGTTGAGAGATTTCTTCCTTCAGAGCTGCAATACGATCTTGGATAGTTATACTTTCATCAACATGAATCTTTAATTGATCTTGAAGAATCGTATGCTCTTGTTCAAGTTTAGAAATTGATGAAGCTGTCAGAAAGGCTTGTTCTTGAGATGAAGCCAGCTGCTTTCTACACTCTAAAATCTCAGGGGCAATTGTAACATTCTCTACTGACGCTAAAGAAATTACTGAATCACGAAATTTGAGGAGTGAATCACGCAAAGGAGATGTTGAGGCATAAAATAAGCAAAGAAGTGAAGAGGAGAAAGATCAAGAAATCAAGTTTTCAAGACTACTTTACGCAGGTCCGCGTAAAGTGAAAGAGTTGTATTTGGTCGCGCAAAGTCAAAGGATTGCGCGGGATGAGTAAAGAAGTTAGTTTGCGTGGAATTGAGGGTTTGCGCGAGACCACGCAAAGCATGTTGTTTGCGCGTGTCCGCGCAAAGTCTATGACGATGGAATAAAAGTGATTGAATGTTATTTTTGTCCCACATCGACCAGAACAGAGATTTTCACTAGTAAAAATGTCTATAAATACCCCGTTCCTTCTCTCAAAAGGGGTTGGAAGATTTCGAAGTGAAGGAAAGACGAAAGAGAAGATGAAGGTGCGGAGTATCGGACTCCTGCACTTTGCGCGGCCGCGCGCAAAGGAGTATTGGACTCCTAAAGTTTGTGCCACAAGTCGTATGCGTGAGAGTACTTCTATGGTTTTGCATGCGGACCGCGTAAAGTATATCGTTCTTATGGACACGCCATAAACCTATTGATGGGCAATTTATAACAAAGAATGGATCATTATGCCGTCAAATGATTAGAGTCCTCAAAGCTTCAAGTTCTTCTTGATCAAGAGAAAGGAAGAATCATCGACAAAGAGAGCGTATTCCTCCCAAGTTTCGGAGATGACCGAAATAGTCTTGAAATCATTTCTTGGGATCTCTGTTCTCTTGAAGATTGTTGATTGACTTGTCTATTCCTCCTAAGTCATTGGATATGATTGAAATCATTACCGTTATGTTGTCGAAAATTATATTTAGCTATAATAATTGACATTTATAATGAATTCTTTGTAAACTATTCTTAGAATCAAGGGATATCAGAGGATGTAAATGAATTCAGAATTAATAAAGTGTGATGATTGTCTTTGTAATTATTCCATTATTATGTTTGAATAAGATAATTCTCCCAAATCAAATACATTTGTTTCCTTGTCGAAACAGGAGATATGTTGATTCTAGCCATCTTGGCTGAGCTCTCTAGAATCTCTATAGCAACATCCAAGTCCACCCATTGATCAAGATTTCTGAAGACATGGATTATTGCTAACAAGGAATGTTTTACCATAAGCATTTTATGAACAGGGATTTTCGCAAAGGACGACAATTCAGAAGTAGTGGTCAGAGAATCAGAACTAGCCGCACCGCTGCAAGAAGGAGTTCGTATAGCAAAAGAAGAAGGATATATCAAAAGATATTATTATGAATATATATCATATATAGTAAAGATAATCGCCAGCCATATATATATATATGTACCACACTTTGAATACGACTAATAGAAGGAGAAACTCCCTGAGCTATGGAAGGACCAAGTTCCACCATATCAATGAAAAAGATGGTGCTCTAGCTTCCGTGCTTGAATCTCTCCGTGTAGCCGAGTTGGCAAGTCAAGAGTTTCTTTTGGAAATATGATTTCACGAGCCACTACTCTCGTACTACCAATGGAACTACGGGTGCTCTTGGTGAAGTTACCACAAGAGGGCTCACTGAAGAGATAACACCTATTTCTGCAACTTGGACACCTAAAAAGGGAGACACAATGATTTTAAATAAATAATAGTTGTTAAAATATAAATTAATATATGCATATGAAAATTAAATTTCCTTTACCTGGTGAATACCCATATTCTCCATAATCTAAAAGCTCTTCTTCATCTTCTTTAGCTGCAGGAGATTTAGCAGGAACATTTACACCAGGAAGAGTTTTAGCGGTTGCAGGGGAAGATTCCATCTCAACTTCTTTCGCAGCTGTCTCCTCATCTCCGTCGATGTCAACTTCACCTTCTTTAAAGTCATCAGCTTTATCTTCACAACTGTCGCTATCTCCGCTGTCTTCATATTGTGAAGATTCAGTAGTATCTGATGATGAAGTTGAACTTTCATCTTCCAACATTTCTTCGTCAACTTCTTCAATGATAACTTGCTTCCCTTTGTAAGAAACGGGTTGGCTGCTCTCCGGTGCAGACTCTTGGACTATAGGGGAAGCGGATGCTTGGCGGGTCCTTTCTAGAAGAATAGGGGATGATGTTTGCAAACACGTTTTTGATCTAGTCATTGGAGAAGATGGACTAGGACCAAGGGGTTGTGAAGGAGATATGGAAGTACCAATAGCTGGTCCTTCTTGAACCTCTGCAGTTTCTGCAGGAATTGGAGAAGATGTACTTTTAGCATCGTTTGCGGCTTGGTTTGAGAAGTCCCGACGAGATTTCTCAAATTCTCTCAGATCTCCGTGAGCAAACCACCATCCAAAGTGTTGATAGGCTTGATTTCACGGATAGGGTCTTCCAATGATATCTTCCTACAAATTTCTCCAAGATGAGATGCATGGCTCTTTTCTGGAATATAGCCGATTCCACTCTCTAAAGTTCTGCCCTTCAGCCTGGGTGGATGAAGAAAGATAGAAGAATCCACTGGCAAGCATTTAGTGACCAAATATGATTGGTGATCCCACCATCGCATCCAGCTATATGATGTACGGACTATGCGATCACAGCCTAGAATTATGAAGAAGGATCCAACACAGCCATTCAACAACTGTTTCCATATCATGGCCCAGTTAAGAGGATCAGTTCCATAACAACACATTTTTCTAGTAACCAGCCTGCAGTCTTGTGGCACAGTTTGATCATAACTAAATTGACGAGCAAAGCGACTGGGGTAGTAAGGTTCTCTCCAAAATTCTGTTCCTTCCCGAAGAGGTAAACTGCATGAGCGAATAGAAAAGAAGAAAGCTCTCTCTGCTGCAGTAAGCGTTTCTTGGTCCACCATATCTGTATCTTCAGTGTAGCGATAAAGGCGGAACTGAAAGAAGTTTATCTGGTCATCATCTCGAATTTTATTGGCAACCCACTCATACGCTCTTTTTGCCATCGCTCTTTGCTGAAAGAACCAGAGTGGAAGGTGAGAAGGATGAGTATATGCTTGCTCCGGAGCCTCAGAAGTCCAAGGAAAATAAACTCCTAGCCACCCCGTAATATAATGCCAAGACGTATGTGCAGACGAAGCTCCAAGAATAAGGTCTTTTACGTGAGTAGCTACTTCTCCAAGGGCTCTGTAAATAGAACATAATACTGGAGGAGCAAGAGGGTATTTATGGCCTTCTGCTAAAGCACCAGCCACAACAAAGACGCTTGGAAGAACAGCATCTGCCCACTTGGAGCTGGGCAATACGACCAAACTTAGCCAATAAGCTAAGAACGCTGCAAGTTCTCCAAAAGAGTTATATTCTGGTCTTCCTCTTATTGCATCTCGTGGCTTCGTTAGCTCCTTAGAGTGACAATCGTGAAATCTTCAAAGAAAGAATAAAGATGAGGAGGTTAATATGCAGGAATGGTTAATTAGCAAGAATATAAAGAAGAAGTCGATTATCAGATTGATAAATACCTGAGACCCCTAGAGAAATGAGCCAGCCATTGCAGAGGGGGAATTTTGTGGAAGCTGGGAAATTTGCCCATCTCTTTGAACAGTTCTATAGTAGTCTCAGAGATGGAAGGCTTGCGGTCTGGAGAAGATACAAAGGCCAATTCTCTGTTTGTAGGAATGAATTCATCATAGAATTTGCCTGTTATTGTGAGACCGGCCATACGATGAAGATCCCAAAGTGATATGCTCATTTCACCATAAGGTAAATGGAAGGAGTTGGTTGTAGGCGACCAGTATTCAAGGAAGCCTTTCAGTATATTGGGTTCCCTGTAAAAGTATTTGGAGGTCACTTCTATTGCATCATAAAGGCCGATCTTTGCAAGAGTGCTTGTATGCTTCAGCAATATAGCTTCCGCCCATTCAGAATAATAGCGGCGAGCAGTTAACATGCCTCTGATGCGGAATTCTGCCTGTCCCCAGAGTTGTTCTCGATCTCTAAAGCGCTGTCGAACTGTCTCATAAAAATGAGAAGGAAAGAGATCATGAGGACTGTGGAAAGGAACTAAAAATATCATGGGATGAGCTTCCCCTATCCTTTGTCGTGGCTTTTGTGTCTGAATGATTCCCTCAAGGATTCGGGGCTCTCTTGAGGCCCATGATTCAGTATACATTAACCTCTCGCCATGGACGTAATCTTTTGATTCACAGTCAAGCATGGACTGATGGCGATATACTTTGATGGGAATAATCGTCATCCCCTCTGCATGAGGATTGTCAAACTTCATGATACCTTCAACAACTCGTACTGAGTCCCACGAGTTTTGAAGCCTCTTCTTCTTATGTTCCTTGATCTTCTTTGCAAATTCTTTCGCTTTATTGCGGTGAATTTTCTTTGGGCGAGAAGCCGGAGGACTGTCTTCATGGGGAGGTGGTCTTTCACTATCAGTACGAATATGAGCTGTGGACTTTAACCAGTTGTCCCAGTCATATTCTCTGCCATGCTTAGGCGGACATTTGATATCTCCCAACGATATGGATCTATGAATGGGGGAAGGCAAAGATTTAATGCGGTCAGAAAAGTCGAAGGTGGGAAGAACAGGCTCTTTAAAATAAGCGGGGTTTTTAGAAGTGGTCTTTGTTCGCTTGGCAGGAGGTTGATCAGAAGAAGGTTGATCGGAAGGAGGACGAGCTGTTTGTTTTATACGAGCCATGAAAATAAGTCAAAAAAAGAAAGATAGATGATAGAGTAAGAAAGGAAGAAAGAAGAAAATGGTTAAGTGTTGGAAACAGTTCAAAAGAAATTGGCTAAGTACGAAGAACTTTGCACGGGTCCGCGCAAAGTATATAGGTTGTGCAGAAAATCCCCAAGTTCAAAGGACGTCGCGCAAAGTGAAATGGTTTGCACGGGTTCTCGCAAAGTAAAAGGTTTGCGCGGAAGAAAATCGCCAGAGTAGAGATTCGGCAGAGTGCAGATCGTGAAAATGACGAAGTAGTTGGGCTATTTATAGTATTTCTGGCCGAGTACGGTACTCCACTGAGCTTTGCGCGGGGTCGCGCAAACCCTACATAAAATAAGTGGTTTTGATCCTTTTTCTTTGATTTTTCTGAAAAAACAAAGAACGGATCAAGGGGGCATCTATTAAGACATAAAATAAGCAAAGAAGTGAAGAAGATAAAGATCAAGAAATCAGATTTAAGACCAAGAAATTAGTTTCAAGACTACTTTGCGCAGGTTCGCGCAAAGTGAATAGATTATATTTAGACCGTGCAAAGTAAAAAAGTTGGTTATACTGTTGATCAATTAAGACAGTTGCACGGATGATAGATTGCATTTGACCGCACAAAGCATGTCGTTTCGCTATCCGCAAAAGTACTTTCTTGATGGTATAAAAATGGTTGGATGTTATTTTGTCCCACATCGACCAATCGTAGATTTACCCCAGTAAAAATGTCTATAAATACCCCGTTCTTTCTCTAAAAAAGGGTTCGAAGATTTCAGAGTGGAAGAAAGACGAAGAAGAAGACAGAAGGTGCAAAGGAGTATTGGACTCCTGAAGTTTGCGTGGACTTGCAAAAAGGAGCATTAGGCTCCTGTAGTCTGCGCGGACTCGCGCAAAGCATGTCGTTTGTGCGGACCACAAAACCGATCTGATTGGATGATCTATATAACAAAGAATGAGTGATATCTTCATTGAATGGCTAGAGTCTTCAAATCTTCAAGTTCTTCTTGTTCAGGAGAAAAGGAAGAATCATCGACAAAGAGGCGTATTCCTCCTAAGTTTTAGGAGATGACCGAAATAGCACCGAAATGCTGCCGGATTCTCCGTTCTCTTGAAGACTGTTGATCGACTTGTTTATTCCTCCTAAGTCATTGGAGATGATTGAGATCATTGCCGTTATGCTACCGAAAAATATATTTAACTATAATAATTGTTACTTATAATGAATTCTTTGTAAACTATCTTAGAATCAAGGGATACCAGAGGATGTAAATGAATTCAAAATCAATAAAGTGTGATGATTGTCTTTGTAACTGTTCCATTATTATGTTTGAATAAGATAATTCTCCCAAATCAAATACGTTTGTTTCCTTGTCGAAACAAGGAGATGCTCATCCGCATGCAGAAGAAGTCTTTTGCACCACTTTTGCAAAGGAAACCCCATGCGCCACTTCTCTCTCCCCATGTCCTAACACCAGGCTTTTGTTGTCTTAACAGATAGCCCATGCACCACTTCTCTCTCCCCATGTCCTAACACTAGGCTTTTGTTGTCTTAACGGATAACCCATGTGCCACTCCATGTGGAACAATGTCCAGACAAGAACCTTTTCATGTCTTGAGACAAATGCTCCTTGCACCATCTCATGTAAGAGAAGGGAAGTGCGGTCCACTATTCAAGGAAAGTGTGGTTCACTATTCATGGGAAGTGCGCTCCACAATTCAAGGGATGATCATCGCTCCACATTTCAAGAGAGGATTATCGCTCCACATTTCAAGGGATGATCATTACTCCACATTTCAAGGGATGATCATCGCTCCACATTTCAAGGGATGATCATCGCTCCACATTTCAAGGAATGATCGCTCCATATTTCAAGGGATGATCGTCGCTCAACATTTCAACGGTCTGATCAAGGAAGAATGAACGGAAGGATGATCATAATTGATCTCAATGGTCCGATCAAGGAAGAACGAACGGAAGGATGATCAGAATTGATCTCAATGGTCCGATCAAGGAAGAATGAACGGATGGATGATCATAATAAATTTCAACGGTCTGATCAAGGAAGAATGAATGGAAGGATGATCAAACTGATCTTAACGGTCAGATCAAGGGTTTCAGGCCTGTACAACCAATCTCCCCTAGAGATTAGATGAAAATGCGTCGAAATGCTACCAAAATTGCCATCGGACTGTGTTCTTTTTCATTTATCACGTTGCATTGATTTGTACTTTGTTTTCAGAATCAAGGGAATCCAAAGATGTAAATGAACTCAGAATATATGTGATCATTGTTGTCTCATTGAATTCATTGTTATTATTGAATAAATCCCCCAAACTAAACGCTTTGTTTTCTTGTCGAAACAGGCAATTCTGGTCCCATTTGGGAGCTTAACAAGTTACCATTCAAATGACTTGAAATATTCTAAATTCGACCCCTGAAGAGAGAGTTATGAGGGTTACAATTGCATAAGGAGATGAAGGAAACATTAGGACCGACGACTGTGATCCCACTTACGGATACCCAAATGGTCTCGGAATATGACGATTCCAGTCAGGAATGAAAGAGCACTAAAGTACCTTTCAGATATCCAAAAATCGACCCAATCCAAAATCAAATGATGGAGTTATGGGGGTCTCCGTTGGATCGCACGATTTGGAAAGATTAACAATCCATATTGAAAAATGACGATCGAAGAGTTCCAACGTGCTTTTGGGATATTGAACGCTCTCTGAATTAGGAAATTCTAGTCTCATTTAAAAGCTTGACATGTTACCTTTCAAATGACCTGAAATAGTCTAAATTCAACCTCTGAAGAGATAGTTATGAGGGTCACTATTGGACAAGGAGATGAAGGGAAACATTCAGGATCGACGACTGCAATCCCACTTACGAATGCCTAAATGGTCTCAGAATATGACGATTCTAGTTAGGAATGAAAGAGCACTAAAACACCTTTCAAATGACCAAAAATTGACCCAATCCGACATCAAATGATGGAGTTATGGGGGTCTTCGTTGGATCACATGATTTGGAAAGATTAACAATCAATATTGGAAAATGACGATCAAAGAGCTCCAACGTGCTTTTGGGATACCGAACGGTCTCTGAATTAGGCAATTTGATCCCATTTGGAAGCTTGACAAGTTACCATTCCAATGACTTGAAATATTCTACATTCTACTTCTAAAGAGGGAGTTCTGTGGGTTACTATTGGACAGGGAGATGACGGAAACATTCAGGACCGACGACTGCGATCCCACTTACGGATGGCCAAATGGTCTCGGCATACGACAATTCCAGTCAGGAATGAAAGAGCACTAAAATAACTTTTAGATGAAAAATCGAACCAATTCGACATCTAACGATGGAGTTATGGGAGTCTCCTTTGGATCGCGCGATTTGGAAAGATTAACAATCCATATTGAAAAATGATGATCGAAGAGTTCCAACGTGCTTTTGGGATATCAAATGGTTTCTCAATTAGGCAATTCTAGTCCCATTTGGAAGCTTGACAAGTTACCATTCAAATGTTTAGAAATAGTATAATCTCAACCTTTGAAGAGAGAGTTATGAGGGTTACTACTAAACAAGGAGATGAAGGAAATATTAGGACCGACGACTACGATCCCACTTATGGACAAACAAATGGTCTCAGAATACGACAATTCCAGTTAGGAATGAAAGAGCACTAAAGTACCTTTCAGATGTCCAAAAATTGACCCAATCCGACATCAAATGATGGAGTTATGGGCATCTTCGTTGGATCACGAGATTTGGAAAGATTAACAATCCATATTGAAAAATGACGCTCGGAGAGTTCCAACGTGCTTTTGGGATATCGAATGGTCTCTGAATTTTACAATTCTGGTCTTATTTGGAAGGTTGACACGTTACCATTCAAATGACCAGAAATAGTCTAAATTCAACCTCTGAAGAGAGAGTTATGAGGGTTACTATTGGACAAGGAGATGAAAGAAACATTCAGGACCGACGACTGCAATCCCACTTACGGATGCCTAAATGGTCTCGGAATATGACGATTCCAGTCAAGAATGAAAGAGCACTAAAGTACCTTTCGGATGACCAAAAATCAACCCAATCCGACATCAAATGATGGAGTAATAGGTGTCTCCATTGGATCACACGATTTGGAAAGCTTAACAATCCATATTGAAAAATGACGATCGAAGAGTTCCAACGTGCTTTTGGGATATCAAACGGTCACTGAATTAGGCAATTCTGGTCTCATTGGAAGCTTGGCAAGTTATCATTCAAATGACCTGAAATAGTCTAAATTTGACCTCTCAAAGAGAGAATTATGAGGTTACTATTGGACATGGAGATGAAGAAACATTCACCAGATGATGCGATCCCACTTGCGGTGCCCAAATGGTCTCGAATATGACGATTCTAGTCGAATGAAAGAGCACTAAAGTACCTTTCGGATGACCAAAATTCCACCCAATCGACATCAAATGATTAAATGGTCTTCTCCATTGGATCGCGATTTGAAAAGCTTAACAATCCATATTGAAAAATGATGATTGAAGAGTTCCAACGTCCTTTTGGGATATTGAACAGTCTCTGAATTAGGCAATTCTGGTCTCATTGGAAACTTAACAAGTTATCATTTAAATTACCTGAAATAGTCTAAATTTGACCTCTGAAGAGAGAGTTATGAGGGTTACTATTGGACAAGGAGATGACGGAAACATTCAGGACCGACGACTGTGATCCCACTTACGGATGCCCAAATGATCTCGGAATACGACGATTTCAGTTAGGAATGAAAGAGCACTAAAGTACCTTTTAGATGTTCAAAAATTGACCCAATCCGACATCAAATGATGGAGTTATAGGCATCTTCGTTGGATCACGAGATTTGGAAAGATTAACAATCCATATTGAAAAATGACGCTCGGAGAGTTCCAACGTGCTTTTGGGATATCGAATGGTCTCTGAATTTTACAATTCTGGTCTTATTTGGAAGATTGACACGTTACCATTCAAATGACCAGAAATAGTCTAAATTCAACCTCTGAAGAGAGAGTTATGAGGGTTACTATTGGACAAGGAGATGAAAGAAACATTCAGGACTGATGACTGCAATCCCACTTACGGATGCCTAAATGGTCTCGGAATACGACGATTCCAATCAAGAATGAAAGAGCACTAAAGTACCTTTCGGATGACCAAAAATCAACCCAATCCGACATCAAATGATGGAGTAATAGGTGTCTCCATTGGATCACACGATTTGGAAAGCTTAACAATCCATATTGAAAAATGACGATCGAAGAGTTCCAACGTGCTTTTGGGATATCGAATGGTCACTGAATTAGGCAATTCTGGTCTCATTGGAAGCTTGGCAAGTTATCACTCAAATGACCTGAAATAGTCTAAATTTGACCTCTGAAGAGAGAATTAGAGGGTTACTATTGGACATGAAGATGATGGAAACATTCAGGACCAATGACTGCGATCCCACTTGTGGATGCCCAAATGGTCTCGGAATATGACGATTCTAGTCAGGAATGAAAGAGCACTAAAGTACCTTTTAGATGCCCAAAAATTGACATCAAATGATGCCCAAATGGTTGTCTCCATTGGATCGCGCGATTTGAAAAGCTTAACAATCCATATTGAAAAATGATGATTGAAGAGTTCCAACATCCTTTTGGGATATTGAACGGTCTCTGAATTAGGCAATTCTGGTCTCATTGGAAACTTAACAAGTTATCATTCCAATGACCTGAAATAATTTAAATTCGACCTTTGAAGGGAGAGTTATGAGGGTTACTATTGGATAAGGAGATGAAGGAAACATTCAGGACCGACGACTGCAATCCCACTTACGGATGCCCAAATGGTCTCGGAATATGACGATTCCAGTTAGGAATGAAAGAGCACTAAAGTACCTTTCAGATGTCCAAAAATTGACCCAATCCGACATCAAATGATGGAGTTATGGGCATCTTTGTTGGATCGCAAGATTTGGAAAGATTAACAATCCATATTGAAAAATGACGCTCGGAGAGTTCCAACGTGCTTTTGGGATATCGAATGGTCTCTGAATTTTACAATTCTGGTCTTATTTGGAAGATTGACACGTTACCATTCAAATGACTAGAAATAGTCTAAATTCAACCTCCGAAGAGAGAGTTATGAGGGTTACTATTGGACAAGGAGATGAAAGAAACATTCAGGACTGATGACTGCAATCCCACTTACGGATGCCTAAATGGTCTCGGAATACTACGATTCCAGTCAAGAATGAAAGAGCACTAAAGTACCTTTCGGATGACCAAAAATCAACCCAATCCGACATCAAATGATGGAGTAATAGGTGTCTCCATTGGATCACACGATTTGGAAAGCTTAACAATCCATATTGAAAAATGACGATCGAAGAGTTCCAACGTGCTTTTGGGATATCGAATGGTCACTGAATTAGGCAATTCTGGTCTCATTGGAAGCTTGGCAAGTTATCATTCAAATGACCTGAAATAGTCTAAATTTGACCTCTGAAGAGAGAATTAGAGGGTTACTATTGGACATGAAGATGACGGAAACATTCAGGACCGATGACTGCGATCCCACTTGCGGATGCCCAAAGGGTCTCGGAATATGACGATTCTAGTCAGGAATGAAAGAGCACTAAAGTACCTTTCAGATGCCCAAAAATCGACATCAAATGATGCCCAAATGGTCGTCTCCATTGGATCGCGCGATTTGAAAAGCTTAACAATCCATATTGAAAAATGATGATTGAAGAGTTCCAACGTCCTTTTGGGATATTGAACGGTCTCTGAATTAGGCAATTCTAGTCTCATTGGAAACTTAACAAGTTATCATTTAAATTACCTAAAATAGTCTAAATTCAACCTCTGAAGAGAGAGTTATGAGGGTTACTATTGGACAAGGAGATGACGGAAACATTCAGGACCGACGACTGTGATCCCACTTACGGATGCCCAAATGGTCTCGGAATACGACGATTTCAGTTAGGAATGAAAGAGCACTAAAGTACCTTTCAGATGTCCAAAAATTGACCCAATCCGACATCAAATGATGGAGTTATGGGCATCTTCGTTGGATCGCGAGATTTGGAAAGATTAACAATCCATATTGAAAAATGACGCTCGGAGAGTTCCAACGTGCTTTTGGGATATCGAATGGTCTCTGAATTATACAATTCTGGTCTTATTTGGAAGATTGACACGTTACCATTCAAATGACCAGAAATAGTCTAAATTCAACCTCTGAAGAGAGAGTTATGAGGGTTACTATTGGACAAGGAGATGAAAGAAACATTCAGATCGACGACTGCAATCCCACTTACGGATGCCTAAATGGTCTCGGAATACGACGATTCCAGTCAAGAATGAAAGAGCACTAAAGTACCTTTCGGATGACCAAAAATCAACCCAATCCGACATCAAATGATGGAGTAATAGGTGTCTCCATTGGATCACACGATTTGGAAAGCTTAACAATCCATATTGAAAAATGACGATCGAAGAGTTCCAACGTGCTTTTGGGATATCGAACGGTCACTGAATTAGGCAATTCTGGTCTCATTGGAAGCTTGGCAAGTTATCATTCAAATGACCTGAAATAGTCTAAATTTGACCTCTGAAGAGAGAATTGGAGGGTTACTATTGGACATGAAGATGACGGAAACATTCAGGACCGATGACTGCGATCCCACTTGCGATGCCCAAAGGGTCTCGGAATATGACGATTCTAGTTAGGAATGAAAGAGCACTAAAGTACCTTTCAGATGCCCAAAAATCGACATCAAATGATGCCCAAATGGTCGTCTCCATTGGATCGCGCGATTTGAAAAGCTTAACAATCCATATTGAAAAATGATGATTGAAGAGTTCCAACGTCCTTTTGGGATATTGAACGGTCTCTGAATTAGGCAATTCTGGTCTCATTGGAAACTTAACAAGTTATCATTTAAATTACCTGAAATAGTCTAAATTCGACCTCTGAAGAGAGAGTTATGAGGGTTACTATTGGACAAGGAGATGACGGAAACATTCAGGACTGACGACCGTGATCCCACTTACGGATGCCCAAATGGTCTCGGAATACGACGATTTCTGTTAAGAATGAAAGAGCACTAAAGTACCTTTCAGATGAAAAATTAACCCAATCTGACATCAAACGATGGGGATACGGGCGTCTCCTTTGGATCGTGCGATTTGGAAAGATTAACAATCCATATTGAAAAATGATGATAGAAGAGTTCTAACGTGCTTTTGGGATATCGAACGGTTTCTATATTAGGCAATTCTGGTCCCATTTGGAAGCTTAACAAGTTACCATTTAAATGACTTGAAATATTCTATATTCGACCCCTGAAGAGAGAGTTATGAGGGTTACTATTGGACAAGGAGATGAAAGAAACATTAGGACCGACGACTGCGTTCCCACTTATGGATGCCCAAATGGTCTCAGAATACGACGATTCCAGTCAGGAATGAAAGGATCACTAAAGTACCTTCAGTAGTCCAAAAATCGACCCAATCCGACATCAAATGATGGAGTTATGGGTGTCTTCGTTGGATCACGCAATTTACAAAGATTAACTATCCAAATTGAAAATGACGATCGAAGACTTCCAACATGGTTTTCGATTATCGAATGGACTCTGAATTAGGCAATTTTGGTCTCATTTGGAAGCTTGACACGTTACCATTCAAATGACCAGAAATAGTCTAAATTCAACCTCTGAAGAGAGAGTTATGAGGTTTACAATTGGACAAGGTGATGAAGGAAACATTCAGGACTGACTACTGCGATCCCACTTACGGATGCCCAAATGGTCTCGGAATACGACGATTCCAGTCAGGAATGAAAGAGCACTAAAGTACCTTTCAAATGACCAAAAATTAACCCAATCCGACATCAAACGATGGAGTTATGGGTGTCTCCATTAGAACGTGGGATTTGAAAAGCTTAACAATCCATATTGAAAAATGACGATCGAAGAGTTCTGTTTCGACAAGAAAACAAATATATTTGATTTGGGGAAATTATCTTATTCAGATATACCAAGAGAAAAGTATAAAGACAATCATCACATTATATTGATTCTGAGTTCATTTACATCCTCTAATGTCCCTTGATTCTAAGATAGATTACTTGGCACAAAAAGAATTATGATAAGTTAAACTGTCATTGGTTAAATATAAATTTTGACAGCGTAATAGCAGTGATTCTAGTCATTTTCCTAAGACTTAGGAAAAATTAATGAATCGATCAACAGTCTTCAAGGAGATAGAAATTCCGGCAGCATTCTGGCGCTATTTCGACCATCTTCTGAAACTTAGGAAGAATACGCATCTCTATCGATAATTCTTCATTCTTTCTTGAACAGGAAGAACTTGTAGATTTGAAGACTTCGCCATTTCTAAGAAAGACATAACAAAATTCTTTCATTATAGACTGCAGTGGCGATCTGATTGCGCGGGCCCGCGTAACAATATCATTTTTGGTCTCAGCATAACCTGTAGGAGCCCAATGCACCTTCGGTCTTCTTCTTCGCTCTTCCTTCGCTCCAAAAATCTTCCAACCCTTTTATGAGAGAGGGAGCAGGGTATTTATATGCATTCGCATGTGTAAAACTCCAATCTTGGCGATGTGGGACAAAATCACTTGCAATCCTTACTGCACATTCTCTATATGCTTTGCGGGGAGCCGCGCAAAGGATATACTTTGCAGGGACCCACGCAAACGATATACTTTGTGGGGACCCGCGCAAAGTGTCCTCTGAGCTATTTCTTTGTTCCCTTCTTCTAACTCTTTTCCTCAATGTCTTGATCTTTCTTTGCTCCAATTCTTCTCTTATTTTTATGCCTCAACAGATGCCCCCTTGATCCGTTCTTTATTTTTTCAGAAAATTAAAGAAAAGGATCAAACATTTCCTTTCTTCGTTTACATTTGCGCGATCCGCGCAAAGCCTCGCCTTTCGAGTACCATACTCGGCCATGAGCCCTATAAATAGTCCAGCGACTCATCATTTGATTAGATCCCTTGAGCGCTTGTGAATCTTCGTCTCTGCGATTCTCCCCGCACACAATCGATTCGCTTATTCGAATTAGGTTCTGCGCAAACCCTTGTTGTTTGCGCAAAATTTCCTGAAGCCCTTAACGTTCCACGCAATCTATCTGCTTTACGCGGACCCACGCAAAGCGTTCCACACTTAGCCTTTTTTCCGTCTTTTGAACCTTCTAACACTTGGCCATTTTCACTTCAACCTCTTTTTTCCTCTATTTTCTTTCTGATATTTAGTCACCTTTTCTCATTATGGCTCATATTAAGCAAACATATCACCCTACAACTCCTCCTACTGACCATCCTTCTCCTACTGATTTGCCTAACCCATCTTCTCACCATTCTCCCCCTTCTTCTGATCAACCACCTACTAAGCAACCAAAAACCACTGCTAGTACTCCTGCCTACTTCAAGGAGCCTGTTCTTCCCACCTTCGACTTTACTGACCGTATCAAATCTCTGTCATCTCCCATTCATCGATCCATAGCGTTAGGAGACGTCAAGTGTCCTCCAAAGCATGACAGAGAGTATGACTGGGATGAATGGCTGAAAACCACTGCCCACATCCGTACAGACAGTGAAAGACCACCCCTTCGAGAAGACACTCCCCCTGCCTCCCATTCGAAGAAGATTCGCCGAAATAAGGTGAAAGAGTTTGAAGAAAAGATCAGTGAACACAAGACGAGGAGACTCCAAAACTCGTGGGGATTCAGTACAAGTTATTGAGGGTGTTATAAAGTTCGACAACCCTCATGCGGAAGGCATGACGATAATCCCCATCAAAGTCTATCGCCATCAGTCCATGCTTGACTGCGAACCAAAGGACTATGTTCATGGCGAAAGATTGATGTATACTGAATCGTGGGCCACAAGAGAACCCCGCATCCTTGAAGGGATAATACAAATGCAGAAGCTGCGGTAAAAGATAGGAGAAGTCCATCCCATGATCTTCTTGGTTCCCTTCCACAGTCCTCACGACCTTTTCCCTTCTCATTATTATGAGACGATCAGGCAGCGTTTCCGAGATCGCACACAACTCTGGGGACAAGAAGACTTTCGCACTAGGGGCCTATTAACTGCTCGACGCTATTATTCTGATTGGGCAGAAGCTATCCTATTGAAGCATACAAGCACACTTGCCAAAATCGGTCTTTATGATGCTATAGAAGTGACATCCAAGCACTTTTATAAGGAACCCACTGTGCTGAAAGGTTTCATCGAGTACTGGTCGCCCACTACCAACTCCTTCCACTTACCCTATGGTGAGATGAGTATAACACTTTGGGATCTTCACCGCATAGCTGGCCTTCCAATAACAGGCAAATTCTATGATGAATTCATTCCGACCAACAGGGGGCTAGCCTTCGTGTCCTTTCCTGATCGCAGACCTTCTATTTCTGAAACCACTATCGAGCTGTTCAAGGAAATGGGGAAATTTTCCAATTTTCACAAGATTCCTCCTTTGCAGTGGCTGGCACATTTCTCCAGAGGCCTCAGGTATTCATCAATCCGAAAATTGACTTTTCTCCTTATATCCTTGCTGTCTAGAAATTTCTGCACACTCACACTTCTTTCTTCTTGTAGATTTCGTGACTGTCACTCCAAAGAGCTAACAAAACTTCGAGATGCAATGAAGGAGAGACCAGATTACAGCTCATTTGGAGAGCTTGCAGCTTTTTTGGCTTACTGGCTGAGTTTAGTCGTACTTCCCAGCTCCAAATGGGCAAATGATGTTCGTCCCACCGTCTTTGTCGTAGCTGGCACTTTGGCAGAAGGCCATAGATATTACCTCGCTCCTCCAGTGCTATGCTCTATTTACAGAGCCCTTGGAGAGGTAGCCACCCACGTGATAAATCCTACCCTCGGAACTTCATCAGCATATACTTCATGGCATTATATCACAGGGTGACTAGGAGTTTATTTTCCTTGGACCTTCGAAGCCTCAGAACAAGCATATGTTCATCCTTCTCATCTCGCACTTTGGTTCTTCCAACAAAGAGCAATGGTCAAAAGAGCATATGACTGGGTTGCTAATAAAATTTGGGATGCTGACCAAATAAACTTCTTTCAATTCTGTCTCCATCACTACACCGAGGATACAGACATTGTGGACCAAGGAACACTCACTGCAGCGGAAAGAGTTTTCTTCCTTTCCATCCGTTCTTGCAGTTTACTCCTTCGGGAAGGGACAAAATTCTGGAGAGAGCCTTATTATCCCAGTCGCTTCGCTTGCCAATTTGATTACGATCAAACTGCACCAAAAGACTGCGAACTGGTTACCCGGAAAATGCGTTGTTACGGAACAGGTCCTCTTAACTGGGCCATGATATGGAAGCAACTATTGAATGGCTATGTCGATTCTTCTTTCATAATTCCTAGCTGCAATCGCATAGTTCGCACATCATACAGCTGGATGCGGTGGTGGGACCATCAGTCATATTTGGTCACCAGGTGCTTGCCTGTGGATTCTTCTCTATCTTTCTCCATCCGCCTAGGCTGAAAGGCAGAAATCTAGAGAGCGGAATTGGCTATATCCCAGAAAAGAGTCACGCGTCTCATCATGGAGAAATTTGTAGGAAGATATCGTTAGAAGACCCCATGAGCTGGTTTGCTCATGGGGTTTTAAGAGAATTTGAGCAAGCTCCTCGTGACTTTACAAGTCAGGTTACAGATAATGTTGAAGGTACATCTTCCCCCGTTCCTGTAAAGACTGTAGCGGTTCAAGAAGAACCAGCTCATGAGGCTTCAGTACCTCCTTTACAACCTACTTGCCCTAGCTCATCATCTCCGATGACTAGATCAAGGGCACGTTTACAGGCATCGTCACCCGTTCCTTCAGAGGAAAAAAGACAAGCATCAGCCTCCCCTCCAATCAAAGAACTTACACCAGAGAGCAGTCGGGCTGCTTCCTCCAAAGGAAAGCAAGCTGTCATTGAAGAAATTGATGAAGAGACTTTGGAGGATGAAAGTTCAGCCTCATCATTAGAGAATACTGCTTCTTTGCAGTATGAAGATGACAAGAACAGCGAAAGCAGCGAAAATAAAGATGACAATTTTGAGGAAAGTGACGTTAATATTGGCGCAGAGGAGGAAGCAGTTACAGAAGGCGTTGAAACGGAACCTCCTGCCACCACCTCTAAAGCTTTTCCTGGTGTTAAAATTCCTGTTAAATCTCTTGTAGCTCGGTGAATTCTCCTGCAGCTACATCAACAGTTTCACCAAGAGCCTCTCTGGTCCCATTAGTGGCACCTAAGACGGTAGCTCATGAAATTATATTTCCCATAGAAACCGCGGATTTGCTGACTCCGACCACCAGGGACTCGAGTATGGAGGCTAGGGCACTTTCTTTTGCAGAAATGGCAAAGATTGGCCCTTCTACGACCCAAAGAATCTCTCTTTTCGTTGATAATCCTCCAACGATGGGTACATACAGATACATGTATTAGTCATTTTATCCAGACTGTATATCATATAACTTTTTGTTAATATCTCTTTGTACTTTCTTTCTTTGTATTATAGGAACCCCTTCTTATATTAGGGCAAAAGAGCCCTCGATTCTTCTGCTAGGCCATCATTGAGTTCGTCCTTAAGAGCTCTCATCTCTTGCAAACATTCCTATGCATAAAATGCTTCTGATGAGGAATTCCCTGTCAGTGATAATCCATATCTTCAAGAACCCTGAGCAATGGTCAGACTAGGATATTGCCATCGAGATTTTGGAGAATTCTGCAAGGATAACTAGAATCAACATATCTTCTTTGCATGATTCCCTTCGTAGGTTCCATGATTCGATAGTCTCTTTGGCATCGGCTGAAAATGTTACAATTACGCCTGAAATTTTGGAATACGAAAAGCAGTTAGTTGTGTTGAGGCATAAAATAAGCAAAGAAGTGAAGAAGAGAAAGATCAAAGAAATCAGTTTGAAGATGAAAGAAATCAGTTTCAAGACTACTTTGTGCGGGTTCGTGCAAAGTGAATAGATTGCGCAGGACCGCGCAAAGTAAATGGGTTGCGCGGGTTGATCAAGGAAGACAGATTGCGTGGGATTGATAGATTGCGCGAGACTGCGCAAAGCATGTCGTTTGCGCGTGTCCGCGCAAAGTGTATGCTGGTGGTATAAAAAGGGTTGGATGTTATTTTGTCCCACATCGGCCAGAACAGAGATTTCCACTGGTAAAAATGTCTATAAATACCTCATTCTTTCTCTCAAAGGGGGTTCGAAGATTTAGAGTGAAAAAAAGATGAAGGAGAAGACAGAAGGTGCGGAGTATTGGACTCCTGCATAGCTTTCTGCGCCGTTCAAAAGCGAAGATTCGACTTATATAGTGTGGGGACCAAATGCCAAGCATGTCATTTGCGTGGACCCGCACAAAACCGATCGTATGGCGCCTATAACAAAGAATGGGTCATTATCTTCTTGGAATGATTAAAGTCTTCAAATCTTCAAGTTCTTCTTGTTCAGGAGAAAAGGAAGAATCATCGACAAAGAGGCGTATTCCTCCTAAGTTTCAGGAGATGACCGAAATAGCACCAAAATGCTGTCGAAATCTCCGTTCTCTTGAAGACTGTTGATCGACTTGTCTATTCCTCCTAAGTCATTGGAGATGATTGAGATCATTGCCGTTATGCTACCGAAAATTATATTTAACTATAATAATTGTCACTTATAATGAATTCTTTGTAAATATCTTAGAATCAAGGGATACCAGAGGATGTAAATGAATTCAGAATCAATAAAGTGTGATGATTGTCTTTGTAACTATTCCATTATTATGTTTGAATAAGATAGTTCTCCCAAATCAAATACATTTGTTTCCTTGTCGAAACAAAATGGCGACTCCACTGGGGACTTATCTTATTTAACACTAACATTGGTAAAGTTGCAAGATTCTCGTCACTGTTTTTGGCGTCTATTAGACGCCAAAATGGCGACTCTCAGTGGGAACATCCTCCCCTTCATCTCTAAAATAGTTTACTTAATCTTTCGCATACTAATTTCATGTATGTTTTATTATTGAAGGTACCCAAATTCAATCACATAACATTGCTAATGGCTAATGTTGTGAGAAAAGTGAACTTCCGATTCACCGCTACTGGGTTTGTAATTGAATATGCACCAAGCCAAACTCCTGAGCATACGAAAGCAAGCACTACAAACAGGCGCAAAGTGACTCAAGTAACAGCGGGAGTTATTTCCGTCTCACCCCAACCACAAGAAAGTGATGAGAACTGGACTTTGGTCTTGTCCAAAAAGACAAAAGCGAAGACCCTAAAGAACCGCAAGGCGAAATTGCTTGTACAAAGAGCTGAGGGACCAATCACGCGTAGCATAGCAAGAAGAAAACCCGAGCTCGCTCCTCCGGCGATTTATCCCGAACAAGCTGCTCCGCAGTTCTCATCGCACGATTTTCCAGCTTTGGTCGCCCCAAAGACCAAATGGACAGAAGCACAGAAAGGTAAAGCACTGATGATAGGATCACCAATGCCTGTATCACCCCAGACCAGCTCGCCCATAACTGTATCACCTCGATCGGTTGAAAACATGGAAAGTACGCAAGAGTCAAACGAGTCAAACGAGACTCCAATTTCTCCCCTCTTTATAAGTCCTGTTACGTCAACATACTCTCGTTCTACTCAAAAAATAGCTTCGACAAACAGTAAAGAGGCTACAGTATATATGGCAGAGATGGGTCAAGGAAATAGACCAACTACTGAAGAACGTGTTGATCAAATGGCAGAGGCACAAAGAGTGCTAATGGATGAATGCCGGAACCTTAGAGAAGCTCTGGCAACTCTGGCACATAATGTAGCTCAGATAGTGGCTCCACCTATGATGGAAGCAACAAATGGACAAGAGAACCAACCTGAAGGTTCCCGTCCACAGGGGATAGGATCGCGAGGGTCAGTTCCAGCAACAAGAGCTATAACACAGGATGATGTAAGACAAGTTGTCGAAGAAGCAGTCAGAATAGAAAGGGAGCGCGCGAACACCGGTCGTTTCAGATATCGAACGCCCTACCCGAGACAGGTAGAGGATGTTCCGTTTCCAGTAAATTTTAAGCACCCAGATTTTCAGAAGTTTAATGGGGAAGGATCACCAGAAGAACACCTGATGCATTTCATCACTAGCATGGGGAATTTCTCCACGATACCTCAATACCGTTTACATTTATTTGGGTCATCGTTGACAAGTAAAGCTTTCAAGTGGTATTCAAATTTAGCACCAGGATTTATACGCACATGGGAAGAAATGCAAGATGCTTTCATGTCAAACTTTTTTTCATCAGAGCGCGATGTTAGCATCACAGAATTAGCTTCAGTACGACAGAGAGAAGGAGAACCAGTTGAAAAATTCATAGACTGATGGAAGACACTGGGGGCATCATGTAGGCAGTTGCCAGAAGAAAAAGAACAAGTCAAAATGTGTCTGAACTCTATGGAGACAGGGATTGCGTTCGGACTCACCATATATCTAATCTTTCGCGATTTGGCTACCAAAGCCCATGCATTAGAATTAATGACTCATAAGATGCCGGCATTTCATCATGAAACTGTTAGAAGAATACCTGGTAGGACAACCGTCAACATCATCGATCGGGATAAGAAAAATCAAGATGCAAGAGGCTCAAGAGATAAAAGGCCGGAAGGAAAAGAAGGCTGGAATCAATCAAGGGACAGGTACGGTGGAAAAAAGCTCAGAATGCTCGATTCTCATGAAGGATTTGAGTTTGATAAAGAGGACGTGGTGCCTATGATGCAACAATTGTTAAAAGCAGGTACCTTGGAATTACCCGAACCAAAACACCCTGAAGATGTGACAAGATCTCGAGAAAGAAACTTTTGCCGTTATCATCGCCTAGTGGGACATTCGACTGAAAATTGTTATACGTTAAAATGCATCATACAGCGAATGATAAATAAAGGTGATTTAATAACCAGCGAAAGCAAAGAAAAGAATACAAGGGCGACAGTAAATGTATTGTCAATTCAAGAAAAGACTCGGGGAATAAAAGAGAAGGAAGATCGAAGGTCAATAAGGAATGCGACAATGATTACGTTGCGATGGGAAGCAATATAACGAGTCCCAGAAAGCAAAAAGTGAATTATTAGGAAAGAAGTGACTGAAAGACAGAATACTGAGGATAGAAGTAGAAATGAAGACAAAACGACGAAAGTGGCTTATGACGTGGTTAGCCACTTGAAGGGTATACCGGCACGTTTTAAGTATTTATGATGCGCTCAAGTTGTCAGAAGAATTTCGGCAGAGTTTGATTCAAGCGCTGTCTGATCACGATGTGAGAGAAACTTTACTGACACAAATGAAGAATGAAAGAAACAATGAAAAGATGAATTGTCTACCAGTAATATCTTTCTCTGATGACGATTTAATTGGTGAAATGGAACATAACAGGCCATTGATGATAGAAGGGTACATTTGCGAAAAGAAGATAAAACGGATTATGATAGACAATGGGTCTGCAGTCAATCTTTTGCCACTCTCCATGATTACTAAATTGGGTTTTCACCGTTCAGATTTGCGCCCCAGCGGAATGATGATACAAGGGTTTAATCAAGATGGACAACGCGCACTCGGTAAAATTACAGTAACATTGGAAGTAGGGGAATTAATTACTACTGTTGTATGTCACGTTATAAATGTTGTGACGACATATATAACCTTCTCTTAGGAAGGCCATGGATACATCAGTACAATATTGTACCTTCTACTCTACACCAATGTTTCAAATACTGTAAGGACGGAATGCAGTATAAAGTGATGGCCGATGCGAAACCCTATACAGAAGCCGAGTCTTTCTTTGCGGATGCTAGCTATTATAAATGTCTCTCTGAAGAAATGGGAAATGATGATGGAAAAAGAGTCCTACAAAATGTTCGAATAAATAAAGTTAGAGAAGAAAGGGCGGAATCTTCCGGGACTACAGAAGCAAGAAAAAAGTTCTATTTTGTACCAAAGCGCCTGAGACAGCCGGGACAACCGCCGTTGACATTATTGTCGACAGAATAGCTGAAAGTCTTACAATCCAATTACACAATGCCCTTACCCAATATCGAAAGATGTAAGCCATTTGCAGCCGCTTCAAAAACATTCCAAGTCAAAGCCAGTGCTAAATATCCTGAACCAATAGAGTTTCACGCTGCAGCAGAAGTGAAGGATGAAAATACAAACAATGTATATCATGGAGAGTTAGCACCGCAGAATTTAAGAAAGTACAGTGTAGCAAGAAAGAAAATCATGAGTAATATGGGTTTTAATTGTGACAAACCCACCGGCTTGAATCATGGGAAAGGAATTCAAGTCCCCCTCGGGGTTAACAGGAAAAGCGAAGAAAATTCCAAGGATTGGGAGCAGAATCAGTAGTAAACATGGTATCAGTTAACATGACTTCAGCCGCACAAGATGTTAAGGTAATCGAGTATCCTGAAACCGCTCCAAGACAAATAGAAGACGGGGGGTAACCGACGATAGATGACCTGCGAGAAATAAATTTGGGAACATCAGAAGAGCCAAGGAGCACATTCATCAGTGTCAGCCTTTCAGATCAGGAATTTGAGAAATATGGTCAACTTCTCAAAGAAAATAAAGACATCTTCGCCTGGACATATGAAGAAATGCCGGGACTAGAACCCTCTGTGGCAATACATCCATTAAATATTTCCAAAGAAAAGAAACCAGTAAAGCAAGCACAAAGGCGATTTCACCCAGACCTGATTCCATTAATCAAAAAAGAAGTAAATAAGCTAATAAAGGTTGGGTTCATCAGAGAAGTTAAATATCCCAAGTGGATATCAAACATTGTTCCGGTGAAAAAGAAGAATGGGCAGATTAGAGTATGTATTGACTTCAGTGATTTGAATGAAGCATGTCCAAAGGATGATTTCTTCTCCCGATAACAGAATTGTTAATTGATAGCACTACTCAGTACGCTATTATGTCCTTTATGGACGGATATGCAGGCTATAATCAAATCAGGATGGCACCCGAAGATGAAGAGGCAACGGCTTTCAGAATGCCGCTTGGAATTTATTGTTATAAAGTTATGCCTTTCGGTCTCAAAAATGCTGGGGCAACATATCAAAGGGCAATGAAAAATATTTTTCAGGATATGATGCATAAACATGTTGAATGCTATGTTGATGACTTGGTGGTCAGATCGGAAGATCATCAAGAACACCGTGAACATTTAGCATCAGTCTTCCGACGGCTCAGAAAGAAGCATTTAAAGATGAACCCTGCTAAGTGTGCATTCGGAGTATCTTCTGGCAAATTTCTTGGCTTTGTTGTACGACACAAAGGAATCGAAATTGATCCAGAAAAAGTTAAAGCTATTCAAAATATGCCACCACTGACGACATTGAAGGAATTAAAAAGCTTACAAGGAAAATTGGCATACATTCGCCGTTTCATTTCAAACCTCGCAGGAAGATGTCAGCCATTTTCTCGGTTAATGAAGAAAGATACAGAATTTATATGGGATCATGCCTGCCAGAATGCCTTTGATTCAATTAAGGAATTATTGAAACAGCCGCCAGTGTTAACAGCTCCAGTGAAAGGTAAGCCACTTATCTTATATACATCTGCAGCTACAAATTCTTTGGGTGCTTTGTTGGCACAGGTAAACGAAGCCGAAAAAGAGACCGCTCTTTATTATCTAAGCCGAACACTGATGGGGGCAGAATGTAATTATTCTTTGATCAAAAAAGAGTGTTTGGCATTGGTATTCACTGTGCAAAAGTTAAGGCATTATTGTCTCTCCCATGATATAACTCTAATCTCAAGAGCAGATCCGATAAAATTTTTGATGACCCGGCCAATGTTATCAGGAAGACTAGCCAAGTGGATGTTATTGTTATCAGAATATACTATTTCCTATAAGCCGGCGAAAGCAGTGAAAGGACAAGCTATGGCAGACTTCCTCGCAGCACATCCTATAGCAGAAAGTGAGGAAATCAATGACAAATTTCCAGATGAACAGGTTATGTTGGCTGAATCTCAGAATGTTTGGCAAATGTATTTTGATGGTGCTGCTCGAATAACGGGAGCGGGGGCAGGAGTGATATTTATTACTCCTTAAGGCGATTTGTTACCATACTCCTTCACGTTGGGCACTACATGCACAAATAATGAAGCTGAATACAGAGCTCTTATCATCGGAATGGAAATAGCCCAGCAGATGGAAATAAAATTATTACATATCTTCGAAGATTCTAAATTGATCATAAATCAATTGACAACAGAATTTGAAGTAAGGAAAGAAGAACTCCTACCCTATTATCGGAAGGCACAACAGTTGCTTGAACAGTTTTGTCATGTGGAAATTAAACACATACCGCGGTTGGAGAATGCAAAAGCAGATGCTTTAGCCAGTTTGGCAGCGGCTCTATCCTGCACAAACCGAAGTCCTCTTCAGGTAACTATAGAAGAAAGAAGATTCCTGCCATCTGCAGAGGTTATCGAAGAAACCGTTGAAATGTTTCCTATATCCTGTCTGGAGGTAATGACAGATGATTGGCGTCAGCCTTTTGTTGATTATCTCAAATATAATATCTTGCCAGAAGATAATGCACAAAGACAGCAGATTAAGCAAATGATCAAAATTTATTATATGCAGCGAAGTATTGTATAGAAAATCTTATAATGGAATGCTGTTAAGATGCTTAGACAAGCAAGAAGCAAACCAAATGCTGCGGGAGGCACATTCAGGTGAATGTGGAGCACACCAAGCCGGCCGAAATTTATGCCATAGAGTACATCGAATGGGTTATTATTGGCCCACTATGTTCAAAGATGCAATAGAATACGCAAAGCGGTGTCATGAATGTCAAATACACGGAGATGTAATACATGTTCCTCCAGAAGAATTACATCAGTCTGTTGCTTCTTGGCCTTTTTCAGCTTGGGGACTCAATGTGATTGGTCCTATAAATCCCCCTTCATCTAAAGGGAAACAGTATATTCTGGCAGCAACAGATTATTTCTCCAAATGGACCGAAGCAATTGCCTTGCGTAGTGTTAAAGAAAAAGATGTGGTCAATTTTATCCGGCATGCTATAATATACCGTCACGGTATTCCGAAAAAGATCGTCACTGATAATGGCACCCCTTTTAAAAATAGAGGCATGAAAAAGTTGTGTCAGAAGTTCGGCATCCAGCATTCTTTTTCAACACCTTACTATCCTCCGGCTAATGGACTAGCAGAGGCGTTTAACAAAACGATTGTCAAAATAATGAAAAAACGGTGACAGGCAATAAGCGCGATTGGGATGAAAAGTTACAAGAAGCATTATGGGCTTACAGAACCACCCATCGTACAGCAACAGGGGCGACACCGTATTCATTAATCTATGGTATGGAGGCAGTTATCCCAATTGAAATGCAGGTGGTATTACTCCGAATAGCAGTGCATCAGTCTATAACAGACGATGAAAATGCAAAAATAAGGCTGAAAGAATTAGATCTGCTCGATGAGAAACGTCTTGAAGCTCAGCAGCGGTTGCAGTCATATCAGGCCAGGATATCGGCAGCCTTTGATAAACAGGTTAAATACCGCTCTTTCAAAAAAGGGGATATGGTGTTAATGTTGAAAAGACCAATAGTGATTACTCGCCGGACAGGGGGCAAGTTCGAGCCTAAATGGGACAGTCCATATGTGGTAAAAGAAGTATACTCCAATGGGGCATATAGAATCACAAATCAAGAGGGACAGGGTATCAGTGTACTTGTCAACGCCCGTTTCATCAAAAGATACTATCCCTAGAGATAGACATGTGGATTTTGACTCAGAATATTATCGGCAAAGTGATTCTGTATCAAAAGGGGGCAAGGATGAATAAGATCATGTCTATATGTCAACAAAAGAAGCTATAAAGAAGAAATTCACAAGCATGTCAATTATCAAGCATCAAATCTAAAAAAAATATATATGATCATCATCATCACCAAATAAAGTTTGACAAAGTCAAGATATTGACAAAATTATATTGCCTTACGCACGGATTTTCTTATATTGACATGACTAATATATTGCCTTACAAGGCACGAATTTTCTTGAAGATATTGATAAAATTGATATATTGCCTTACAAGGCATGGATCGTCTTGAAGATATTATCCCAGTTGAAAATATCTATTATACTGGCAATGGTGATGATCATAAATATTATTGCCTTACAAGGCATGGATCTTCTTGAAGATATTATCCCAGTTGAAAATATCTATTATACTGGCAATGGTGATGATCATAAATATTATTGCCTTACAAGGCATGGGTTTTCTTAAAGATACTATCAAAAGCAAGGATATATCAATATCAGTCAAAGATGCAGTATAGCCAAGCCAAATCCTAAAAGAGCCAAATTGAGCCAAATCAAAAAAGATCAAGCTCGGAAAAAAAAATGCTCTCAAAGGATCAAGCTCTAAAAGAGCTGACCAACTATACGTAAGACCTATGAAGATCGCCATTGGGGCAGCGGCGAGGAGTCAGTGGCCCTAAAAAGCCCACGAAGACCATCCTGCGCACCCATGCGGGCAGCTGACGAAGTCAAGGATTCAAAGCCTAAAAGGCCATAAATCACGAAGACTAGTCACCGTAACTCCCATGTCGTCTGTATAGCTTCCGGCAGCGCCACGGGGAACGGATGAAAATGCCCTCCCGTGAATGGGCTCGACCTTGCAGACGAAGAAAACAGGGGCCGCAGTGCGAGCTTTATACCAACTGTGCATAAGACCCTTCAGGTCTAGGGTTTGATTTCAGTAGTAACTCGTGAGGAAGGGCTTAAACCTACTCATTGATGGACTGACGACCCTAGATTTGGTGTCCAAAGGTAGCCTTGCGAGCCCTACGAACTCTAGAGAGTTACCAACCCTGTGCGTAAAACCAACAGTTCACCGCCCGGTAGCGTCAATGGGCCCCTCTGATGGACCTTGGCCGTGAGCTCAAGGCAGTGAGAAGCCCAAAAGATGACTCTAGAGAGTTACAGTGGCCATCACATAAGACCCATAAATGCTTCACTACTTATGAGCTTAAACTGTGTGTGTGCGCACGCTCCACTACTCATGAGCATAAATTGTGTGTGGCTAATTAAATTGAAACTTAGTACCGCCAATTTAAATACTCACATAGAGAATCCCGCACTGATAAAGCATAAAAGGTTTAGAAATTATAAAGGATGTAATGAAATTATTATATAAAGTATAAATATAATTTGATAATATTGGTATAAATGTCATCAACATGCAAGGTGGAAAATACCATTATAAACATCTCAAAATACTATCATAAAATATATGAGAAGCCAAATAAATTATATATCCAAGAAACATGAAAGCAAAGAATACATGTTCAAAAATTACATGTTTAAAGATCTTCTGTAATCCCCATTGCTTCTGAGTATCTGCACAAATCTTCTTTCAATTGTGCCTTAGCTGCATCATGTTTAGATTTTTCTTCAAAAATAAGTCTTGCCTGATCAGGAACGCCAGCAAGCTTATTCTCCAAAGAAGCAATCATTTCTTTACCTTGAAGTTGTGCGGACTTTTCAATATCAATGGATTGAACGTTCACCCGTATCTTTTCTTCAACATCTTGAATGATCAAGACCTGCTCGTGATTCTTCCTCTCCAGCTGAGAGATTTCTTCCTTCAGAGCTGCAATGCGATCTTGAATAGTTATACTTTCATCAATATGAATCTTTAATTGATCTTGAAGAATCATATGCTCTTGTTCAAGTTTAGAAATTGATGAAGCTGTCAGAAGGGCTTGTTCTTGCGATGAAGCCAACTGCTTTCTACACTCTAAAATCTCAGGGGCAATTGTAACATTCTCTACCGACGCCAAAGAAATTACGGAATCACGAAATTTGAGGAGTGAATCCCGCAAAGGAGATATGTTGATTCTAGCCATCTTGGCAGAGCTCTCCAGAATCTCTATAGCAACATCCAAGTCCAACCACTGGTCAGGATTTCTGAAGATATGGATTATTGCTAATAAAGAATGTTTCACCATAAGCATTTTATGAACAGGGATTTTCGAAAAGGATGACAGTTCAGAAGTAGTGGTTACAGAATCAGAACTAGCCGCACCGCTGCAAGAAGGAATTCCTATAGCAAAAGAAGAAGGATATTCAAAATATTATTATGAAATATATAGTCCTGAGTAAAGATAATCAACGTATATATATGTACCTATCACTGGAATATGACTAATAGAAGGAGAAGCTCCCTGAGTTATAGAAGGACCAAGTTCCACCATATCAGCAAAAGATGGTGCTCTAGCTTCCGTGCTTGAATCTCTGGTAGCCGGAGTTGGCAAGTCCGTAGTTTCTGTTGGAAATATGATTTCACGAGCCACTACTCTCTGTACTACCAATGGAACTACGGGTGCTCTTGGTGAAGATACCACAAGAGGGCTCACTGAAGAGATAGCACCTATTTCTGCAACTTGGGCACCTAAAAAAGGGAGACACGATAATTTTAAATAAATAATAGTTGTTAAAATATAAAATATATGCATATGAAAATTAAATTTCCTTTACCTGGTGAATACCCATATTCTCCATAATCTAAAGGCTCCTCTTCATCTTCCTCGGCTGCAGGAGATTTAACAGGAACATTAATGCTAGGAGAAGCCTTAGCAGGTGCAGGGGAAGATTCCATCTCAACTTCTTTCGCAGCTGTTTCCTCATCTCCGTCAATGTCAACTTCACCTTCTTCAAAGTCATCATCTTTATCTTCACAACTGTCGCCATCTCCGCTGTCTTCATATTGTGAAGATTCAGTAGTATCTGATGATGAAGTTGAACTTTCATCTTCCAAAATTTCTTCGTCAACTTCTTCAATAATAACTTGCTTCCCTTTGTAAGAAACGGGTTGGCTGCTCTCCGGTACAGACTCTTGGACTATAGGGGAAGCGGATGCTTGGCGGGTTCTTTCTGGAAGAATAGGGGATGATGTTTGCAAACGCGTTTTTGATCTAGTCATCGGGGAAGATGGACTAGGACCGAGAGGTTGAGGAGGAGATATGGAAGTACCAATAGCTGGTTCTTCTGGAACCGCTACAGTCTCTATAGGAATTGGGGAAGATGTACCTTCAGCATTGTCTGCGGCCTGGTTTGAAGAGTCTCGACGAGATTTCTCGAATTCTCTCAAAACACTGTGGGCAAACCAGTCATCCAAAGTGTTGATAGGCTTGATTTCATGGATAGGGTCTTCCAATGATATCTTCCTACAAATTTCTCCCGGATGGGATGCATGGCTCTTTTCTGGAATATAGCCGATTCCACTCTCTAAATTTCTGCCCCTCAGCCTGGGCGGATGAAGAAAGATAGAAGAATCCACTGGCAAGCATTTAGTGACCAAGTATGATTGGTGATCCCACCATCGCATCCAGCTATACGATGTACGGACTATGCGATCACAGCCTGGAATTATGAAGAGGGATCCAACACAGCCATTCAGTAGCTGTTTCCATATCATGGCCCAGTTAAGAGGACCAGTTCCATAACAGCGCATTTTTCTGGTAACTAGCCCGCAGTCTTGAGGCACGGTTTGATCATAACCGAATTGCCGAGCGAAGCGACTGGGGTAGTAAGGTTCTCTCCAAAATTCTGTTCCTTCCCGAGAGGCAAACTGCATGAGCGAATAGAAAAGAAGAAAGCTCTCTCTGCTGCAGTAAGCGTTTCTTGGTCCACCATATCTGTATCTTCAGTGTAGCGATAAAGGCGGAACTGAAAGAAGTTTATCTGGTCATCATCCCGAATTTTATTGGCAACCCACTCATATGCTCTTTTTGCCATTGCTCTTTCTGAAAGAACCAGAGTGGAAGATGAGAAGGATGAGTATATGCTTGCTCCGAAGCTTCAAAAGTCCAAGGAAAATATACTCCTAGCCACCCCGTAATATAATGCCAAGAAGTATGTGCAGACGAAGCTCCAAGAATAGGGTCTTTTACGTGAGTAGCTACTTCTCCAAGGGCTCTGTAGATAGAACATAATACGGGAGGAGCAAGAGAATATTTATGGCCTTCCGCTAAAGCACCAGCCACAACGAAGACGCTTGGACGAACAGCATCTGCCCACTTGGAGCTGGGCAATACGACCAAACTTAGCCAATAAGCCAAGAACGCTGCAAGTTCTCCGAAAGAGCTATATTCTGGCTTTCCTCTTACTGCATCTCGAAGCTTCGTTAGTTCTTTAGAGTGGCAGTCACGAAACCTTCAAAGAAAAAATGAAGGAGGTTAATATGCAGGAATGGCTAAATAGTAAGAATATAAAGAAGGAGAATAATGGTCGAATTCATAAATACCTGAGACCCCTAGAGAAATGAGCTAGCCATTGTAGAGGGGGAATTTTGTGGAAATTGGAAAATTTGCCCATCTCTTCGAACAATTCTATCGTAGTCTCGAAGATGGAAGGCTTGCGGTCTGGAGAAGAGACAAAGGCCAATTCTTTGTTTGTAGGAATGAATTCATCATAGAATTTGCCTGTTATTGTGAGACCGGCTATACGATGAAGGTCCCAAGTGATATGCTCATTTCACCATAAGGAAGATGGAAGGAGTTGGTTGTAGGCGACCAATATTCAAGGAAGCCTTTCAGAATATTGGGTTCCCTATAGAAGTATTTGGAGGTCACTTCTATGGCATCATAAAGACCGATCTTTGCAAGGGTGCTTGTATGCTTCAGCAATATAGCCTCCGCCCATTCAGAGTAGTAGCGGCGAGCAGTTAACAGGCCTCTGATGCGGAATTCTGCTTGGCCCCAGAGTTGATCTCGATTTCTGAAACGCTGTCGAACTGTCTCATAAAAATGAGAAGGAAAGAGATCATGGGGACTATGGAAAGGAACTAAGAATATCATGGGATGAGCTTCCCCTATTCTTTGACATGGCTTCTGTGTCTGGATGATTCCCTCAAGGATTCGAGGCTCTCTCGAAGCCCATGATTCAGTGTACATTAACCTTTCGCCATGGATATAGTCTTTAGACTCACAGTCGAGCATGGACTGATGGCGATATACTTTGATAGGAATAATTGTCATCCCCTCCGCATGAGGGTTGTTAAAATTCATGATACCTTCAACAACTCGTACTGAGTCCCACGAGTTTTGAAGTCTCTTCTTCTTATGTTCTTTGATCTTCTCTGCGAATTCTTTCGCTTTATTGCGGCGAATTTTCTTTGGACGAGAAGCCGGAGGACTGTCTTCACAGGGAGGTGGTCTTTCACTATCAGTACGAATATGAGCTGTGGACTTTAACCATTCGTCCCAGTCATATTCTCTGCCATGCTTAGGCGGACATTTGATGTCTCCCAAAGAAATGGATTTGTGAATGGGGGAAGGCAAAGATTTAATGCGGTCAGAAAAGTCGAAGGTGGGAAGAACAGGTTCTTTAAAATAAGCGGGAGTTCTGGAAGTGGTCTTTGTCCGCTTAGCAGGTGGTTGATCAGAAGAAGGCGAGTCAGAAGGAGTCACAAGACGGGCTGTTTGTTTAATGCGAGCCATGAAAACAAGTTAAGAAAGGAAGACAGAAGAAAACGGCTAAGTGATTGGAAGGTTCAAAGAAGAGAGGAAAATTGGCTAAGTACAAAACACTTTGCGCGGGGTCGCGCAAAGTATAAGGTTTGCGCGGGGAAAATTCCAACTTCAGAGGAATTCGTGCAAAGTGAAACGGTTTGCGCGGGTTCGCGCAAAGTAAGAGCTTTGCGCGGAAAAAAATCGCCAGAGCAGAGTTTCAGCAGAGAGCAGTTCGTGAAAATGATGAAGTAGTTGGACTATTTATAGTATTTCTGGCCGAGTACGGTACTCGACCGAGCTTTGCGCGGGGTCGCGCAAACCCTATAAAATAAGTGGTTTCGATCCTTTTTCTTTGATTTTCTGAAAAAACAAAGAACGGATCAAGGGGGCATCTGTTGAGGCATAAAATAAGCAAAGAAGTGAAGAAGAGAAAGATCAAAGAAATCAGTTTGAAGATCAAAGAAATCAGTTTCAAGACTACTTTGCGCGGGTTCGCGCAAAGTGAATAGATTGCGCTGGACCGCGCAAAGTAAATGGGTTGCGCGGGTTGATCAAGGAAGACAGATTGCGCGGGACTGATAGATTGCGCGAGACCGCGCAAAGCATGTCGTTTGCGCGTGTCCGCGCAAAGTGTATGCTGGTGGTATAAAAAGGGTTGGATGTTATTTTGTCCCACATCGGCCAGAACAGAGATTTCCACTGGTAAAAATGTCTATAAATACCCTGTTCTTTCTCTCAAAGGGGGTTCGAAGATTTCAGAGTGAAAGAAAGATGAAGGAGAAGACAGAAGGTGCGGAGTATTGGACTCCTGCAGTTTGCGCCGATCCGCGCAAAGCAGCATTCGACTTATACAGTTTGCGCGGACCCGCGCAAAGCATGTCGTTTATGCGACCCGCAAGCAACCGATCGTCATAGCTATAACAAAGAATGGGTGTTATCTTTCTTAGAATAATTAAAGTCTTCAAATCTTCAAGTTCTTCTTGTTTAGGAGAAAAGGAAGAATCATCGACAAAGAGGCGTATTCCTCCTAAGTTTCAGGAGATGACCGAAATAGCACCAAAATGCTGCCGGAATCTCCGTTCTCTTGAAGACCGTTGCCTAAGTCATTGGAGATGATTGAGATCATTGCCGTTATGCTGCCGAAAATTATATTTAACTATAATAATTGTCACTTATAATGAATTCTTTGTAAACTATCTTAGAATCAAGGGATACTAGAGGATGTAAATGAATTCAGAATCAATAAAGTGTGATGATTGTCTTTGTAACTATTCCATTTTTATGTTTGAATAAGATAGTTCTCCCAAATCAAATACATTTATTTCCTTGTCGAAACAAGCTGTATCTCAAGAACAAGCCTCTTTAATTGCTTCCTCCATCTCTGAGTTTGAGTAAGAATACTCGATTCTTCAAGATTAGTTAAAGGCTCGTTCTGATGAAAGAGTAACTATCCAAGATCGCATTGCTGTCCTGAAAGAAGAACTTTCTCGATTGGAGATGAGGAATTATGAGAAGGAATTGGCCATTCAAGATGTTGAGGAGAGGATGCGAGTGAATATTCAATCTATAAATACAGAAAAGTCTGCGCTGCTCCAAAGTAAAGAAGTGATCACATCTTTGGAAGACAAACTAGCTGGTGTCCCTGATCAGGCAAAGATCAGTCTTGAAGAAAAATCTAAGCATGACGTAGCTCAAGCACAATTAAAAGAAGACTTGCGAAGATATATGGAGGCAGTAGGAGTTGCAGAGGATCTTTAAGTATGTAATTTTCACATATATAATCTTCGTTCATATGCTTTTGAACAAGTAATTTGCTTTGACTTTTATCATATGCATTGATGATAGCGTTTTGAGACATTGTATTTTTGTTGAAGGATTATCATTGTTGAGACATAAAATAAGCAAAGAAGTGAAGAAGAGAAAGATCAAGGAAATCAGTTTGAAGATCAAAGAAATCAGTTTCAAGACTACTTTGCGCGAGTTCGCGCAAAGTGAATAGATTGCGCTGGACCGTGCAAAGTAAATGGGTTGCGCGGGTTGATCAAGGAAGACAGATTGCGCGGGATTGATAGATTGCACGAGACAGCGCAAAGCATGTCGTTTACGCGTGTCCGCACAAAGTGTATGCTGGTGGTATAAAAAGGGTTGGATGTTATTTTGTCCCACATCGGCCAGAACAGAGATTTCCACTGGTAAAAATGTCTATAAATACCCCGTTCTTTCTCTCAAAGGGGGTTCGAAGATTTTAGAGTGAAAGAAAGACGAAGGAGAAGACAGAAGGTGCGGAGTATTGGACTCCTGCAGTTTGCGCCGATCCGCGCAAAGCAGCATTCGACTTATACAGTTTGCGCGGACCCGCGCAAAGCATGTCGTTTGCGCGGACCCGCGCAAACCGACTGCCTGGCAGTCTATAACAGCAATGGGCTGTTATGCTGCTAGAATGATTAAAGTCTTCAAATCTTCAAGTTCTTCTTGTTCAGAAGAAAAGGAAGAATCATCGACAAAGAGGCGTATTCCTCCTAAGTTTCAGGAGATGACCGAAATGCTGCCGGAATCTCCGTTCTCTTGAAGACTGTTGATCGACTTGTCTATTCCTCCCAAGTCATTGGAGATGATTGAGATCATTGCCGTTATGCTGCCGAAAATTATATTTAACTATAATAATTGTCACTTATAATGAATTCTTTATAAACTATCTTAGAATCAAGGGATATCAGAGGATGTAAATGAATTCAGAATCAATAAAGTGTGATGATTGTCTTTGTAACTATTCCATTTTTATGTTTGAATAAGATAGTTCTCCCAAATCAAATACATTTGTTTCCTTGTCGAAACAAAATGGCGACTCCACTGGGGACTTATCTTATTTAATACTAACATTAGTAAAGTTGCAAGACTTTCGTCACTATTTTTGGCGTCTATTAGACGCCAAAATGGCGACTTTCAATGGGAACATCCTCCATTTCATCTCTAAAATAGTTTACTTAATCTTTCGCATACTAATTTCATGTATGTTTTATTATTGAAGGTACCTAAATTCAATCACATAACATTGCTAATGGCTAACGTTGTGAGAAAAGTGAACTTCCGATTCACCGCTACTGGGTTTGTAATTAAATATACGCCAAGCCAAACTCCTGAGTATATGAAAGCAAGCACTACAAACAGGCGCAAAGTGACTCGAGTAATAGCGGGAGTTATTTCCGTCTCACCCCAACCACAAGAAAGTGATGAGAACTGGACTTTGGTCTTGTCCAAAAAGACAAAAGCGAAGACCCTAAAGAACCGCAAGGCAAAATTGCTTGTACAAAGAGCTGAGGGACCAATCACGCGTAGCATAGCAAGAAGAAAACCCGAGCTCGCTCCTCCGGCGATTTATCCCGAACAAGCTGCTCCGCAGTTCTCATCACACGATTTTCCAGCTTTGGTCGCCCCAAAGACCAAATGGACAGAAGCACAGAAAGGTAAAGCACTGATGATAGGATCACCAATACCTGTATCACCCCAAACCAGCTCGCCCATAACTGTATCACCTCGATCGGTTGAAAACACGGGAAGTACGCAAGAGTCAAATGAGACTCCAATTTCTCCCCTCTTTATAAGTCCTATTACGTCAACATACTCTCGTGCTACTCAAAAAATAGCTTCGGCAAACAGTAAAGAGGCTACAGTATATATGGCAGAGACGGGTCAAGGAAATAGACCAACTACTGAAGAACGTGTTGATCAAATGGCAGAGGCACAAAGAGTACTGATGGATGAATGCCGGAACCTTAGAGAAGCTTTGGCAACTCTGGCACATAATGTAGCTCAGATAGTGGCTCCACCTATGATGGGAGCAACAAATGGACAAGAGAACCAACCTGAAGGTTCCCGTCCGCAGGGGATAGGATCGCGAGGGTCAGTTCCAGCAACAAGAGCTATAACACAGGATGACGTAAGACAAGTCGTCGAAGAAGCAGTCAGAATAGAAAGGGAGCGCGCGAACACCGGTCGTTTCAGATATCGAACGCCCTACTCGAGAGAGGTAGAGGATGTTCCGTTTCCGGCAAATTTTAAGCACCCAGATTTTCAGAAGTTTAATGGGGAAGGATCACCAGAAGAACACCTGATGCATTTCATCACCAGCATGGGGAATTTCTCCACAATACCTCAATACTGCTTACGTTTATTTAGGTCATCGTTGACAAGTAAAGCTTTCAGGTGGTATTCCAATTTAGCACCAGGATCTATACACACATGGGAAGAAATGCAAGATGCTTTCATGTCAAACTTCTTCTCGTCAGAGCGCGATGTTAGCATCACAGAATTAGCTTCGGTACGACAGAGAGAAGGAGAACCAGTTGAAAAATTCATAGACCGATGGAAGACACTGGGGGCATCGTGTAGGCAGTTGCCGAAAGAAAAGGAACAAGTTAAAATGTGTCTAAACTCTATGGAGACAGGAATTGCGTTCGGACTTACCAGCGCAGATATCGGAACCTTTCGCGATTTGGCTACCAAAGCCCATGCATTAGAATTAATGACTCGTAAGATGCCAGCATTTCATCATGAAACTGTCAGAAGAATACCTGGTAGGACAACCGTCAACATCATCGATCGGGATAAGAAAAATCAAGATGCAAGAGGCTCAAGAGATAAAAGGCCAGAAAGAAAAGAAGGCTGGAATCAATCAAGGGACAGGTACGGTGGAAAAAAGCTCAGAATGCTCGATTCTCATGAAGGATTTGAGTTCGATAAAGAGGACGTGGTGCCTATGATGCAACAATTGTTAAAAGCAGGTACCTTGGAATTACCCGAACCAAAACGCCCTGAAGATGTGACAAGATCTCGAGAAAGAAACTTTTGCCGTTATCATCGCCTAGTGGGACATCCGACTGAAAATTGTTATACGTTAAAATGCATCATACAGCGAATGATAAATAAAGGTGATATAATAACCAGCGAAAGCAAAGAAAAGAATACAAGGCCGACAGTAAATGTATTGTCAATTCAAGAAAAGACTCGAGGAATAAAAGAGAAGGAAGATTGAAGGTCAATAAGGAATGCGACAATGATTACGTTGCGATTGGGAAAGCAGATAACGAGTCCGGTAAAGCAAAAAGCAGGAATTATCAGGAAAGAAGTGACTGAAAGACAGAATACTGAGGAGAGAAGTAGAAATAAAGACAAAGCGACGAAAGTAGCTTATGATGTAGTAGGCACTTGAAGGGTATACCTGCACGTTTAAGTATTTATGATGCGCTTAAGTTGTCAGAAGAATTTTGGCAGAGTTTGATTCAAGCACTGTCTGATCACGATGTGAGAGAAACTTTGCTTACAGAAATGAAGAATGAAAGAAACAATGAAAAGATGAATTATTTACCAATAATATCTTTCCCTGATGACAATTTAATTGGCGAAATGGAACATAACAGGCCATTGATGATAGAAGGGTACATTTGCGAAAAGAAGATAAAACGGATTATGATAGACAATGGGTCTGCAGTCAATCTTTTGCCACTCTCCATGATTACTAAATTGGGTTTTCACCGTCAGATTTGATTTCAAATGAATGATGATACAAGGGTTTAATCAAGATGGACAACGCGCACTCGGTAAAATTACAGTAACAATTGAAGTAGAGGAATTAATTACTACTGTTGTATGTCACGTTATAAATGCTGTGACGACATATAACCTTCTCTTAGGAAGGCCGTGGATACACCAGTACAATATCGTACCTTCTACTCTACACCAATGCTTCAAATACTATAAAGACGGAATGCAGTGTAAAGTGATGGCCGATGCGAAACCCTATACAGAAGCCGAGTCTTTCATTGCGGATGCTAGCTATTATAAATGTTTCTCTGAAGAAATGAGAAATGATGATGGAAAAAGAGTCCTACAAAATGTTCGAATAAATAAAGTTAGAGAAGAAAGGGCAGAATCTTCCGGGACTACAAAAGCAAGAAAGAAGTTCTATTTTGTACCAAAGCACCTGAGACAGCCGGGACAACCGCCGTTGACATTGTTGTCGACAGAACAGCTGAAAGTCTTACAGTCCAATTATACAATGCCCTTGCCCAATATCGAAAGATGTAAGCCATTTGCAACCGCTCCAAAAACATTCCTAGTCAAAGCCAGTGCTAAATATCCTGAACCAATAGAGTTTCACGCTGCAGCAGAAATGAAGAATGAAAATACAAGCAATGTATATCACGGAGAGTTAGTACCGCAGAATTTAAGAAAATACAGTGCAACAAGCAAGAAAATCATGAGAAATATGGGTTTTAATTGTGACAAACCCACCGGCTTGAATCATGGGAAAGGAATTCAAGTCCCCCTCGGGGTTAATCAGGAAAAGCGAAGAAAATTCCAAGGATTGGGAGCAGAATCAGCAGTAAACATGGTATCAGTTAACATGACTTCAGCCGCACAAGATGTTAAGGTAGTCGAGTATCCTGAAACCTATCCAAGACAAATAGAAGACGGGGGGCAACCGACGATAGATGGCCTGCGAGAAATAAATTTGGGAACAGCAGAAGAGCCAAGGAGCACATTCATCAGTGTCACCCTTTCAGATCAGGAATTTGAGAAATATGGTCAACTTCTCAAAAAAAATAAAGACATCTTCGCCTGGACATATGAAGAAATGCCGGGACTAGAACCCTCTGTGGCAATGCATCGATTAAATATTTCCAAAGAAAAGAAACCAGTAAAGCAAGCACAAAGGCTATTTCACCCAGACCTAATTTCATTAATCAAAAAGGAAGTAAATAAACTAATAAAGGTTGGGTTCATCAGAGAAGTTAAATATCCCAAGTGGATATCAAACATTGTTCCGGTGAAAAAGAAGAATGGGCAGATTAGAGTATGTATTGACTTCAGAGATCTGAATGAAGCATGTCCAAAGAATGATTTCCCTCTCCCGATAACAAAATTGTTAATTGATAGCACTACTGAGTACGCTATTATATCCTTTATGGATGGATATGCAGGCTATAATCAAATCAGGATGACACCCGAAGATGAAGAGGTAACGGCTTTCAACGCCGCTTGGAATTTATTGTTATAAAGTTATGTCTTTCGGTCTCAAAAATGCTGGGGCAACATATCAAAGGGCAATGAAAAATATTTTTCAGGATATGATGCATAAACATGTTGAATGCTATGTTGATGACTTGGTGGTCAGATCGGGAGATCATCAAGAACACCGCGAATATTTAGCATCAGTCTTCTGACGGCTCAGAAAGAAGCAATTAAAGATGAACCCTGCTAAATGTGCATTCGGAGTATCTTCTGGCAAATTTCTTGGCTTTGTTGTACGACACAGAGGAATCGAAATTGATTCAGAAAAAGTTAAAGTTATTCAAAATATGCCACCACCAACGACGTTGAAGGAATTAAAAAGCTTACAAGGAAAATTGGTATACATTCACCGTTTCATTTCAAACCTCGCAGGAAGATGTCAGCCATTTTCTCGGTTAATGAAGAAAGATACAGAATTTGTATGGGATCACGCCTGCCAGAATGCCTTTGATTCAATTAAAGAATTATTGAAACAGCCGCCGGTGTTAACAGCTCCAGTGAAAGGTAAGCCACTTATCTTATAAACATCTACAGCTACAAATTCTTTGGGTGCTTTGTTGGCACAGGTAAACGAAGTTGAAAAAGAGACTGCTCTTTATTATCTAAGCCGAACACTGATGGGGGCAGAATGTAATTATTCTTTGATCGAAAAAGTGTGTTTGGCATTGGTATTCGCAGTGCAAAAGTTAAGGCATTATTGTCTCTCCCATGATATAACTCTAATCTCAAGAGCATATCCGATAAAATTTTTGATGACCCGGCCAATGTTATCAGGAAGACTAGCCAAGTGGATGTTATTGTTATCGGAATATACTATTTCCTATAAGCCGGCGAAAGCAGTGAAAGGACAAGCTATGGCAGACTTCCTCGCAGCACATCCTATAGTAGAAAGTGAGGAAATCAATGACGAATTTCCAGATGAACAGGTTATGTTGGCTGATCTCAGAATGTTTGGCAAATGTATTTTGATGGTGCTGCTCGAATAACGGGAGCGGGGGCAGGAGTGATATTTATTACTCCTCAAGGCGATTTGTTACCATACTCCTTCACGTTGGGCACTACATGCACAAATAATGAAGCTGAATACAGAGCTCTTATCATCGGAACGGAAATAGCCCAGCAGATGGAAATAAAATTATTACATATCTTCGGAGATTCTAAATTGATCATAAATCAATTGACAACAGAATTTGAAGTAAGGAAAGAAGAACTCCTGCCCTATTATCGGAAGGCACAACAGTTGCTTGAACAGTTTTGTCATGTGGAAATTAAACACATACCGCGGTTAGAGAATGCAAAAGCAGATGCTTTAGCCAGTTTGGCAGCAGCTTTATCCTGCACAAACCGAAGTCCTCTTCAGGTAACTATAGAAGAAAGAAGATTCCTGCCATCTGCAGAGGTTATCGAAGAAACCGTTGAAATGTTTCCTATATCCTGTCTGGAGGTAATGACAGATGATTGGCGTCAACCTTTTGTTGATTATCTCAAATATAATATCTTGCCAGAAGATAATGCACAAAGACAGCAGATTAAGCAGCGATTGGGCAAATTTATCATATGCAGCGAAGTATTGTATAGAAAATCTTATAATGGAATGCTGTTAAGGTGCTTAGACAAGCAAGAAGCAAACCAAATGCTGTGGGAGGCACATTCAGGTGAATGTGGAGCACACCAAGCCAGCTGAAATTTATGCCATAGGGTATATCGAATGGGTTATTATTGGCCCACTATGTTCAAAGATGCAATAGAATACGCAAAGCGGTGTCATGAATGTCAAATACATAGAGATGTAATACATGTTCCTCCAGAAGAATTACATCAGTCTGTTGCTTCTTGGCCTTTCTCAGCTTGGGGACTCGATGTGATTGGTCCTATAAATCCCCCTTCATCTAAAGGAAAACAGTATATTCTGGCAGCAACAGATTATTTCTCCAAATGGACCGAAGCAGTCGCCTTGCGTAGTGTTAAAGAGAAAGACGTGGTCAATTTTATCCGGCATGCTATAATATACCGTCACGGTATTCCGAAAAAGATCGTCACTGATAATGGCACCCCTTTTAAAAATAGAGGCATGGAAAAGTTGTGTCAGAAGTTTGGCATCCAGCATTCTTTTTTAACACCTTACTATCCTCTGGCTAATGGACTAGCAGAGGCGTTTAATAAAACAATTGTCAAAATAATGAAAAAAACGGTGACAGGCAATAAGCGCGATTGGGATGAAAAGTTACAAGAAGCATTATGGGCTTACAGAACCACCCATCATACAGCAACAGGAGCGACACCGTATTCATTAATCTATGGTATGGAGGCAGTTATCCCAATTGAAATGCAGATGACATCACTCCGAATAACAGTGCATCAGTCTATAACAGACGATGAAAATGCAAAAATAAGACTGAAAGAATTACATTTGCTCGATGGGAAACGTCTTGAAGCTCAGCAGCGGTTACAGTCATATCAGGCCAGGATATCGGCAGCCTTTGATAAACAGGTTAAATACTGCTCTTTCAAAAAAGGGGATATGGTGTTAATGTTGAAAAGACCAATAGTGATTACTCGCCGGACAGGGGGCAAGTTCGAGCCTAAATGGGACGGTCCATATGTGGTAAAAGAAGTATACTCCAATGGGGCATATAGAATCACAAATCAAGAGGGACAGGGTATCAGTGTACTTGTCAACGCCCGTTTCATCAAAAGATACTATCCCTAGAGATAGACATGTGGATTTTGACCCAGAATATTATCGGCATAATGATTCTGTATCAAAAGGGGGCAAGGATGAATAAGATCATGTCTATATGTCAACAAAAGAAGCTATAAAGAAGAAATTCACAAGCATGTCAATTATCAAGCATCAAATCTGAAAAATATATATGATCATCATCATCACCAAATAAAGTTTGACAAAGTCAAGATATTGACAAAATTATATTGCCTTATGCACGGATTTTCTTATATTGACAAGACTGATATATTGCCTTACAAGGCACGGATTTTCTTGAAGATATTGACAAAATATTATTGCCTTACAAGGCATGGATCTTCTTGAAGATATTATCCCAGTTGAAAATATCTATTATACTGGCAATGGTGATGATCATAAATATTATTGCCTTACAAGGCATGGGTCTTCCTAAAGATATTATCAAAAGCAAGGATACATCAATCTCAGTTAAAGAGGTAGTATAGCCAAGCCAAATCCTAAAAGAGCCAAATTGAGCCAAATCAAAAAAAGATCAAGCTCGAAAAAAAAAAAAGATCAAGCTCAAAGGATCAAGCTCTAAAAGAGCCGACCAACTATACGTAAGACCTATGAAGATCGCCATTCGGGCAGCGGCGAGGAGTCAGTGGCCCTAAAAAGCCCGCGAAGACCATCATGCGCACCCATGCGGGCAGCTGATGAAGTCAAGGATTCAAAGCCTAAAAGGCCATAAATCTGCAAAGACTAGTCACCGTAACTCCCATGCCATCTGTATAGCTTCCGGCAGCGCTATGGGGAACGGATGAAAATGCCCTCCCGTGAATGGGCTCGACCTTGCAGACGAAGAAAACAGGGGCCGCAGTGCGAGCTTTATGCCAACCGTGCGTAAGACCCTCCAGGTATAAGGTTTGATTTCAGTAGTAACTCGTGAGGAAGGGCTTAAACCTACTCATTGATGGATGGCGACCCTAGATTTGGTGCCCAAAGGTAGCCTTGCGAGCCCTGCGAACTCTAGAGAGTTACCGTGGCCAACCTTGTACGTAAAACCAACAGTTCACCGCCCGGTAGCGTCAGTGGGCCCCTCTGATGGACCTTGGCCATGAGCTCAAGGCAGTGAGAAGCCCAAAAGAGAACTCTAGAGAGTTACAGTAGCCATCACATAAGACCCATAAATGCTCTACTACTCATGAGCTTAAACTGTGTGTGTGCGCACACTCCACTACTCATGAGCATAAACTGTGTGTGGCTAATTAAATTGAAACTTAGTACCGCCAATTTAAATACTCACATAGAGAATCCCGCACTAACAAAGAATAAAAGGTTTAGAAATTATAAAGGATGTAATGAAATTATTATATAAAGTATAAATATAATTTGATAATATTAGTATAAATGTCATCAACATGCACGGTGGAAAATACCATTATAAACATCTCAAAATACTATCATGAAAAATATGAGAAGCCAAATAAATTATATATCCAAGAAACATGAAAGCAAAGAATACATGTTCAAAATTACATGTTTAAAGATCTTCTGTAATCCCATTACTTCTGAGTATCTGTGCAAATCTTCTTTCAATTGTGCCTGAGCTGCATCATGTTTAGATTTTTCTTCAAAAATAAGCCTTGCCTGATCAGGAACGCCAGCAAGCTTATTCTCCAAAGAAGCAATCATTTCTTTACCTTGAAGTTGTGCAGATTTTTCAATATCAATAGATTGAACATTCACCCGTATCTTCTCTTTAACATCTTGAATGATCAAGACCTGTTCATGATTCTTCCTCTCCAGCTGAGAGATTTCTTCCTTCAGAGCTACAATGCGATCTTGAATAGTTATACTTTCATCAATATGAATCTTTAATTGATCTTGAAGAATTATATGCTCTTGTTCAAGTTTAGAAATTGATGAAGCTGTCAGAAGGGCTTGTTCTTGCGATGAAGCCAACTGCTTTCTACACTCTAAAATCTCAGGGGCAATTGTAACATTCTCTACCGACGCTAAAGAAATTACGGAATCACGAAATTTGAGTGAATCCCGCAAAGGACATATGTTGATTCTAGCCATCTTGGCAGAGCTCTCCAGAATCTCTATAGCAACATCCAAGTCCAACCATTGGTCAGGATTTCTGAAGATATGGATTATTGCTAATAAAGAATGTTTCACCATAAGCATTTTATGAACAGGGATTTTCGCAAAGGATGACAGTTCAGAAGTAGTCGTTATAGAATCAGAACTAGCCGCACCGCTGCAAGAAGGAATTCCTATAGCAAAAGAAGAAGGATATTCAAAATATTATTATGAAATATATGGTCTTGGGTAAAGATATTCAGTGTATATATATACCTATCACTGGAATATGACTAACAGAAGGAAAAGCTCTCTGAGTCATGGAAGGGCCAAGTTCTACCATATCAGCAAAAGATGGTGCTCTAGCTTCCGTGCTTGAATCTCTGGTAGCCGGAGTTGGCAAGTCCATAGTTTCTGTTGGAAATATGATTTCACGAGCCACTACTCTCTGTACTACCAATGGAACTACGGGTGCTCTTGGTGAAGATACCACAAGAGGGCTCACTGAAGAGATAGCACCTATTTCTGCAACTTGGGCACCTAAAAAAGGGAGACACAATGATTCTAAATAAATAATAGTTGTTAAAATATAAAATATATGCATATGAAAATTAAATTTCCTTTACCTGGGGAATACCCATATTCTCCATAATCTAAAGGTTCCTCTTCATCTTCCTCGGCTGCAGGAGATTTAACAGGAACATTAATGCTAGGAGAAGCCTTAGCAGGTGTAGGGGAAGATTCCATCTCAACTTCTTTCACAGTTGTTTCCTCATCTCCGTCAATGTCAACTTCACCTTCTTCAAAGTCATTATCTTTATCTTCACAACTGTCGCTATCTCCGCTGTCTTCATATTGTGAAGATTCAGTAGTATCTGATGATGAAGTTGAACTTTCATCTTCCAAAATTTCTTCGTCAACTTCTTCAATGATAACTTGCTTCCCTTTGTAAGAAACGGGTTAGCTGCTTTCCTGTGCAGACTCTTGGGCTATAGGGGAAGCAGATACTTGGCGGGTTCTTTCTGGAAGAATAGGGGATGATGTTTGTAAACGCGTTCTTGATCTAGTCATTGAGGAAGATGGACTAGGACCAAGGGGTTGTGAAGGAGATATGGAAGTACCAAGAACTGGTTCTTCTGGAACTGCTACAGTCTCTGTAGGAATTGGGGAAGATGTACCTTCAGCATTGTCTGCGGCCTGGTTTGAAGAATCTCGACGAGATTTCTCGAATTCTCTCAAAACTCCGTGGGCAAACCAGCCATCCAAAGTGTTGATAGGCTTGATTTCACGGATGGGGTCTTCCAATGATATCTTCCTACAAATTTCTCCCGGATGGGATACATGGTTCTTTTCTGGAATATAGCCGATTCCACTCTCTAAATTTCTGCCCCTCAGCCTGGGCGGATGAAGAAAGAAGAATCTACTGGCAAGCATTTAGTGACCAAGTATGATTGGTGATCCCACCATCGCATCCAGCTATACGATGTACGGACTATGCGATCACAGCCTGGAATTATGAAGAGGGATCCAACGCAGCCATTCAGTAGCTGTTTCCATATCATGGCCCAGTTAAGAGGACCAGTTCCATAACAGCGCATTTTTCTGGTAACTAGCCCGCAGTCTTGAGGCACGGTTTGATCATAACCGAATTGCCGAGCGAAGCGACTGGGGTAGTAAGGTTCTCTCCAAAATTCTGTTCCTTCCCGAAGAGGCAAACTGCATGAGCGAATAGAAAAGAAGAAAGCTCTCTCTGCTGCAGTAAGCGTTTCTTGGTCCACCATATCTGTATCTTCGAGTAGCGATAAAGGCGGCGAAAGAAGTTTATCTTGGTCATCATCCCAATTTTATTGGCAACCCACTCATATGCTCTTTTTGCCATTGCTCTTTGCTGAAAGAACCAGAGTGGAAGATGAGAAGGATAAGTATATGCTTGCTCTGAAGCCTCAAAAGTCCAAGAGAAATAAACTCCAAGGCACCCTGTAATATAATGCCAAGAAGTATGTGCAGACGAAGCTCCAAGAATAGGGTCTTTTACGTGAGTAGCTACTTCTCCAAGGGCTCTATAGATAGAACATAATATGGGAGGAGCAAGAGAATATTTATGGCCTTCCGCTAAAGCACCAGCCACAACGAAGATGCTTGGACGAACAGCATCTGCCCACTTGGAGCTGGGCAATACGACCAAACTTAGCCAATAAGCCAAGAACGCTGCAAGTTCTCTGAAAGAGCTATATTCTGGCTTTCCTCTTACTGCATCTCGAAGCTTCGTTAGTTCTTTAGAGCGGCAGTCACGAAACCTTCAAAGAAAAGAATGAAGGAGGTTAATATGCAGGAATGGCTAAATAGTAAGAATATAAAGAAGGAGAATAATGGTCGGATTGATAAATACCTGAGACCCCTAGAGAAATGAGCCAGCCATTGTAGAGGGGAAATTTTGTGGAAATTGGGAAATTTGCCCATCTCTTTGAACAATTCTATGGTAGTCTCGGAGATGGAAGGCTTGCGGTCTGGAGAAGAGACAAAGGCCAATTCTCTGTTTGTAGGAATGAATTCATCATAGAATTTGCCGGTTATTGTGAGACCGGCTATACGATAAAGGTCCCAAAGTGATATGCTCATTTCACCATAAGGAAGATGGAAGGAGTTGGTTGTAGGCGACCAATATTCAAGGAAGCCTTTCAGAATATCGGGTTCCCTATAGAAGTATTTGGAGGTTACTTCTATGGCATCATAAAGGCCGATCTTTGCAAGAGTGCTCGTATGCTTCAGCAATATAGCCTCTGCCCATTCAGAGTAGTAGCGGCGAGCAGTTAACAGGCCTCTGATGCGGAATTCTGCTTGGCCCCAGAGTTGATCTCGATTTCTGAAACGCTGTCGAACTGTCTCATAAAAATGAGAAGAAAAGAGATCATGGGGACTATGGAAAGGAACTAAGAATATCATGGGATGAGCTTCCCCTATTCTTTGACGTGGCTTCTGTGTCTGGATGATTCCCTCAAGGATTCGGGGCTCTCTCGAAGCCCATGATTCAGTGTACATTAACTTTTCGCCATGGATGCAGTCTTTTGACTCACAGTCAAGCATGGACTGATGGCGATATACTTTGATAGGAATAATCGTCATCCCCTCCGCATGAGGGTTGTCAAATTTCATGATACCTTCAACAACTCGTACTGAGTCCCACGAGTTTTGAAGTCTCTTCTTCTTATGTTCTTTGATCTTCTCTGCAAATTCTTTCGCTTTATTGCGGTGAATTTTCTTTGGGCGAGAAGCCGGAGGACTGTCTTCACAGGGAGGTGGTCTTTCACTATCAGTACGAATATGAGCTGTGGACTTTAACCATTCGTCCCAGTCATATTATCTGCCATGCTTAGGCGGACACTTGATGTCTCCCAAAGAAATGGATTTGTGAATGGGGGAAGGCAAAGATTTAATGCGGTCAGAAAAGTCGAAGGTGGGAAGAACAGGTTCTTTAAAATAAGTGGGAGTTCTGAAAGTGGTCTTTGTCCACTTAGCAGGTGGTTGATCAGAAGAAGGCGAGTCAGAAGGAGTCACAAGACGGGCTGTTTGTTTAATGCGAGCCATGAAACAAGTTAAGAAAGGAAGACAGAAGAAAACGGCTAAGTGATTGGAAGGTTCAAAGAAGAGAGGAAAATTGGCTAAGTACAAAACACTTTGCGCGGGGTCGTGCAAAGTATAAGGTTTGCGCGGGGAAAATTCCAACTTCAGAGGAATTCGTGCAAAGTGAAACGGTTTGCGCGGGTTCGCGCAAAGTAAGAGCTTTGCACGGAAAAAAAATCACCAGAGCAGAGTTTTAGCAGAGAGCAGTTCGTGAAAATGATGAAGTAGTTGGACTATTTATAGTATTTCTGGTCGAGTACGGTACTCGACCGAGCTTTGCGCGGGGTCGCGCAAACCCTATAAAATAAGTGGTTTGATCCTTTTTCTTTGATTTTCTGAAAAAACAAAGAACGGATCAAGGGGGCATCTGTTGAGGCATAAAATAAGCAAAGAAGTAAAGAAGAGAAAGATCAAGGAAATCAGTTTGAAGATCAAAGAAATCAGTTTCAAGACTACTTTGCGCGGGTTCGCGCAAAGTGAATAGATTGCGCTGGACCGCGCAAAGTAAATGGGTTGCGCGGGTTGATCAAGGAAGACAGATTGCGCGGGATTGATAGATTGTGTGAGACCACGCAAAGCATATCGTTTGCGCGTGTCCGCGCAAAGTGTATGCTGGTGGTATAAAAAGGGTTGGATGTTATTTTATCCCACATCGACCAGAACAGAGATTTCCACTGGTAAAAATGTCTATAAATACCCCGTTCTTTCTCTCAAAGGGGGTTCGAAGATTTTTGAGTGAAAGAAAGATGAAGGAGAAGACAGAAGGTGCGGAGTATTGGACTCCTGCAGTTTGCGCCAATCCGCGCAAAGCAGCATTCGACTTATACAGTTTGCGCGACCGCAAGAAATGTCGTTCGCGGATCTGCGCAAAACCGATCGTGTCTGGCATTCTATAACAAGAATGGGCACATGTTATGTCATTTGAATGATTAAAGTCTTCAAATCTTCAAGTTCTTCTTGTTCAGAAGAAAAGGAAGAATCATCGACAAAGAGGCGTATTCCTCCTAAGTTTCATGAGATGACCGAAATAGCACCGAAATGCTGCCGGAATCTCCGTTCTCTTGAAGACTATTGATCGACTTGTCTATTCCTCCTAAGTCATTGGAGATGATTTAGATCATTGCCGTTATGCTGCCTAAAATTATATTTAACTATAATAATTGTCACTTATAATGAATTCTTTGTAAACTATCTTAGAATCAAGGGATATCAGAGGATGTAAATGAATTCTGAATCAATAAAGTGTGATGATTGTCTTTGTAACTATTCCATTTTTATGTTTGAATAAGATAGTTCTCCCAAATCAAATACATTTGTTTCCTTGTCGAAACAATCGTATCGCATGTTATTGCAATCATGTTTATCTATAAAGTGATTTTATCGTAACTTTACTTACAAATTTTTTTAAAAACCTTTTATGCTTTGCTAGTGTGGGATTCCCTATGTGAATATTTTAAATTGGCGGTGCTAAGTTTCAATTTAGTCAGTCACACCCAGTTTAAGCTCATGAGTAGTGGAGTGCACACACAGTTTAAGCTCTTGAGTAGTGGAGCGTGGTCTCATGTGATAGTCTCTGTAACTCTTAGGAGTTCACTGAATTTCTCACTGCCTTGTGAGTTCACAAATCGCTATCCATCAGAGGGGCCCAGTGAAGCTACCGGGGCAATGAACTCGCTTGGTTTTACGCACAGGGTTGGCCACGGTAACTCTCCAGAGTTCACAGGGCTCGCAGGGCTACCTTTGGGTACCAAATCTAGGGCTGTCAGTCCATCAATGAGTAGGTTTAAGCCCTTCCTCACGAGTTACTACTGAAATCAAACCGTAGATCTGGATGGTCTTACACATGGTTGGCCTAAGAGCTCACACTGCGGCCCCTGTTTTCTTCATCTGCAAGGTCGAGCCCATTCATGGGAGGGCACTCTTCATCCGTTCCCCATGGCACTGCCAAAAAGCTATACAGACGGCATGGGAGTTACGGTGACTAGTCTTCACAGATTTTTAGCCTTTTAGGCTCTGAATCCTTGACTTCATCAGCTGCCCGCATGGGTGCGCACGATGGTCTTCGCGGGCTTTTTAGGACCACTGACTCCTCGCCTCTGTCCGAATGGTGATCGGTCTTATGCGTAGCTGGCCGGCCCTTTTAGGGCTTAATCCTTTTAAAGTTTGATCTTTTTAGAGCTTGATCCTTCTAGAGTTTGATCCTTTTAGAGCTTTTAGCCCTCTTTTAGAGCTTGGTTTTTATTTGGCTCTTTTAGGATTGACTCTTTTTTTTTAAGGATTTTTTACCCTTTTAGGATTTAGCTCTTTTAGGTTTTGGCTTGACTAAACTACCTTGTCATGCCTTGTAAGGTAATAATAATAGTGATCATCGTCATTGCCAGAATAATAGACGCCTCTGACTGAGATTGATATGTGACTGAGATTGATACATTTTTGCTTTTGATAATATCTTCTTTAAGAGGATCTGTCTATGTTGAAATATATCAATCTTGTCAATATCTTCAAGAGAATCTTCGCGATGATATTGATTTTGCCAAATTTATTTGGTGATGATGATGATCACTTTCTTTTCAGAATGCTTACTAATGTAGTCGATATGCTCGTGAATTTCTTCTTCATAGATTCTTTTGATGACATATAGACATGCTCTTATTCCTTCTTGCTCCCTTTTGATATAGAATCATTGTGCTGATAATATTCTAGATCAAAAACCAGTAACTTCATTAGGGGTAGTATCTTTTGATGAAGCGAGCGTTGACCGGTATACTGATACCCTGCCCATCTTGATTTGCGACTCTGTACGCCCCATTGGACACTTCTTCTACCACATATGGCCCGCCCCATTTAGGGTCGAACTTGCCCCCTGTCCAGTGGGTGACCACTATAGGTCTTTTCAACATTAGCACCATATTCCCTTTTTTGAAAGAGCGGTATTTAACTTGTTTATCAAAGGCAGCCGATATCCTAGCCTGATATGACTGCAACCGCTGTTGAGGTGCTAAGCTTTTCTCATCAAGCAGATATAACTCTTTCAGCCTTATTTTTACATTTTCATCATCTGTTATGGATTGATGTACCGCTACTCTGAGCGATGCCACTTGTATTTCGATTGGGATGACTGCCTCCATGCCATAGATTAATGAATACGGTGTTGCCCCCGTTGCTATGAGATGAGTAGTTCTGTAGGCCCATAATGCTTCCGGTAACTTTTCATTTCAATCACGTTTATTGCCTGTCACCGTCTTCTTTAGTATTTTGATGATCATTTTGTTGAACGCCTCTGCTAATCCATTGGCTGGGGGATAGTAAGGCGTTGAAAACGAATGTCGAATGCTGAACTTCTGACACAGCTTTTCCATACCTCTATTCTTGAAAGGAGTACCATTATCAGTAACGATCTTCTTTGGAATACCATGACGGTATATTATGGCATGCCGGATGAAATTGACCACATCCTTTTCTTTAACATTGCGCAAAGCGACTGCTAAAATCCATTTGGAGAAATAATCTGTCGCTACCAGAATGTACTGCTTTCCTTTGGACGAAGCCGGATTTATAGGACTAATTACATCAAGTCCCCAAGCCGAGAAAGGCCAAGAAACGACGGACTGATGTAAATCTACCAGGGGAACGTGTATAACATCCCCATGGATCTGACATTCATGGCACCGTTTCACATAATCTATCGCATTTTGAACATTGTGGGCCAATAATAGCCCATTCGGTGTACTCTCTGGAATAAATTCCGTCCAGCTTGATGTGCCCCACATTCACCCGAGTGTGCTTCCCTTAATATATAGATTGCTTCTTGTTTGTCTAGGCACCGTAGCAACAATCCATTGTAAGACTTTCTATACAATACTTCACTACATATGACAAATTTGCCCAATCGCTGCTGGACCTGCTGCCTTTGTACGCTATCTTCCGGCAGGATGTTATACTTGAGATAATCAACGAAAGGTTGCCGCCAATCATCAGTTATTGTTTCCAGACATAATATAGGAAGCATTTCAACGACTTCTTTAATGACCTCTGAAGATGGCAGGAATCTCCTTTCCTCTATAGTTACTTGGAGAGGGCTTCGATTTGTGTAAGACAAAGCTGCTGCCAAGCTCGCCAAAGCATCTGTTTTTACATTCTCGGTCTGCGGTATATGTTTAATTTCCACATGACAAAACTGTTCGAGCAACTGTTGTGCTTTCTGACAATAGGGCAAGAGTTCCTGCTTCCTCACTTCGAATTCAGTTGTTAATTGATTTATAATCAATTTAGAATCCCCGAAGATATGCAACATTTTTATTTCCATTTGTTGAGCCATTTCCATTCCGATAATGAGGGCTCTGTACTCAGCCTCATTGTTCGTGCACGAGGTGCCTAATGTGAAGGAGTATGGCAACATATTACCTTGAGGAGTAATGAATATAATTCCTGCCCCCGCTCCTGATGTTCGAGCAGCACCGTCAAAATACATTTGCCACAAATTCTGAGACTCGGCCAACATAACTTGCTCGTCCGAAAAGTCATCACTGATGTTTTCAGTTTCTGCCATAGGATGTGCCGCAAGAAAATCTGCCACGGCCTGCCCTTTTACTGCTTTCACCGGTTTATACGAAATGGTATATTCGGATAGCAATAACATCCATTTGGCTAGTCTTCTAGACAACATCGGCCTAGTCATCAGGAACTTTATCGGATCTGCTCTCGATATCAAAGTTATGTCATGGGAGAGACAATAATGTCTTAGCTTTTGTACCGCAAATATCAGTGCTAGACATTCTTTCTTGATCGGAGAGTAATTACCTTCTGCCCCTATTAATGTTCGACTCAGATAATAAAGAGCGGTTTCTTTCCCAGCTTCATTTACCTCTGCCAACAAAGCGCCCAAAGAATTTTCTGCTGCAGATATATACAAGATAAGTGGCTTACCTTTCACTGGAGCTGTTAGCACTGGCAACTGCTTCAAAAATTCCTTGATTGAATCAAATGCATTCTGATAGGCTTGATCTCATACAAATTTTGTATCTTTCTTCATTAGCCGAGAGAATGGTTGGCACCTCCCTGCGAGATTTGAAATAAAACGGCGAATGTACGCCAATTTTCCTTGCAAACTCTTCAATTCTTTTTGTGTTGTGGACGGCAGCATATTTTGAATAGCTTTAACCTTTTCTGAATCAATCTTGATACCCCTATGCTGTACGACGAAATCGAGAAATTTGCCTGAAGATACCCCAAACGCACATTTAGCTGGATTCATCTTTAACTGCTTCTTTCTAAGTCGGCGGAATATTGCTGTTAATTGTTCACAATGCTCCTGATGATCTCCTGACCTGACCACCAAGTCATCAACATAACACTCGACATGTTTATGCATCATATCTTGAAAGATATTTTTCATTGCCCTTTGATATGTTGCTCCGGCATTTTTAAGACCGAATGGCATGACTTTGTAACAATAGATTCCAAGCGGTATTCTGAATGTTGTCGCTTCTTCATCTTCAGGTGCCATTCTAATTTGATTATAGCCTGCGTAGCCGTCCATGAAGGACATGATAGCATACTAAGTTGTAATATTGATCAACAATTCTATTATCGGGAGAGGAAAGTCATCTTTGGACAAGCCTCGTTCAGATCCCTGAAGTCAATGCACACTCTGACCTATCCATTTTTCTTTTTCATGGGAACAATGTTTGATATCCACCTGGGATATTTAACTTCTCTGATGAACCCAACCTTTATCAGTTTGCTGACCTCTCCTTCGATTAATGGAATTAGGTCCGGGTGGAATCGCCTTTGTCCTTGCTTGACCGGCTTCTTTTCTTTAGAGATATTTAATCGATGCATCGCTACGGAGGGTTCTAAACCTGGCATTTCTTCGTACGTCCAAGCGAAGACGTCTTTATTTTCTCTAAGAAGTTGGCCATATTTTTCAGATTCCTGCTTAGAGAGACTGACGCTGATGAATGTATTTCTTGGCTCCTCTTCTGTTCCCAAGTTTATTTCTTGCAAGCCGTCTATTATCAGTTGCCCCCCATCCTCTATCTGTCTCGGAGCTGCTTCAGGGTACTCGGCTGTCTTAGGGTCTTGTTTTGGTATTTGCGCGACTATAACCATATTTACTGATGACTCTGCTCCTAGTCCTTGGAATTTTCTCCACTTTTCCTGGTCAATCCCAAGAGGGATTTGAATTCCTTTCCGATGATTCAGCCCAGTGGGTTTATTACAATCAAAACCCATATTCCTCATGATTCTCTTGCTCACCGAACTGTATTTTCTAGATTCTGTGGTGACAGCTTACCGTGGTATACATTGCCTGCAATCTCTTTTCTTGCCGTTGCTTTCACTGCAGCCTGGAATTTTATCGGCTCGGGGTACTTAGCACTAGTCCTGACTTAAAATCTTCTTGGAGTAGCTGAAAACGGCTTACATCTTTCAACATAGGGTAGCAGCATCGTATAATTAGACTATAAAATTTTCAACTGTTCTGACGATAACAAGGTTAATGGCGGCTGCCCTGGTTGCCTTAGACGCTTCGGTACAAAATAGAACTTCTTCCTTGCTTCCGCAGTCCTAGAAGATTCTGTCCTTTCTTTTTTTACATTGCTTACTTGGATGTCATTTAAGACTTTCTTTTCATCATTATTTCCCACCTCTTCAGAGAACCCTTTATAATAACTAGTGTCCACGAAGAAAGACTCAGCTTCCGTATATGGCTTCGCATCAGCCATCACCTTACACTATATTCCGTCCCTATAGTATTTGAAACATTGGTGTAAAGTAGAGGGTATGATACTGTACTGATGAATCTACGGCCTTCCTAGGAGAAGATTGTATGTCGTCACAGCGTTTATAACATGGCATACAACATTAGTAGTGAGTTCTCCTACCTCTAGTGTCACCGTAATCTTACCAAGCGCGCGTTGTCTATCTTGATTGAAGCCCTATATCATCATTCCACTAGGATGCAGATCAGAACGGCGATAACCCAATTTACTTATCATCGAGAGTGGTAAGAGATTTACCGCAGACCCATTATCAATCATAATCCATTTTACCCTCTTCCCACAGATATGACCCTCTATCATCAGTGGCCTGTTATGCTCCGTTTCACCAATCAAATCATCATCGGAGAATGAGATGACTGGCAGACAATCGGCCCGTTCATTGTGTTTTTCATGTTTCATTTCTGTCAGCAGAGTCTCTCTAATATCATGATCAGACAATGCTTGGATCAAACTCTGCCGAAATTCTTCTGATAACTTGAGAGCGTCATAGACGCTTAAACGTGCCGGTATGCCTTTCATGTGACTAATCACGTCATAAGCCACTGTTTCGACAAGGAAACAAAAGTAATTGATTTTGGGAGAATTATCTTATTCAAACATAACAATGGAACATTATAAGGATAATTATCACACTTTATTGATTCTGAATTCATTTACATCCTCTATATATCCCTTGATTTTAAGATAGATCACTCAAGATTGAAAATTTATTCTAAGTATGATTGTTATGATTCAATATAAATTTCAGCAGCACTTTGACGCTATTTCGGTCATCTCCCAATACTTAGGAGGAATTACTGAATTGATCAGTTAATCTTCTTGGAGATAGAAATTTCGGTAGCATTCCTTTAGCTTCTTCAGTCATCTCCCAATACTTAGGAGGAATGTTGAATTAATCAGCTGATCTCTTCTTTTAAAGAAGATTTGAAGACTCAGCAAAACTCCTGCACCAAGCAAGTTGATTGACCTTTTGCGCGACCCGCGCAACTGATAATGTGGTTGCGCGATTCTCGCAAGAGATATTCTGGTTGCGCGGTCCACGCAACTGATTGTTGCCTCTCTCTATTCTACCTTCAGTTGCTCTGCTTCAGTTTCTGAATTTTTCAATCACCAAATGAGAGGGGGAAGCGAGGTATTTATAGGCCCCACACATACGCCAATCCTCAATTCTTGTGTCTTGATTGCGCGATCCGGGCAACTAACTCCTTGGTTGTGCATCCCGCGCAACGCAATTTCTTGATTCTGCAACCCGCGCAATGGAGAACTTCGTTCCACGACCGCGCAACGGGGAACGTTGTTCTGTGACCAGACGTGTCAGCTATTTTTTTTGTTGATTGCGCGACCCGCGCAACTACTTTCTTAATTACGCGATCCGCGTAACTATCATTCTTATTCCACGACCCGCGCAACTGTTTTCTCGGCTATGGGACTTTCGCAATTGAATCAATTGGTTGCGCGACCCGCGCAAGTGGCTTTCTGGTTACACGACTCGCGCAAGTGACTTCCCAGTTACGCGATCCGCGCAAGTAACTTCTCAGTTACGCGATCAGCGCAACTGCCTTCCTCCAGTACTTTTCACTGAATGTTAATCTTTCTTTTTCATGATGATCATTTTTATGTCCCAACAAATGCTCCCTTGATCCATTCTTTGTTTTACTGAATCAAAGAATCAGGATCAACTTACCCTAAATTTCCCTTTGTAATTTTCAACTGGTTGCGCGACCCGCGCAACCGGTACCCGAGGACTGTACTCGGCCATGTTGTCTATAAATAGTGAAACTTCTCATTTTCTTCTATCTTCAAATTTTTATCTTCAAATTTCTCAAATGAAGCTCTTTTTATGAAATTTTCTCTCCCGCGCATCCCCATAAGCGTTGCGCGACTGATCTGGCAACGACTTTTCGTCGAGCAAGTCTTTTTAAGCCGTTACGCTGCCCGCGCAACAACCAATCTCATTGCGTAACCCACGCAAAGACCAACCCCGTTGCGCGATCCACGTAACTCCTGATTCTTCTGCGTGATCCGCGCAACCGCCATTTCAGCAAATCTTCCCAAACTTAGCTTATTTCATTCCTCATGGCTCGCACCAAGAGGACTTTTACTATCATCAACCCTCCTAGTCAACCATCCCATCCAGAGTTACCAAACACTGAAGCTTATCATACCACCACTCCAACTCCTCAGGTAACAGGATCGCCATCTTCTCCGGCTCAACCTTCGTCCAAACGTTTCAAGACAACTGCCAAACGTCCCGCCTACATAAAGGAGCCCGTACTTCCCACTTTCGACTTCACTTCATGGATCAAATCGTTATCATCCCCCATTCACAAAGCCATTGCCACGGGCGACTTGACCATGCCTCCAAAGCATGGTCGCGAATATGATTGGGATGAGTGGTTGAAAACCACAGTTCATTATCAGACAAGTAGTCAGAAACCGCCTATCAGAGAAGATACCCCTCCTCCTTCTAGGCCTAAGAAGCATCGTCGAAATAAGGCCAAAGAATTTCAAGAGAAGATTAAAGAACATAATCGGAAAAAACTCAACAACTCTTAGGAATCTGTGCGCGAAGTACAGGGTGCCATCAGTTTTGACAACCCCTATAAACAGGGTGTTATCTCTCTTCCACTCAGCATGCACCGCCATCATTCTATGCTGGGCTGTGAACTTAGAGATCATCTGTCGGCAGAAAGGTTATCTTACGTGAAATCTTGGTCTTTTAAAGAAACCAGGTTATTGGAAGGAATTCTGCAGCCGCCAAGACTGAGGCAACAGATAGGCGAGACTTTTCTCATCCCTTCTTACGACGTCCATAGCCTATACCCGTCACATTTTTATGAAACCCTTAAGCAGCGTTTCAGCTATCGTCCCCAACTCTGGAGTCCAGAAGAATTCAGAACCAGAGGCCTTCTAACTCCCAGAAATTATTATTCCGAATGGGCCGGGGCAGTCTTGACAAAGTATGATAAGATTTTGTCGGACCTTGGCATCTTTTTGGCGATAGAAGCGACATCACATCCTTTCTATAAAGAATCTTCTATCTTGAAAGCATTCCTCAACTACTGGTGTCCTTCCACCAATTCTTTCCATCTCCCTGAAGGTGAAATGAGCATTACATTATGGGATATCCACAGGATCGCAGGTTTACCGATTACCGGCCGGTTTTTTTATGAATTCGTCCCCACTAATGAAGAATTTGCTTTCGTTTCATCTCCTGATCGCCTCCCTTTCATCTCAGAGTCAACCATTGAACTCTTCAAGGAGATGTCAAATTTTCCAAATATTCATAAGATCCACCCCATGCAATGGCTGGCACATTTCAGCTGTGCTCTGAAGTAATTTTCTTTTTCTTTGTTTTCTTTTTATCACATCTTTATATATATATATATAACTTTAATCTTATTCATTTACCCTTCCAGATTCAACAGTAATCATTCGCTAGAGCTTGAACGTCTTCGGAAAGGCATAAAAGGTCGCGCCGAATATTCTATTCATGGGAAACTTGCAGCCTTCATCGCATACTGGCTGAGTATAGTGGTCTTCCCCAGTTCCAAATCAGCGGATGCCATCCATCCTTCATTATTCGTAGTTGCAGGTGCTATGGCTAAAGGAATGAAGTTTTCTCTTGCTCCCCCTGTCCTTTGTTCAATCTACAGAGGTTTTGGAGAAATAGCCTGCCATATAAAAAGTCCTTCTGTCGGCTCAGCCTCAACTTATATGCCATGGCATTATTTTTGGGTTGGCTTGGCGTTTACTTTCCCTGGACTTTCGAAGTTCCAGAAAAAGCCTACATTCACCCTTCCAAATTTCCTCTTTATTTTTTCCAAAAGAGATCTATGGCCAAAAGATCTTATGACTGGGCCAAGGATGCCATTTCTTCTGACGCTAAGATAAATTACTTCCATTTCAGCCTTCCCCGCTATATCGAAGATACTGAAAAGGCGGACATTGACTCACTCTCTCCAGCGGAAATGGGATTTTTTATATCTATCAGATCATGCAGCCTGCCCTTGAGAGAAGGAACCGAATTCTGGAGAGAGCCATATTATCCAAGTCGCTTCACGCGTCAATTCAGTTTTGACCAGGCAATTCCGGAAGACTGTGGACTGGTTACTCGAAGAATACGCAGTTACGGGACTGGTCCATATAATTGGGCAATGATCTGGAAATAATTGTTGGGCCGAACTAATTCTTCCTTCATTATCCCAAGATGCGATCGTACTCCAAGGGCATCATACAATCACATGAGATGGTGGGTGCACCAATCATACCTGGTCCGGAAAAGTCTTCCAGTGTCGCCGGTCTGGCTTCCTCCCCCCAGACTCAAAGGTCGCATTTTCGAAGCAGGCGTTGGCTTCATTGCAAAAATCAGTCATGCTCCTTCAGGTAGTATTCGCGTCATGATCTCAGTGGATGAACCCATTTGTGAAATAAAGCCTGATAACACTCTTGAAGGATGGATAGCATATGGCGATACTTGTGAATTTGAGCAAATTCCCCTTTATCAACCGCCCAGAGAAGAAATTGCAACAGAATCTCCTATTCAACCTGAGATTAATGCTGGGCCACCTAACCAACCTTCTTCTTCCACTTTCCATCAATAGCAACCAGTTCCTTCCCCTGCCTCAAAGACTGTTCGCCTTTCGGAGCAACCGTCTTCTTCTCCAATGACAAGATCTCGCACACGCGCTCAGGCTTCTCCACAGGGAGAGACTACTGTGGTTACTGGCCTAACTCAAATTACTGCTGATATCAACTGGAAAATTCCCAACCTCCTCCCTCTAAAGGCAAGCAAGTTGTCATTGGAGATTCAAGCACAGAAGATACTGTTGGTGAAGATTCGTCTTCTTCAACTTCTTCATCTGAGGATACTTCCTCTAATGAGAGTGAGGTAGAAAGAGAAAATCTTGATGATGCTTATGAAGGAGAAGTGAATATTAGTGGAGAAGATGAGGCAATTGTAGAAAATATTCCTGCTGAGAAAAGACATGTCCCTTCTACTTCCGAGGCTACTCTTGCAAAGCCCTCCCCTGTAGCGAGAGAGGAAGAAGAAACTCTTGATTATGGAGAATACGGATATTCGCCACAAAAGATAATTTCGCTATCATCATTTCACTTTTGCTCTTCCTTTCTCTTATCTCACCCATTTCATCTCAGGTGATCATACTGTAACTGCAGAAGCACGTAACGCTTCTCCTTTGAACTTACCCCTTGTCGCACCATCAGCTTCGCCGAGATCTTCCATTCCTCCGCGCTCGATGGCGCGTGAAATCGCTTTTTCAGAAGAGCCCGCTGACTCACTCATCCCTGCTACTGCCACCACAAGTGTTGAAAACACAGCTCCGTCTTTTGCTCATATGATAGCACCCGATCCTCTTCTTGCTGAAAGAGGGCAACCTCTTGTTGTTTCGGTAGCAGCAGAAGGTATATTCTTTTCTTTTTTCTTGTTGCTGCTTTTCTTATCACCTGTGCATAAAACCTTTATCAACAATTTATTTCATTCCTTAACAGGGAATTTACCTCCAAGTAGTGTGGCCAGTTCTGGTTCTATTGGCACTTTATTGAATGCGACATCTCTTGAAAAGATCTCTGCGCATAAATTGGCTTTGATCAGAAATTCGATACTGGCTATTGTTGAAATCTTCAAAGATCCTGATCAATGGTGTGACTTGGCTGTTGCTTTGGATGTCTTGAACAGCGCTTCTCGCATGGCTAAAGTTGATATCTCCTCTTTACGTGATGCTCTTTTGAGATTTCATAATTCAATAATAGCCATGTCATCAACTGCAACCATGATTGTTCCTCCCGAGATTTTAGAATACAAAAAATAGTTTATAGATCTCAAAGAGAGAATTTCCCAGCTTGCTCCTCTTATCTCTCATCACGATCAAGAACAATCATCTTTATAGGATCAATTGAAGACTCTTGTTAATGAGAAATCATCTGTTCTAGATCATATTACAGCCCTGAAGCAAGAAATTTTACAATTGGAAAGGCAGAGTTCGGAGATAGAGCTAAATATTGAAAGAGTCCAGGAAAAGATAGAATGCAGCTGTCATTCTGTGGATTCTGAGAGATCCGAATTATTGGAGAATGAAAAGATGATCATTTCTTTAGAGGGAAAATTAGCGGGTATTCCGGATCATGCCCAACTGATTTTGAATGCTCGATTGGAGCATGTCGCTGCCCAAGTTAGTCTTCAAGAAGATTTGCAGCAATACTTAGCAACATTAGGCATCACAGGAGAGTTGTAAAAAATGCATAACTTTAATAGTTATTTTGTTACTTTTCATGCTTTCAGAGGAGAATCATAAGTGGCTTATGACATTCAGATGACGATACATTGTCTAATTTATGTGATGTTCTAATTAATGTGTTTATGACGCATATGTCCCTTTTATTTTATTTTACTATTATATTGTATATTTATTTATATCCTTTTATGCTTTGTCAGTGGGGATTTCCTAAATGATCCTTATTCTTAGTTGGCGGTACTACGTTTCAATTTAGTTAGTCACACACAGTTTAAGCTCATGAGTAGTGGAGCGCGCGCACACACACAGTTTAAGCTCATGAGTAGTGAGAACTTATGGGTCTTATGTGATGGCCGCTGTAACTCTCTAGAGTTCTCTTGGACTTTTCACTGCCTTGAGCTCACAACCACGGTCCATCAGAGGGGCCCATTGACGCTACCGGGCGGTGAACTGTTGGTTTTACCCACAGGGTTGGCCACGGTAACTCTCTAGAGTTCGCAGGGCTCGCAAGGCTACCTTTGGGCACCAAATTTAGGGTCGCCAGTCCATCAATGAGTAGGTTTAAGCCCTTCATCACGAGTTACTACTGAAATCAAACCCTAGATCTGGAGGGTCTTACGCATGGTTGGCCTAAAGCTCGCACTGCGGCCCCTGTTTTCTTCGTCTGCAAGGTTGAGCCCATTCACGGGAGGGCATTTTCATCCATTCCCCGTGGCGCTTCCGGAAGCTATACAGACGGCATGGGAGTTACGGTGACTAGTCTTTGCAGATTTATGGCCTTTTAGGCTTTGAATCCTTGACTTCATTAGCTGCCCGCATGGGTGCGCACGATGGTCTTCGCGGGCTTTTTAAGGCCACTCACTCCTCGCCGCTGCCCGAATGGCGATCTTCATAGGTCTTACGTATAGTTGGCCGGCTCTTTTAGAACTTGATCCTTTGAGAGCTTGATCTTGATTTTTTTTTTTTTGCTCTTTTAGGATTTGGCTTGGCTATACTGCATCTTTGACTGAGATTGATATGTCCTTGCTTTTGCTAGTATCCTTAAGAAGATCCGTGCCTTGTAAGGCAATAATAATTATGATCATCGTCATTGCAAGTATAATATATGTTTCCAACTGAGATAATATCTTCAAGAAGATCCGTGCCTTGTAAGGCAATATATCAATCTTGTCAATATCTTCAAGAGAATCTTCAAGATGATATTGACTTTGTCAAACTTATTTGGTGATGATGATGATCATATATATATATTTTTAAAATGCTTGCTAACATAGTTGACATGCTCGTGAACTTCTTCTTCATAGCTTCTTCTGTTGACATATAGACATGATCTTATTCATCCTTGCCCCCTTTTGATACAGAATCATTATGCCGATAATATTCTGGGTCAAAATCAGCATGTCTATCTTCAGGGGTAGTATCTTTTGATGAAGCGGGCGTTGACAGGTATACTGATACCCTGTCCCTCTTGATTTGTGATTCTATATGCCCCATTGGAGTATACTTCTTTTACCACATATGGACCGTCCCATTTGGGCTCGAACTTGCCCCCTGTCCGGCGGGTGACCACTATAGGTCTTTTCAGCATTAACACCATATCTCCTTTTTTGAAAGAGCGATATTTAACTTGCTTATCAAAGGCAGCCGATATCCTTGCCTGATATGACTGCAACCGCTGCTGAGCTGCAAGACGTTTCTCATCGAGCAGATCTAATTCTTTCAGCCTTATTTTTGCATTTTCATCATCCGTTATAGACTGATGTACCGCTATTCTGAGCGATGCCACTTGCATTTCAATTGGGATAATTGCCTCTATACCATAGATTAATGAATACGGTGTTGCCCTTGTTGCTATACAATGAGTAGTTTTGTAGGCCCATAATGTTTCCTATAACTTTTCATCCCAATCGCGTTTATTGCCTGTCACCGTTTTTTTTATTATTTTGACAATCGTTTTGTTAAACGCCTCTGCTAATCCATTGGCCGGAGGATAGTAAGGTGTTGAAAATGAATGTTGGATGCCGAACTTCTGGCACAACTTTTCCATGCCTCTATTTTTAAAAGGGGTGCCATTATCAGAGACATTTTTTTTGGAATACCATGACGGTATATTATGGCATGCCGGATGAAATTGACCACATCCTTTTCTTTAACATTATGCAAGGCGACTGCTTCGGTCCACTTGGAGAAATTGTCTGTCGCTACCAGAATATATTGTTTTCCTTTAGATGATGGTGGATTTATAGGGCCAATTACGTCGAGTCCCCAAGCTGAGAAAGGCCAAGAAGCAACGGACTGATGTAAGTCTTCCAAGGGAACGTGTATTATATTCCCATGTATTTGGCATTCATGACACCGCTTCGCATATTCTATCGCATCTTTGAACATGCTAGGCCAGTAATAACCCATTCGATGCACTCTATGGCACAAATTTCGGCCGGCTTGATGCGCTCCACATTCTCCTGAATGTGCCTCCTGCAGCATTTGATTTGCTTCTTGCTTGTCTAAGCACCGTAACAGCATTCCATTATAAGATTTTCTATATAATACTTCGCTGCATATGACAAATTTGCCCGATCGCTGCTTAATCTGCTGTCTTTGCGCATTATCTTCTGGCAGGATATTATATTTGAGATAATCGATGAAAGGCTGACGCCAATCATCTGCTGTTACTTCCAGACAAGATATAGGAAACATTTCAACAATTTCTTCGATAACTTCTTCGAATGGTAAGAACCTTCTTTCTTCTATAGTTACCTAGAGAGGACTTCGATTTGTGCATGACAGAGCCGCTGCCAGACTGGCCAAAGCATCTGCTTTTACATTCTCAGATCACGGTATATGTTTGATTTCCACATGACAAAACTGTTTAAGCAACTGTTGTGCCTTCGGATAATAAGGTAGGAGCTCTTGTTTCCTTACTTCGAATTCTGTTGTCAATTAATTTATAATCAATTTAGAATCTTCGAAGATATGTAATAATTTTATTTCCATTTGTTGCGCTATTCCATTCCAATAATGAGGTCTTTGTATTCAGCCTCATTGTTCGTGCATGTGGTGCCCAGTGTAAAGGAGTATGGTAACAGATCGCCTTGAGGAGTAATGAATATCACTCCTGCCCCCAGTCCCGATGTTCGAGCAGCGCCATCAAAATACACTTGCCATGGGCTATGAGATTCGGCCAACATAACCTGTTCGTCCAAGAAGTCATCATTAATTTCTTCACTTTCTACCACAGGATGTGCTGCGAGGAAATCTGCCATGGCTTGTCCTTTTACTGCTTTCGGCGGTCTATATGAAATAGTATATTCTGATAACAATAACATCCATTTGGCTAGTCTTCCTGAGAACATTGGCCTGGTCATCAAGAATTTTATCGGATCTGCTCTTGAGATCAAAGTTATATCGTGGGAGAGACAATAATGTCTTAACTTTTGTACAGCGAATATCAGCGCCAAACATTCTTTCTCAATTGAGGAATAATTGCATTCTGCCCCCATCAATGTTCGGCTTAGATAATAAAGAGCAGTCTCCTTTCCGGCTTCATTTACCAGTGCCAACAAAGCACCCAAAGAATTTTTAGTTGCAGATGTATACAAGATAAGCGGCTTACCTCTTACTGGAGCTGTTAACACCGGCGGGTGTTTCAGCAATTCCTTAATTGAATCAAATGCATTTTGGCAGGCGTGATCCCATACAAATTCTGTATCTTTCTTCATTAACCGAGAAAATGGCTGACATCTTCCTGCAAAGTTTGAAATGAAACGGCGAATGTATGCCAGTTTTCCTTGTAAACTTTTCAATTCCTTCAGCATTGTTGGTGGCGGCATATTTTGAATAGCCTTAATTTTTTCTGGATCGATCTCGATGCCTCTATGCCGTACAACGAAGACGAGGAATTTGCCGGAAGATACCCCGAACGCGCATTTAGAAGGGTTCATCTTTAATTGTTTCTTTCTGAGTCGATGGAAGACTGCTGCCAAATGTTCACGGTGTTCTTGATGATTTCCTGACCTAACCACCAGGTCATCAACATAGCATTCAACATGTTTATGCATCATATCTTGAAAGATATTTTTTATCACCCTTTGATATGTTGCCCCAGCATTTTTGAGACCGAAAGGCATAACTTTATAACAAAAAATCCCGAGCGGTGTTCTGAATGCCGTCGCCTCCTCATCTTCGAGCACCATCCTGATTTGATTATAGCCTGCATAACCGTCCATAAAAGACATAATAGCATACTGAGTAGTACTATCGATTAATAACTCTATTATCGGGAGAGGGAAGTCGTCCTTTGGACATGCTTCGTTCAAATCTCTGAAGTCAATACATACTCTGATTTGCCCATTCTTTTTCTTCACAGGAACAATGTTTGATATCCACTTGGGATATTTAACTTCCCTGATGAATCTAACTTTTATTAGTTTGTTTACCTCCTCTTCAATTAACGGAATCAGGTCCGGGTGAAAGCGCCTTTGTGCTTGCTTTATTGGTTTCTTTTCTTTAGAGATGTTTAATCGATGCATTGTTACAGAGGGTTCCAGTCCCGGCATTTCTTCATATGTCCAGGCGAAGACGTCTTTATTTTCTTTGAGAAGTTGGCCATATTTCTCTTGTTCGTAATTCGATGAATGTATTCCTCGGCTTCTTCTTCGTTTGTCTAAATTTATTTCTCGAAGATCTATTGACATCTTCTATTTGTTTTGAGGCATAAAATAAGCAAGGAAGTGAAAATACCATACAAAGATCAAGAAATCACTTTGAAGATGAAATTCCTTTCCCATGAAAAACAATCAAAACCCATATTTCTCATGACCACTTTCTTGCAAATTTTGCTACTGTTAACGCGCAAATTCTTCACTTCTACTACAAGATAAATTCTATCACCAGATAGCCTTGACTTGAAACCGCAAATGGCTTACAAGTGAAATGATTGGGCGGAGAATGTGAAGAACAATGTTCACGGATGAAGGAACTTTTTCTTGTACATGTCCTAGCAGATTTCAAAACATTGTTTATTCTGGACGTCTTTTAAGACTCTCTTTCATCATCATTTCCCACCTCTTCAGAGAACCTTTATAATAGCTAGCGTGTCCGCGTAAAGTCTAACATGATGTGATAAAATGGATGGATGATATTTTTGTCCCACATCGACCAGATCTGAGATTTCCACTAGTGAAAATGTCTATAAATACCCAATTCCTTCTCTAAAAAGGGGTTCAAAGATTTCAGAAGTGAAGCAAAGACGAAAGAAAGATCATGGAAGGTGATTCAAGGTGCGGAGTATAGGACTCTTTTCACAAACATACCCTTCTATCATTTGCCTTGTTGACATAAAATAAGCAAAGAAGGAAGATTGAAAGACTCCTGGAAGTTTGCGCTTTGCGGTCGCGCGTGAAAAAGTTGATTTTGGTCGCGCAAAGTCAAAGGAATGGATCTTATAGTTTGCGCGGACCACGCAAAAGCATATCGTTCTGCGCGGACCGCGCAAAGTCTATGCGAAACCTATTGCTGCGATTTTTTGTCCCACATCGACAATGAGATTTTCACTAGTAAAAATGTCTTTACCCTCGGGGGTGGAATGATTGAGTCCTCAAAGCTTCAAGTTCTTGATCAAGAGAAAGAAAGAATCATCGACAAAGAGATCGTATTCCTCCTAAGTTTCAATGGAGATGACCAAAATAGTCCTCACCTTCTTGAAATCATTATTCCTCCTAAGTTTCGGAATCTTCTTCGTTCTCTCTTGAAGACTGTTGATCGACTTGTCTATTTCCTCCTAAGTCATTGGAGATGATTGAGATCATTGCCGTCATGCTGCCGAAAATTATATTTAGCTATAATAATTGATATTTGTAATGAGTTCTTTGTAAACTATCTTAGAATCAAGGGATATCAGAGGATGTAAATGAATTCAGAATCAATAAATGTGACGGTTGTCTTTATAACTTTTTCATTGTTATGTTTGAATAAGATTATTTTCCCAAAATAAATACATTTGTTTCCTTGTCGAAACAAAATGGCGACTCTGCTGGGGACATTGTCTTATTTAATATTAACATTGGGAAAGTTGTAGGACTCTCGTCATTATTTTTTTTTTAGCGTCTATTAGGTGCCAAAATGGCGACTCTCAGTGGGAACATCCTCCCCTTCATCTCCAAGATAGTTTACTTAGCCTTTCATGTACTAATTTCAGGAATGTTTTATTATTGAAGGTACCTAAATTCAATCACACAACACTACTAATGGCTAATATTGCGAGAAAAGTGAACTTCCGATTCATCGCTACCGGGTTCGTAATTGAATATGCGCCAAGTCAAATTCCTGACCATACGAAAGCAAGCACTACAAGCAGGCGTAAAGTGACTCCAGTAACAGCGGGAGTCATTTCCGTTTCACCTCAACCACAAGAGAGTGATGAAAACTGGACTTTGGTCTTGTCCAAAAAGACAAAAGCAAAACTTTAAAGAACGCAAGGCAAATTGTTTGCACCAAGAGCGAGGGACCAATTACACGGAGCATAGCAAGAAGAAAACCCGAGCTCGCTCCTCCGGCGATTTATCCTGAACAAGCTGCTACACAGTTCTCGTCACAAGATTTTCCAGCTTTGGTCACCCCAAAGACCAAATGGACAGAAGCACAGAAAGGCAAAGCACTAATGATAGGATCCCCGATGCCCATATCACCACAAATAAGCTCGCCTACAGCTGTATCACCTCAATCGGTTAAAAGCACGGGAAGTACACAAGAATCAAACGAGACTCCAATTTCTCCCCTCTTTACAAGTCCTGTTACGTCAACACACCCTCGTTTTACTCCAATAACAGCTTCGACGAAATAGTCAAGAGGCCGCGGTATACATGGCGAGACAGGTCAAGGAAATAGACCAACTACTTGAAGAACGTGTTGATCAAATGGCAGAGGCACAAAGAGTGCTAATGGATGAATGTCGGAACCTCAGAGAAGCTCTGGCAACTCTGGCACATAATGTAGCCCAAATAGTGGCTCCACCATGATGGGAGCGACAAATGGACAAGAGAACCAACCTGAAGGTTCCCGTCCGCAGGGGATAGGATCCCGAGGGTCCGTTCCGGTGACAAGAGCTATAACACAAGATGACGTAAGACAAGTCGTCGAAGAAGCGGTCAGAATAGAAAGGGAGCGCGCAAATACCGGTCGTTTCAGATACCGAACACCCTACCCAAGAGAGGTAGAGGATGTTCCATTCCTAGCCAATTTTAAGCATCCAGATTTTCAGAAATTTAATGGGGAAGGATCACCAGAGGAACACCTGATGCATTTCATCACCAGCATGGGGAATTTTTCCACGATACCTCAATATTGTTTGCGCTTATTTGGGTCATCGTTGACAAGCAAAGCTTTCAGGTGGTATTCAAATTTGGCACCAGGGTCCATACGAACATGGGAAGAAATGCAAGATGCTTTCATGTCAAACTTCTTTTCGTCAGAGCGCGATGTTAGCATCACAGAACTAGCTTCAGTACGACAGCGAGAAGGAGAACCAGTCGAAAAATTCATAGACAGATGGAAGACACTGGGGGCATCATGCAGGCAGTTGCCGGAAGAAAAGGAACAAGTCAAGATGTGTCTGAACTCTATGGAAACAGGAATCGCGTTTGGACTCACCAGCGCTGATATCGGAACCTTTCGTGATTTGGCTACCAAAGCCCATGCATTGGAACTGATGACTCGCAAGATGCCGGCATTTCATCATGAAACTGTCAGAAGAATACCTGGCAGGACAACTGTCAACACCATCGATCGGGATAAGAAGAATCAAGATGCAAAAGGTTCAAGAGATAAAAGGCCAGAAGGAAAAGAAGGCTGGAATCAATCAAGAGATAGATACGGTGGAAAAAAGCTCAGAATGCTCGATTCACATGAAGGATTTGAGTTTGATAAAGAAGATGTGGTACCTATGATGCAACAATTGTTAAAAGCAGGTACCTTGGAATTACCAGAACCAAAACGCCCTGAAGATGCGACGAGGACTCGGGAAAGAAACTTTTGCCGCTATCATCGCCTAGTAGGGCATCCGACAGAAAATTGTTATACGTTAAAATGCATCATACAGCGGATGATAAATAGAGGTGACATAATAACCAGCGGAAGTAAAAAAAAAGAATGCAAGGGCAACAGTAAATGTATTGTCAATACAAGAAAACACTCGGGAGATGAAAAAGGAAAGGTCAACAAGAAATGCAACAATGATTACGTTGCGATCAGGGAAGCAAATAACAAGTCCCGTAAAGTAAAAAGCAGGAATCATAAGGAAAGAAGTGATTGAAAGACAATCTTCGAAGATAAGAATAGAAATGGAGATGCAAATGACAAAAGTGGCTTATGATGTAGTTAGCACTTAAAGGGTATACTGACGATTAAGCATTTATGATGCGCTCAAATTATCGGAAGAATTTCGTCAAAGTTTGATTCAAGTATTGTCGATCATGATGTAGAGAAACTTTCTTGTGAGAAATGAAGAATGAAAGAAAGGATGAAAAGATGAATTGTCTACAATAATATCTTTCTCGATGATGATTTAATTGGCGAAAAGGAACATAATAGGCCCATTGATGATAGAAGGATACATTCGTGAAAGAAGATAAAAAGGATTATGATAGATAATGGGTCCGCAGTAAATCTTTTGCCACTCTCAATGATTACTAAATTGGGTTTTCGTCGTTCAGACTTGCGCCCTAGCGGGATGATGATACAAGGGTTCAATCAAGATGGACAACGCGCACTCGGTAAAATTACGGTGACATTAGAAGTGGGAGAATTAATCACTACTGTTGTATGTCACGTTATAAATGCTGTGACGACATATAACCTTCTCTTGGGAAGGCCGTGGATACATCAGTACAATATTATACCTTCTACTCTACACCAGTGCTTCAAATACTGTAAAGATGGGATGCAGTGTAAAGTAATGGCTGATGCAAAACCCTATACAGAAGCTGAGTCTTTCTTTGCGGATGCTAGTTATTATAAATGTTTCTCTGAAGAAATGAGAAATGATGATGGGAAGAGAATCATAAAAGATGCCAGGATAAATAAAGTTAAAGAAGAAAGAGCAGAATCTTCTGAATTGGTGCAGAGCAAGAAAGAAATTCTATTTTGTACCAAAGCGCCTGAGACAACCGGGACAACCGCCGTTGACACTATTGTCGACAGAACAGCTGAAAGTCTTACAGTCCAATTACACAGTGCCATTACCCAATATCGAAAGATGTAAGCCATTTGCAGCCGCTCCAAGAACATTTCAAGTCAAAGCCAGTGCTAAATATCCTGAACCAATAGAGTTTCACGCTGCATCAGAAGTAAAGGATGAAAATATAAGCAATATATATCATGGAGAGTTAGCATCGCAAAATTTGAGGAAATACAGTGCAGCAAGCAAGAAAATCATGAGAAATATGGGTTTCGATTGTGACAAACCCACCGGCTTGAATCATGGGAAAGGAATTCAAATCCCTCTCGGGGTTAATCAGGAAAAGCGAAGAAAATTCCAAGGACTGGGAGCAGAATCAATAATAAATATGGTATCAGCTAACATGACCTCAAATACACACCGATACTAAGGTAGTTGAATATCCTGAAACCGCTCCAAGGCAAATAGAAGACGGGGCAACCGATGATAGATGGCTTGCGAGAAATAAATTTGGGAATAACGAAAGAGCCAAGAATACATTCATCGGCGTTAGCCTTTCGGAGATCGAGAATTTGAGAAATATGGCCAACTTCTCAAGGAAAATAAAGATGTTTCGCTGGACATATGAAGAAATGCACTGGATTGGAACCTTCGTAGGCAATGCATCGATTAAATATTTCTAAAGAAAAGAAACCAATGAAGCAGCACGCAAAGGCGATTTCACCCAGGACCTAATTCCATTAATCGAAAAAGAAGTAAATAAACTAATAAAGGTTGGGTTCATCGAGAGAAGTTAAATATCCCAAATGGATATCAAACATTGTTCGGTGAAAAGAAGAATGGGCAGATTAGAGTATGTATTGACTTGAGAGATCTGAATGAGGCATGTCCAAAGGACGATTTCCCTCTCCCGATAACGAGAGTTATTAATTGATAGCACTACTCGGATGCTATCATGTCCTTTATGGATGGATATGCAGGCTATAATCAAATCAGGATGGCGCCTGAAGATGAAGAGGCGACGGCCTTCAGAACGCCGCTTGGAATTTACTGTTATAAAGTTATGCCTTTCGGTCTCAAAAATGCTGGGGCAACATATCAAAGGGCAATGAAAATATCTTTCAAGATATGATGTATAAACATGTCGAATGCTATGTTGATGACTTGGTAGTCGATCAGGGGATCATCAAGAACACCGCGAACATTTAGCATCGATCTTCCGACGACTCATAAAGAAGCAATTAAAGATGAATCCGGCTAAATGTGCATTTGGAGTGTCTTCCGGCAAATTCCTTGGCTTTGTAGTATGGCACAGAGGAATCGAAATTGATCCAGAGAAAATTAAAGCTATTCAAAAAATGCCGCCACCAACGACGTTGAAGGAATTAAAAAGCCTACAAGGAAAATTGGCATATATTCGTCGCTTCATTTCGAACCTTGCAGGAAGGTGTCAGCCATTTTCTCGGTTAATGAAGAAAGATACAGAATTTGTATGGGATCAGGCTTGCCAGAATGCCTTTGATTCAATTAAAGAGTTATTAAAATAGCCGCCGGTGTTAACAGCTCCAGTAAAAGGTAAGCCACTTATCTTATATACATCTGCCGCTACAAATTCTTTGGGTGCTTTGTTGGCACAGGTAAACGAAGCCGGAAAAGAGACTGCTCTTTATTATCTAAGCCGAACACTGATGGGGGCAGAATCCAATTATTCTCCGATTGAAAAAGAATGTTTGGCATTAGTATTCGCTGTGCAAAAGTTAAGGCATTATTGTCTCTCCCATGATATAACTCTGATCTCGAGAGCAGATCCGATAAAATTCTTGATGACCAGGCCAATGTTATCGGGAAGACTAGCCAAGTGGATGCTATTGTTATCAGAATATACTATTTTGTATAAACCTGCGAAAGCAGTAAAAGGACAAGCTATGGCAGACTTTCTCGCAGCACATCCTATAGCAGAAAATGAAGAAATCAATGATGAATTCCCAGATGAACAGGTTATGTTGGCTGAATCTCAGAATCTTTGGCAGATGTATTTTGATGGTGCTGCTCGAGTATCGGGAGCGGGGGCAGGAGTGATATTCATTACACCTCAAGGCGATTTATTACCATACTCTTTCACATTGGGTATCGCGTGCACAAACAATGAAGCTGAATACAGAGCTCTTATCATCGGAATGGAAATAGCACAGCAAATGGAAGTAAAATCATTGCATATCTTCGAGATTCTAAATTGATTGTAAATCAATTAACAACAGAATTTGAAGTAAGGAAAGAGGAACTTTTGCCTTATTATCGGAAGGCACAACAATTGCTTGAACAGTTCTATTATGTGGAAATTAAACACATACCGCGGTCGGAGAATGCAAAAGCAGATGCTTTAGCCAGTTTAGCAGCGGCTTTATCCTGCACAAACCGAAGTCCTCTTCAGGTAACTATAGAAGAAAGAAGATTCCTGCCATCTGCAGAAGTTATTGAAGAAACCGTTGAAATGTTGCCTATATCCTGTTTGGAGGTAACAATGAATGATTGGCGTCAGCCTTTTGTTGACTATCTCAAATATAATATCTTGCCAGAAGATAATGCACAAAGACAACAGATTAAGCAGCGATCAGGAAAATTTGTCATATGCAGCGAAGTATTATATAGAAAATCTTATAATGGAATGCTGTTAAGGTGCTTGGACAAGCAAGAAGCAAACCAAATGCTGCGGGAGGTACATTCAGGTGAATGTGGAGCACATCAAGCTGGCCGGAATTTATGCCATAGAGTGCATCGAATGGGTTATTATTGGCCTACTATGTTTAAAGATGCGATAGAATATGCAAAGCGATGTCATGAATGTCAAATACACGGAGATATAATACATATTCCTCCGGAAGAATTACATCAGTCTGTTGCTTCTTGGCCTTTCTCAGCTTGGGGACTCGACGTAATTGGTCCCATAAATCCCCCTTCGTCTAAAGGAAAACAGTATATTCAAAGACAGATTATTTCTCCAAATGGTCCGAAGCAGTCGCCTTGCGTAATATTAAAGAGAAAGACGTGATTAATTTCATCCGTCATGCTATAATATACCGCCATGGTATTCCAAAGAAGATCGTCACTGATAATGGCACCCCTTTTAAAAATAGAGGTATGGAAAAGTTATGTCAAAAGTTCGGCATCCAACATTCTTTTTCAACACCTTACTATCCTCCGGCCAATGGACTAGCAGAGGCGTTTAATAAAACAATTGTCAAAATAATGAAGAAAACAGTGACAGGCAATAAGCGCGATTGGGATGAAAAGTTACAAGAAGCATTATGCACTACGCCAAAACAGCGAAAAAAGGACGGTCCAAAACCGTCTCAAATGACCAAAAAGGACGGTCATGGACCGTCGCACAGGCAGTCAAATTTTGACGTGTCTTATTTTTTAAAGGACGGTTGAAAACCGTCATTCTTATTGACGAAAAAAAGACGGCCATAGACCGTCCTAAAAATGGACGGTCATGGACCGTCCTTAAAATAGACTGTCATGGACCGTCTCTTATGATCCTAAAAAGGACGGCCATAGACCGTCCTTTAAAAGGACTGTTATGGACCGTCCTTAAAAGGACTGTTATGGACCGTCTCTTATGAGCCTTCAAAGGACGGCCATGGACCGTCCTTTAAACGGACGGTCATAGACCGTCCTTGAAAATGACTGTCATAGACCGTCTCTTATGAGCCTTCAAAGGACGGTCATGGACCGTCCTTTAAAAGGACTGCTATAGGCCGTCTTTTATAACCCTTAAGGACATTTTTAAATTTGACCTGTTACAGTATTCTTCCTGATATACACTTGTCATACAAACTACGTAAATCTAAACTGTTTCATCACATTCACATTCACTGTTTCATCCAAACAAGATTGATATACACTGTTTTTCATTCACATTCACTGTTTCATCCAAAGCAGATCCGATATACACTGTTTCATTCACATACATAAATCCAAATTGTTTCATCACATTCACATTCACCTGTTTCATCCAAACAGGACTGATATACACCTGTTTCATTCACATTCACCTGTTTCATCCAAACAGGACTGATATACACCTGTTGCATTCACATACACCTGTTTCATCCAAACAGGACTGATATACACCTGTTTCATCCAAACAGGATTGACATACACCTGATATACACCTGTTTCATCCAAACAGGACTGACATACACCTGATATACACCTGTTTCATCCAAACAGGACTGATATACATCTGTTTCATTCACATTCACCTGTTTCATCCAAACAGGACTGATATACACCTGTTTCATCACATTCACATTCACCAGTTTCATCCAAACAGGACTGATATACACCTGTTTTATTCACATTCACCTGTTTCATCCAAACAGGACTGATATACACCTATTTCATTCACATACACCTGTTTCATCCAAACAGGACTGATATACACCTGTTTCATCCAAACAGGACTAATATACACCTGTTTCATCCAAACAGGACTGATATACACCTGTTTCATCCAAACAGGACTGACATACACCTGTTTCATTCACATTCACCTATTTCATTCACATTCACCTGTTTCATCCAAACAGGACTGATATACACCTGTTTCATCCAAACAAGACTAATATACACCTGTTTCATTCACACCTGTTTCATTCACATTCACCTGTTTCATCCAAACAGGACTGATATACACCTGTTTCATCACATTCACATTCACATCCATCTAAACTCAAACTACGTAAATCCATCCAAACATAAACTACATCCATCCAAACACAAACAATCTTATCCACAATACATTATTCATCCACGCATAATACATATTAAGTTTAACTTCATAAGTAAAAAAAAAAAAAAAAAAAAAAGAAAAAAAAAAGGTTCAGGTTTAGGTTAGGGAGTCGAGATTAGGATTAGGTGTAGGTTTAGGTTTAGGGATTTGAAAATAGGTTAAGGTTTAGGTTTAGGAATTCGGGTTCGGGTTCGGGATTGGGTTTAGGTTTGGGTTTTCAAGTTTAGGTTTAGGTTTAGGTTAGGGAGTTTAGATTAGGATTAGGTGTAGTTTTAAGTTTAGGGATTTGAGAATAGGTTAAGGTTTAGGTTTAGGAAATCGGGTTCGGGTTCGGGATCGGGTTTTAGGTTTGGGTTTTCAAGTTTAGGTTTAGGTTTAGGTTAAGGAGTTGAGATTAGGATTAGGTGTAAGTTTAGGTTTAGAGATTTGAGAATACATTTAGGTTTTAGGTCATAAGTTTTGGTTTAGGTTAAGGTTTAGGTTATAAGCTATAGGTTTAGGGGTTGAGAATAGGTTAAGGTTTAGGTTTAGGAAATCGGGTTTGGGTTCGGGATCGGGTTTAGGTTTAGGTTAGGGAGTTGAGATTAGGATTAAGTGTAGGTTTAGGTTTAGGGATTTGAGAATACATTTAGGTTTTAGGTTTATTTTTAGGTTTTAGGTATTGGTTAAGGTTTAGGTATTAGGTTTAGGTTAAGGTTAAGTTATAGGTTATAAGTTTAGGTTTTAGGATATAGGTTTTGGTTTTAAGGTTATAAGTTTAGGTTAAGGTTAAGGTTTTAAGATCTTATAAGCTATAGGTTTAGGGAATTGAGAATATGTTAAGGTTTAGGTTTAGGAAATCGGGTTCAGGTTCGGGATCGGGTTTAGGTTTGGGTTTTCAAGTTTAGGTTCAGGTTTAGGTTAGGGAGTCGAGATTAGGATTAGGTGTAGGTTTAGGTTTAGGAATTCGGGTTCGGGATTAGGTTTAGGTTTGGGTTTTCAAGTTTAGGTTTAGGTTTAGGTTAGGGAGTTTAGATTAGGATTAGGTGTATGTTTAAGTTTAGGGATTTGAAAATAGGTTAAAGTTTAGGTTTAGGAAATCGGGTTCGGGTTCGGATCGGGTTTTAGGTTTGGGTTTTCAAGTTTAGGTTTAGGTTTAGGTTAGGGAGTTGAGATTAGGATTAGGTGTAGGTTTAGGTTTAGAGATTTGAGAATACATTTAGGTTTTAGGTCATAAGTTTTGGTTTAGGTTAAGGTTTAGGTTATAAGCTATAGGTTTAGAGAATTGAGAATAGGTTAAGGTTTAGGTTTAGGAAATCGGGTTCGGGTTCGGGTTCGGGATCGGGTTTAGGTTTAGGTTAGGGAGTTGAGATTAGGATTAGGTGTAGGTTTAGGTTTAGGGATTTGAGAATACATTTAGGTTTTAGGTTTATTTTTAGGTTTTAGGTATTGGTTAAGGTTTAGGTTATAGGTTTAGGTTAAGGTTAGGTTATAGGTTATAAGTTTAGGTTTTAGGACATAGGTTTTGGTTTTAAGGTTATAGGTTTAGGTTAAGGTTAAGGTTTTAAGGTCTTATAAGCTATAGGTTTAGGGAATTGAGAATATGTTAAGGTTTAGGTTTAGGAAATCGGGTTCGGGTTCGGGATCGGGTTTAGGTTTGGGTTTTCAAGTTTATGTTCAGGTTTAGGTTAGGGAGTCGAGATTAGGATTAGGTGTAGGTTTAGGTTTAGGAATTCGGGATTGGGTTTAGGTTTGGGTTTTCAAGTTTAGGTTTAGGTTTAGGTTAGGGAGTTTAGATTAGGTTTAGGTGTAGGTTTAAGTTTAGGGATTTGAGATTAGGTTAAGGTTTAGGTTTAGGAAATCGGGTTCAAGTTCGGGATCGGGTTTTAGGTTTGGGTTTTCAAGTTTAGGTTTAGGTTTAGGTTAGGGAGTTGAGATTAGGATTAGGTGTAGGTTTTGGTTTAGAGATTTGAGAATACATTTAGGTTTTAGGTCATAAGTTTTGGTTTAGGTTAAGGTTATAAGTTTAGGTTAAGGTTTAGGTTTAGGTTATAAGCTATAGGTTTAGGGAATTGAGAATAGGTTAAGGTTTAGGTTTATGAAATCGGGTTCGGGTTCGGGATCGGGTTTAGGTTTAGGTTAGGGAGTTGAAATTAGGATTAGGTGTAGGTTTAGGTTTAGGGATTTGAGAATACATTTAGGTTTTAGGTATTGGTTAAGGTTAAGATTTTAGGTTTAGGTTAAGGTTAGGTTATAGGTTATAAGTTTAGGTTTTAGGACATAGGTTTTGGTTTTAAGGTTATAGGTTTAGGTTAAGGTTAAGGTTTTAAGGCCTTATAAGCTATAGGTTTAGGGAATTGAGAATATGTTAAGGTTTAGGTTTAGGAAATCGGGTTCGGGTTCGGGATCGGGTTTAGGTTTGGGTTTTCAAGTTTAGGTTCGGAGTTTAGGTTAGGGAGTCGAGATTAGGATTAGGTATAGGTTTAGGTTTAGGAATCGGGTTCGGGATTGGGTTTAGGTTTGGGTTTTCAAGTTTAGGTTTAGGTTTAGGTTAGGGAGTTTAGATTAGGATTAGGTGTGGTTTTGGTTTAGAGATTTGAGAATACATTTAGGTTTTAGGTATTGGTTAAGGTTTAGGTTTTAGGTTTAGGTTAAGGTTAGGTTATAAGTTTAGGTTTTAGGACATAGGTATTGGTTAAGGTTTAGGTTTTAGGTTTAGGTTAAGGTTAGGTTATAGGTTATAAGTTTAGGTTTTAGGACATAGGTTTTGGTTTTAAAGTTATAGGTTTAGGTTAAGGTTAGGTTATAAGTTTAGGTTTTAGGACATAGGTATTGGTTAAGGTTTAGGTTTTAGGTTTAGGTTAAGGTTAGGTTATAGGTTATAAGTTTAGGTTTTAGGACATAGGTTTTGGTTTTAAAGTTATAGGTTTAGGTTAAGGTTAAGGTTTTAAGGTCTTATAAGCTATAGGTTTAGGGAATTGAGAATATGTTAAGGTTTAGGTTTAGGAAATCGGGTTCGGGATCGGGATCGGGATCGGGTTTAGGTTTGGGTTTTCAAGTTTAGGTTTAGGTTTAGGTTAGGGAGTCGAGATTAGGATTAGGTGTAGGTTTAGGTTTAGGGATTTGAAAATAGGTTAAGGTTTAGGTTTAGGAATTCGGGTTCGGGTTCGGGATTGGGTTTAGGTTTGGGTTTTCAATTTTAGGTTTAGGTTTAGGAATTCGGGTTCGGGTTCGGGATTGGGTTTAGGTTTGGGTTTTCAATTTTAGGTTTAGGTTTAGGTTAGGGAGTTTAGATTAGGATTAGGTGTAGGTTTTAAGTTTAGGGATTTGAGAATAGGTTAAGGTTTAGGTTTAGGAAATCGGGTTCGGGATCGGGTTTTAGGTTTGGGTTTTCAAGTTTAGGTTAGGGAGTTGAGATTAGGATTAGGTGTAGGTTTAAGTTTAGGGATTTGAGAATAGGTTAAGGTTTAGGTTTAGGAAATTGGGTTCGGGTTCGGGATCGGGTTTTAGGTTTAGGTTAGGGAGTTGAGATTAGGATTAGGTGTAGGTTTAGGTTTAAAGATTTGAGAATACATTTAGGTTTTAGGCCATAGGTTTTGGTTTAGGTTAAGGTTATAGGTTTAGGTTAAGGTTTAGGTTTAGGTTTAGGTTATAAGCTATAGGTTTAGGGAATTGAGAATAGGTTAAGGTTCGAGGTTTAGGGAATGGGATCGGGTTTAGGTTTGTGTTTTCAAGTTTAGTTTTAGGTTTAGGTTGGAGTTGAGATTAGGATTAGGTGTAGGTTTAAGTTTAGGGATTTGAGAATACATTTAGGTTTTAGGTTTACGTTTAGGTTGTAGGTTATTGGTTAAGGTTTAGGTTTTAGGTTTTAGGTTTAGGTTAAGGTTAGGTTATAGGTTATAAGTTTAGGTTATAGGTTATAGGTTAAGGTTTTAGGTCATACGTTTTGGTTTTAAGGTTATAGGTTTAGGTCTTATAAGCTATAAGTTTGGGGAATTGAGAATATGTTAAGGTTTAGGTTTAGGAAATCGGGTTCGGGATCGGGTTTAGGTTTGGGTTTTCAAGTTTAGGTTTAGGTTAGGGAGTTTAGATTAGGATTAGGTGTAGGTTTAAGTTTAGGGATTTGAGAATAGGTAAAGGTTTTGGTTTAGGAAATCGGTTCGGGTTCGGGATCGGGTTTTAGGTTTGGGTTTTCAAGTTTAGGTTTAGGTTTGAGGTTAGGGAGTTAAGATTAGAATTAGGTGTAGGTTTAGGTTTAGGGATTTGAAAATAGGTTAAGGTTTAGGTTTAGAATTCGGGTTCGGGTTCGAAATTGGGTATAGGTCCGGGTTTTCAAGTTTAGGTTTAGGTTTAGGTTAGGGAGTTGAGATTAGGATTAGGTGTAGGTTTAAGTTTAGGGATTTGAGAATAGGTTAAGGTTTAGGTTTAGGAAATCGGGTTCGGGTTCGGATCGGGTTTAGGTTTAGGTTAAGGAGTTGAGATTAGGATTAGGTGTGTAGGTTTAGATTTAGGGATTTGAGAATATATTTAGGTTTTAGGTTATTGGTTAAGGTTTAGATTTTAGGTTTAGGTTAAGGTTAGGTTATAGGTTATAAGTTTAGATTATAGGTTATAGGTTAAGGTTTTAGGTCGTAGGTTTTGGTTTTGGTTAAGGTTATCGGTTTAGGTTTAGGTTTAGGTTAGGTTTAGGTTTAGGTTATAAACTATAGGTTTAGGGAATGAGAATAGGTTAAGGTTTAGGTTTAGGAAATCGGGTTTGGGTTCGGGATCGCGTTTAGGTTTGGGTTTTCAAGTTTAGGTTTAGGTTTAGGTTAGGGAGTTGAGATTAGAATTAGGTGTAGGTTTAGGTTTAGGGATTTGAGAATACATTTAGGTTTTAGGTCATAGAATTTGGTTTAGGTTAAGGTTATAGGTTTAGGTTAAGGTTTAGGTTTAGGTTTAGGTTATAAGCTATAGGTTTAGGGAATTGAGAATAGGTTAAGGTTTAGGTTATAAGTATGGTTTTAGGTTTAGGTATAGGCTTAAGTTATAGGTTATAAGTTATATATTTAACTTAAGGTTTAGGAATCGGGTTCGGGTTTGGGTTTGGGTTTGGTTTTGGTTTTGGTTATAGGTTTTGATTTAGGTTTAGGTTATAGGTTATGGGATTTGAAAATGGGTTCGGGTTTAGGTTATAGGTTTTGGTTTTGGTTATAGGTTTTGGTTTAGGTTATAGGTTATAGGTTTAGGTTTAGGTTACGAGGTTTTGGGATTTGAGAATAGGTTTAGGTTAAGGTCTTAAGTTTAGGTTTAGAAATCGGATCGGGTTTAGGTTACTGAGGTTTTGGGATTTGAGAATAGGTTTAGGTTAAGGTCTTAAGTTTAGGTTTAGGAAATCGGGATCGGGTTCGAGTTCGGGTTTAGTTTTGGGTTTTCAAGTTTAGGTTTAAGTTTAGGTTAGGGAGTTGAGATTAGGATTAGGTGTAGGTTTAGGTTTAGGTTTAGGGTTAAGGTTATAAGTTTAGGTTGTAGGTTTAGGTTAAGGTTTAGGGATTTGAGTTTAGGTTTAAGTTATAGGTTTAACTTTAGCTTTAGGTTTTAGGTTTAGGTATAGGCTTAGGTTATAGGTTATATGTTTAGGTTAAGGTTTAGAAATTCGGGTTCGGGTTTGGATTCAGGTTTAGGTTATAGGTTTTGAGATTTGAGAATAGTTTTAGGTTATAAGTATAGGTTTAGGTTTGGATTCGGGTTAAGGAGTAGATTAGGATTAGGTGTAGGTTTAGGTTTAGGGATTTTCTAGTATTATCTACTATTGAACCTAGTATTATCTACTACATACTAGTAATATACAACCAATATGGGGCACCATACCATAAGCTACAAGAATTTCATGTCCCCTAAACAAGGTATCCTCCATTGATAACATATATATATATATATTATAAGTTTTTATTTTCATTCACATTCCCAAATACATTCATCATCCATCCAAGAAAATTGAAACAAGTATTGTCAATCTATAACTAACAATTGAAAAGGAAAATCATGCATCTTATCTTACCGACCGACTTATGTTTTTTTTCACCTTTGTAACTCTCATATTTGTTGCCTACTAGTTCACCATCAAGTGGTCTCCCTAACCAAATCTTTGTGCATTCCCTCTATTTGAAGCAGTGGCTGAAGTTACAAGAAGTAGTACTGATTAGTCTTTCCATGTTTTGAATAAAATCAAATTCTTTATTTTTGGTTGCAAGTCTACTTATAATTATCATTGGCTCTTAATCTATTTATTATGAAAATCTTAAATATCACCCAATAGTGCTCCTTTGATAAATGTCCTGTTTGGAACAAATAATTTCTGTAAAACTCTTTTATGTTTTTTCAATCCATCTTCCATTTTCTTCTTAATAAGAAAATCCATATTTCTTAATATTCCCATTTTTCTATTTTTCAAAAGAACAAGTTCAGTTAAAATTTACTAATAAGAAAATCCAGATTTTCACTGTTGAAACCTTCCTAGGGTCTAAAGTAATTTTTATTTGTCATCCAACTTGTTAATATGATTACAAAGACATGGATGAAGAGAAAGCACAAACATCAGCTTGATCCAAAACTTCTTTGGCCTCCAAAAAATTTTCAATGGTAGATGTTCAATCAAACTGTTTCCTGTGTTGTAATACTTTCATATTCTCATACATGCCTAAGTTGGATTGAGTTGTGGAAATGTTTTCCTTGTAATGTTTTCCTAAAGGACGGTCCAAATGGGTGATGTGGAGGCCAACTGATCCAAATGCAAGTTGATATGTGGAAAGTTTTCCATGCACTTGTACCATGGGAAAATTTTCCATTTGAGATTGTAAGTCTATATCATGTACTTGACTCATTTGAACAGTATGTATTCTTCAAAACTTAACCAACCAAACATCATAGATGGAAGTTGAAGTCGGATAAATCCATTGCCCAATAGACAATGTAGACTACCATAATATTTATTTTATAAGTATTCAACAAGAGAAGCAACTATAGGCTTTTGCAGTGTAATGAATAAAGAAGGCTTGTGATAGAAACCTGGTGTTGAATGTTAAAAAGTAAAAAGTAGGAACTTAATTGTTACAATTTCCATAATTCTTTTTCAAGAAAAGAAACCTAAATGAATACAATTGAATTATGAAGTAAAAAAGTAAAAGGCAAAACCACATGAACTAGCAATCTGTTTAGCTAAAGGAGTAAATGGATAATTGCTTGCTGTGTCAATTTCAACAACATATGAAGAACATAGACATGGTATTAGCGTGAATCATTCACAAAGATAACCTGATCAAAGATAATGCTTAAAAAGCATCATGAAACACCAAAAATATTAATGCCATGGAAAATAAAAATTTAAACTATGCATTTAAACATTCCTTAAAGTGAAGCAGGCAAAGATGTATATTTACAAAAAGTTTCCATCCAAAAGACATTTCTGTTAGAAGACAACCCAGAAAGAGAAAACAACAATGTCAAAATTTTCACATGATGAAGATTCATTTGGGAGAGAGTTATACTTTGTACTCAATGCCATTGACCTACACACAAACATAGATTTATGCCTAATTAAGAAGCTAATGTCATCAATTAGTTGTAAAAACAAATCAAATCGTGATAGAATAAGGACATGCAAATATACAAAAATAAATAACTTAACGACTAAACAAAGATTCTTAGTTGCTTCAAGTTGCATGAATGAATGAATGATTCAGATCAATAGTAGGTCACCTTTTGTTTGTTTAAAAATCTTGTGCAAACATTTCTACTTGAGATAGCTAACTCATCTAATCCTGATCATGCAACTTAAAATTTGGTCGACACATCCGCATATGTCAATGAGGTGGGCTCAAGCCCACAAGATGGGCCTGAGCCAACCTATTTTAAAATGTGGGCCTGTAATTTAAGCCCAGGCATGACATGCTTGAGCAGGAAACATGCTTCCCATATAAAAAATAAAAGGCCACATTAAACTAGTAAAATACTAATTTATTTATTTATTTTTACATGGCAGTCCTACATTTAAAAGTGAATGGTTGCATATGGAGCTATAGCGCTGGTCTATGAGACTCCAAATGCTGCCATTATCAAAGCAAAGAAAACCTGCAGTTGAAAGCAATCACACAACCACAAATGAAAATCGGAGTAAGAACAAGAAGAAGACTTTGGAAAATGTTGTCTTCCCATCTTGTACAAGATGAGCACCGGCATAGAAAATGAGGGTGTTGGTGCAGAAGACCATGTAGGTGACCAGTTGCCTGACTAAGATGCCGCTGTGAACTTCTGCAGTTCGTCATGTTTCAGGGTAGTTCAGATGCACCATTTAAAAAATGGTGGTGACTCTTTAATCCTATAAATAGCGCAGGTTTATGCCAATCCAGGGATTGGCCGCGAGCCAAACATACTCGGTGGTGAAGTCCTGGATATAGCAATCCCATGGGATTGCCAGCAATCCACTGACACAGCCATCATTACTTGCCATCCACCCTAATGCAATCCAATCCCATGGGATGGGCCCGTCCAAACACGCCCTAAATCCTTAAATCCCCAAATCCCTAAATCCCCAAATCCCTAAATCCCTAAATCCCCAAATCCCCAAATCCCTAAATCGCTTCAATCGGTATTGAGATTGAGAGAGATTGAGCGAGAAAGAGAGAGAGAGAGAGAGAGAGAGATACCTCGTGTGGATGCGCGAGAGAGAGAGCACCGAGAGAAACAGACAGAGAGAGGCGGTGCGGTGGAGAGATGACCGAGAGAGAGAGAGAGAGGTTGCACGAGAGTGAGGGAGGGCGGCGAGGGAGGGCGGCGAGGGGGAGAGAGAGAGCGGCGAGGGAGGGCAGGGGTGAGAGATAGAGAGAGAGAGAGAGAGAGGGAGGTTGCCGAATAGAGCTTGGGCGCGCGTCTCTGTTTTGAGCGCGCGCCCAATTTTGGGATGGCGTGGTCGGTGCTCTGTGGGCCCTACCATGATGTATGTGTTTCATCCATTCCGCTCATCCATTTTTAAAGATCGTTTTAGAGCGTCATACTAAAAATTAGAGGAATATAAATCTCAGGTGGTCCACACCACATGAGAACAATAGTGATTGGATATCCACCATTAAAATCCTCCTAAGGCCCACTGTATTGTTTATTTGACATCCAATCTATTGATTTGGTCATACGGGACCGATGAAGGAAAAAACAAAAACCACTTGATCCAAAACTTGTATGGCAACCAAAATGTTTTTAATGGTCAATGTTCATTCAACCGTGTTTCCAATAATGTAGTCCACTTGAGATTTGGATATATCTCATTTTTGGTCTGATATTATAAAATTATCTGTAAAAATATATGGACGGCATGGATGAAACACATACATCAAGTTGATATCAAGTGGACCACATCATATCATAAGAAATAATATAAAGTGGACCACATCATAAGAAATAATATAAACCGAACGTCTACCATTGAAAAATTTTGGGAGGCCACTTGAAGTTTTAGATCAAGTTGATATTTTAGTTTTCCCTTCATCCATGTAGTTGTAAAAATACATCATGGTTGGGCCCACACAGCACCAACCACAAGCCATTGGATGGTGTAGGGAGGAGCCAATTGTTCCCCTTATTTGTGTTGTGGTCCATTTAATCTTTCGATATAATTCATTTTTTGGATAATTCTATAAAATGATCTTGAAAAATGGATAAACCGTATAGGTTGATCCCAAATTTTGGGTAAATCCATAACTCAAGTGGACCATGACACACAAAACAATGTGGAATAATGATTTCAACCATTGATACCTTCCTTGGGCCCACAGTAATGTTTATTTGTCATCCAACATGTTCATAATATCAAAGAAATATAAATGAAGGGAAAACACAAACATCAACCTAAATGTGGGCCACACCACATAATATAATGGAGGGTTTCCTTAGAACATTCATAATCATATATTGGGCATGCCTAAAATGTGATTCACATATCCAACCTACTCATTATGTTTGTCCCACTTGGATGAGGGGTCGACTAATTTTCAATTGCATCCATGTCTAAATTAATTAACTTATAAACAGTTGGATCTCAAATAAACATCACTGCGGTCGGGCCCTAAGAAGGTTTCAATAGTGGGTGTCACTATCCCACTCTTTTCTATGGTGGGTCCACTTGAACTTTGGATCCGCCCCATCAATCAGATGCACCATTCCATGGTGGGCCACGAGCTTAAAAATAAAGTCAATCCATGACTTGGGTGGGTCACACCACATACTATAGTTGAGAGGGTTACCCTCCCATTAAAACATTTATAATCATTTATAAAACCTATGATGTATTTGTTATATCCACACCGTCCATCCATTTTGAGATATCATTTTAAGTCACAAGCAAAAGAATGAGACAGATAAAAATCTGTAGTGGACCCCTCCACGAAAAACAACGGAGGGCGATTCCCACCGTTGAAACTATCCTAAGACTCATCGTAATGTTTATTTGAAATCCAACCGGTTCAAAAGTAAATATTTAAAAAAAATGGTTTGTGGGGCCATACATCATGGTGGGGCCCACATAGCACCAACCACCAGCCATTGGATGGTCTAGGGGAGTAGTTAATCTGTTCCCCTTATTTGTAGTGTAGTCCATTTAATCTTTGGATATGATTCATTTTTTAGATAATTATATAAAATGATCTCAAAAAATGGATGAACGGTGTGTATTGATCCCAAATTTTCGGTAAATCCTAAACTCAAGTGAACCATGCCACACAAAACAGTGTGGAATAATGATTTCCACTGTTGATACCTTCCTTAGGCCCACAGTAATGTTTATTTGCCATCCAACATGTTCATAATATCAAAAGATATGAATGAAGGGAAAACACAAACATCTGCTTGATCCAAAACTTCTATCAAATCCACGGTGTTGATGTTCAACACATCATGATGGGGCCCACAAAACTTACTAACATCAATTCTTAGGTTCTCACGAGGTCAATAAGTTGGGTCACAATTTTGACCAGAATATTTGGCCCATTTTACTGATCATTACCCTCAAATTGACTAGTTACTCGCCCCGATCATGCTACATATGAGAGAGATATTGGGCAAACAAGATTGATCAACAATTTGAGTGAATTTTAATTTAAACATCTGAAGTTATTTTCTTTTCAATCTGGACTGATCGAATTGTCCAAAAACGGTTAAAGGTTATTCATAATATCAAAACTATATGAATGAATAGAAAACACAAACATCAGCTTGATCCAAAACTTCTATGGCCTCCAAGAAATTTTAAATGGTAGAGGTTCAATCACACTATTTCTTGTGGTGTGGTCCACTTGAGCTTTGGATATGCTTCCTTTTTGTTCTTTAGACCTCAAATTATCTGTTAACATGGATGAATGGAGTGGATAAAAAAATAAATAACAGTGGACCCCACAAAGTTTACTCTAGTAAAAGTAACGAGTAACTCACCTAAACGTAATTGGGAAGGGTTTCCTTAAAACATTCATAATCATATATTGGGCCTGTCTGAATGTGATTCACATATCCAATCCACTCATTATGTGTGTCCCACTTGGATGAGGGATATCAGACCAAGTTTCAACCGCATCCATGTCTGTATTAACTTATAAACAGATTGGATCTTAAATAAACATCGCGACGGGCCCTAAGAAGGTTTCAATAGTGGGTGTCACTATCCCACTCTTTTCTATGGTGGGTCCACTTGAACTTTGGATCTACCCAGTCAATCGGATGCACCATTCCATGGTGGGCCACGAGCTTAAAAATAAGGTCAATCCATGACTTGGGTAGGCCACACCACATACTGTAGTTGAGAGGATTAATTACCCTCCCATTAAAACATTCATAATCATTTATTGGGCCCACCTAAATGTGGTTCATAAATCCAACCCATTTGTTATGTGTGTCCCACTTGGATGAGGAGTCGGACCAAGTTTCATACACATCCAAAACTCATGTGGGCCCCACCAAATGCTTTTATCTGTTTTAGGGATGTCTTCACATAGTTTTAGATGTTATGGCCCACCTGAGTTTCATATATGACTGATTTTTGCACTTAAATGGGACACATCAAATGCATGGTGTTGATGTTCTACACACATCATGGTGGGGCACACACAGATTAACCTCATGGAAAGTTCCCATGAGGTGACCTTATAGTGCCATTTCACTATTTTAGGTAACTCCTTCATGGGTGTTACTCTAACCGTGTAGGGCCTACCTTGATATATTTTATGTATATCGACATCGTCCATATATTTTTCCATCTTATTTTAGGATGTGATTTCAAATCATAAAAACTAAATAATCTTAGGTGGGCCATACCAATCAAAACAATATGATGAATAACCATTAAAAACCTCTTGAAGGCTATAAAAGTTTTGGATCTATTTGATCTTTGTAGTTTACCTTCATCTAAATCTTCTTTACATTATCAACAAGTTGGATTGCAAATAAACATAACTAAAACTTACGATGGGCTCTTTATAATTTTTAATGGCGAGATACTATATTATCATTCTTTCCAATTGGTGTGGTCCACTTAAGATTTAAATCTACACAATTTTTATACCCTACCCAAAAATGGGTTGGAGAAACGTATGGGCGAAAGATATACAACACATCATCAAAATCTCACTTTTGTTATCTAAGTCTAACTTTTCAATTTTTCTTGTCAAAATATGAAATCTAGTTTTCTTTTTCTAAAAATATATTTTTTACAATTTGTCAATTTTTTCATAATTTTGTTTAATTTTTTAATTTTTCCTTTTCAAAATATCATTTTTTTATCGAAATCTCACTTTTGTTATCTAACTTTTCAATTTTTCTTGTCAAAATACAAATCTAGTTTTCTTTTAAAAAAATATATATATATTTTTTACAATTTGTCAATTTTTTCACAAATTTATTTAATTTTTAAAAATTTCTTTTTCAAAATATCATTTTTTAAATCTCACTTTTGTTATATAACTTTTCAATTTTTCTTGTCAAAATACAAAATCTAGTTTTCTTTTTTAAAAAATATATTTTTTTACAATTTGTCAATTTTTTCACAATTTTCTTTAATTTTTAAAATTTTCTTTTTCAAAATATCATTTTTTTAATCTCACTTTTGTTATTTAACTTTTCAATTTTTCTTGTCAAAATATAAAATTTAGTTTTCTTTTTTAAAAAATATATATTTTTTTTACAATTTGTCAATTTTTTCACAATTTTGTTTAATTTTTTAAATTTTCTTTTTCAAAATATTATTTTTTAAATCTCAATTTTGTTATATAACTTTTTAATTTTTCTTATCAAAATACAAAATCTACTTTTCTGTTTTAAAAAATATATTTTTTTACAATTTGTCGATTTTTTCACAATTTGGTTCAATGTTTTAAAATTTCTTTTTCAAAATATCATTTTTTAAATCTCACTTTTGTTATATAACTTTTTAATTTTTCTTGTCAAAATACAAAATCCAGTTTTCTTTTTTTAAAAATATTTTTTTTTTTTTTTTTTTTTTACAATTTGTCAATTTTTTTACAAATTTGTTTAATTTTTAAAATTTTGTTTTTCAAAATACCATTTTTTTATTGAATTTTTTTTTTCAAAATTATCAACATTATTCGAGGTTCTTAAATTTTTTTTTCAAAATTTAAAATTTTCTTAAACATTGTTAATTATTTTTCTAAGCTTCTCAACTAATTTTTTTGAAATTCATGAATTTTTTGTTCTTAATTTTTGACTTGAGCATTAGAGACGGTTTAGGACAGTCTCTAATAGAGACGGTCTTTGACAGTCTCTAACAGAGGCTATAAGACGGTTTAGGACCGTCTCTAATAGAGACGGTCATTGACAGTCTCTAATAGAGACGGTCCTAAACCGTCTCTAATAAAGACGGTCTTTGCTAGGGCTATAAGACGGCTAAGGCCCGTCTCTAATAGAGACGGTCTTTGACAGTCTCAGATTATAATAAAGACGGCCAATGATCGTCTCTGTCTGACAGACGGCCATTGGCCGTCTCGGATGATCGTATATAAGACGGTCAAGGACCGTCTCTAATGCGGACGGCCAATGACCGTCTCAGATGACTGTATATAAGACGGTCATCGACCGTCTTAAATGATTTTTGGACGTTTACATTTTTAAGACAATTTTAAGGACGGTCACGGGCCGTCTAAAATTTTAGAGACGGTTTACGACCGTCTCTAAAGCGTCTTTAAACCAAGCAATTTTAGAGACGGTCCAGAACCGTCTCTAAATCCGTCATTTTTTCCCATTTTTCACGTAGTGATGGGCCTACAGAACTACCCATCGTACAGCAACAGGGCCAACACCGTATTCATTAATCTACGGTATGGAGGCAGTTATCCCAATTGAAATGCAGGTGGCATCACTCCGAATAGCAGTACATCAGTCTATAACAGATGATGAAAATGCAAAAATAAGGCTGAAAGAATTAGATTTACTCGATGAGAAACGTCTTGCAGCTACAAGAAATGTTGCAAATCATATCGAGCCGAATATCGGTACGCATTTGATAAACGAGTTAAATACCGTTCTTTCAAAAAAGGGGATATGGTGTTAATGTTGAAAAGACCTATAATGGTCACTCACGGACGGGGGTAAGTTCGAGCCTAAATGAGACGGTCCATATGTGGTGAAAGAAGTATACTCCAATGGGGCATATAGAATCACAAATCAAGAAGGACAGGGTATCAGTGTACTTGTCAACGCCCGTTTCATCAAAAAATACTATCCCTAAAGATAGAGATGTGGATTTTAACCCAGAATATTATCGGCATAATGATTCTGTATCAAAAGGGGGCAAAGATGAATAAGATCATGTCTATATGCCAACAAAAGAAGCTGTAAAGAAGAAATTCACAAGCATATCAATTATCAAAGCAGCAAATTTGGAAAAAATATATATGATCATCATCATTAAATAAGATTGACAAAGTTATATTGCCTTACAAGGCACAAATTCTTGAAGATTCTCTTGAAGATATTGACAAAGTTATATTGCCTTATAAGGCACAAATTCTTGAAGATTCTCTTGAAGAGATTGACAAAGTTATATTGCCTTATAAGGCACAAATTCTTGAAGATTCTCCTGAAGATATTATCTAAGCTGAGAATTATATTGCCTTACAAGGCATGGTGATGATCATATATATATTATTGCCTTACAAGGCATGGATTTTCTTGAAGATATTATCAAAAGCAAGCATATATCAATATCAATCAAAGAGGCAGTATAGCCAAGCCAAAATCCTAGAAGAGCCAAATTGAGCAAAATAAAAAAGATCAAGCTCGAAAAAAAAAATGCTCTCAAAGGATCAAGCTCTAAAAGAGCCGGCCAACTATACGTAAGACCCATGAAGATCGCCATTCGGGCAGCGGAGGAGTCAGTGGCCTAAAAGCCCGCGAAGACCATCGTGCGCACCCATGCGGGTAGTCGACGGTCAAGGATTCAAAGCCTAAAAGGCCATAAATCCGCGAAGACTAGTCACCGTAATTCCCATGCCGTCAGTATAGCTTCCTGCGGCGCCACGGGGAACGGATGAAAATGCCCTCCTGTGAATGGGCTCGACCTTGCGAGATGAAGAAAACAGGGCCGCGGTGCGAGCTTTATGCCAACCGTGCGTAAGACCCTCCAGGTCTAGGGTTTGATTTCAGTAGTAACTCGTGAGGAAGGGCTTAAACCTACTCATTGATGGACTGGCGACCCTAGATTTGGTGCCCAAAGGTAGCCTTGCGAGCCCTGCGAACTCTAGAGAGTTACCGTGGCCAACCCTGTGCATAAATCCAACAGTTCACCGTCCGGTAGCGTCAATGGGCCCCTCTAATGGACCGTGACCGTGAGCTCAAGCAGTGAGAAGCCCAAAAGTGAACTCTAGAGAGTTACAGTGGCCATCACATAAGACCCATAAATGCTCCACTACTCATGAGCTTAAACTGTGTGTGTGCGCACGCTCCACTACTCATGAGCATAAACTGCGTGTGGCTAATTGAATTAAACTTAGTACTGCCAATTTAAATACTCACCTAGAAAATCCCGTACTAACAAAGCATAAAAGGTTTAAAAATTGTAAAAAAAGAAAGATGTGATGAAATTATTATATAAAGAGTAAATAAAACTTGACAATATTAATAAAATATAAATATAATAAAATTATTATACAAATATAATTTGATAATATTAGTAAAAAAATGTAAATATAATGAAATTATCATATAAAGCACAAATATAATTTGATAATATTAGTATAAGTATCATCAATATGCAAGATAGAAAATACCATCATAAAACATCCAAAAAATATTATCATGAGATATATGATAAATTACATCCAAGAAACACGAAAGCAAATATCACATGTTTAAAATTACATGATTCAAAGATCCTCTGTAATTCCCATTGCTTCTGAATATCTGAGCAAATCTTCTTTCAATTGCGCCTGAGCTGCATCATGTCTAGATTTTTCTTCAAAAATAAGTCTCGCATGATCGTGAACGCCAAAGAAGCTTATTCTCCAAAGAAGCAATCATTTCTTTACCTTGAAGTTGTGCGGATTTTTCGACATCAATAGATCGAGCATTCACCCGTATCTTCTCTTCAATATCCTGAATGCTTAAAACCTGTTCATGATTCTTCCTCTCCAGCTGCAAGATTTCTTCCTTTAAAATTGCAATGCGATCTTGAATAGTCTTGCTTTCATCAACATGAATCTTTAATTGATCTTGAAGAATTATATGTTCTTGTTCAAGTTTAGAAATTGATGAAGCTGTCAGAAGAGCTTGTTCTTGTGATGAAGCCAACTGCCTTCTACACTCTAAAATCTCAGGAGCAATTGTAACATTCTCTACCGACGCCAAAGAAATTACGGAATCACGAAATTTGAGGAGTGAATCCCGCAAAGGAGATATGTTGATTCTGGCCATCTTAGCAGAACTTTCCAAGATTTCTATAGCAACATCCAAGTCCAACCATTGATCAGGGTTTCTGAAGATATGGATTATTGCTAACAGAGAATGTTTCACCATAAGCATTTTGTGAGCAGGAATATTTTTGAAGGATGATAGTTCGAAGTAGTGGTTCTGAGAATCGAACTAGCCGCACCGCTACGGGGATAAGTTCCTATAGTAAAAGAAGAAGGATATTCAATATATTATTATGAAATATATATAGTCTTGAATGAAGATAATCAGCGCATATATATATACCTGTCACTGGAACACGACTAACAGAAGGAGAAGCTCTTTGAGCTATGGAAGGACCAAGTCCCACCATATCAGAAAAGATGGTGCTCTAGCTTCCGTACTAGAATCTCTCGTAGCCGGAGTTGGCAAGTCGATGGTTTACGTAGAAAATATGATTTCACGAGCCACTACTCTCTCATACTACCAACGGAACTACGGTGCTCTTGGTGAAGATACCACAAGAGGGCTCGCTGAAGAGATAGCACCTACTTCTGCAACTTGGGCACCTAAAAAGGGAGATGCAATGATTTTAGATAAATAATAGTTGTTAAAATATAAATCAAAATATGTATATGAAAATTTTTCATTTACCTGGTGAATACCCATATTCTCCATAATCTAAAGGCTCTTCTTCATCTTCCTCAGCTGCAGGAGATTTAGCAGGAACATTAATGCTAGAAGGAGTCTTAGCAGTTGCAGGGGAAGATTCTATCTCAACTTCTTTCGCAGCTGTTTCCTCTTCTTCGCCAATATCAACTTCACCTTCTTCAAAGTCATCATCTTTATCTTCACCATTATCACTATCTCCGCTATCTTCATCTTGAGAAGATTCAGTTGTACTTGATGATGAAGTTGAACTTTCATCTCCCAAAATTTCTTCGTCAACTTCTTCAACGATAACTTGCTTCCCTTTATAAGAAACGGGTTGGCTGCTCTCTGGTGCAAGCTCTTGGACTATAGGGGAAGCAGAGGCTGGTCGAATTCTTTCCGGAGGGATAGGGGATGATGATTGCAAACGCGTTCTTGATCTAGTCATCGGAGAAGATGGACTAGGACCAAGGGGCTGTGGAGGAGATGTGGAAGTACCAATAGCCGGTCCTTCTTGAACCACTGCAGTCTCTGCAGGAATTGGAGAAGATGTACCTTCAGCATTATCTGCAGCCTGGTTTGAAGAATCCCGACGAGATTTCTCAAATTCTCTCAAATCTCCGTAGGCAAACCAGCCATCCAAAGTGTTAATGGGCTTGATTTCACGGATGGGATCTTCCAATGATATTTTTCTGCAAATCTCTCCAGGATGAGATGCATGGCTCTTCTCCGGAATATAGCCAATTCCGCTCTCTAAATTTCTACCCTTCAGCCTGGGTGGATGAAGAAAGATAGAAGAATCTACTGGCAAGCATTTGTTGACCAGGTATGATTGGTGATCCCACCATCGCATCCAGCTATATGATGTACGGACTATGCGATCACAGCCTGGAATTATGAAGAAGGAGCCAACGCAGCCATTCAGCAATTGTTTCCATATCATGGCCCAGTTAAGAGGACCAGTTCCATAACAGCGCATTTTTCTGGTAACCAACCCGCAGTCTTGTGGCACAGTTTGATCATAACCAAATTGACGAGCAAAACGACTGGGGTAGTAAGGTTCTCTCCAGAATTCTGTCCCTTCCCGCAGAGGTAAACTGCATGAGCGAATAGAAAAGAAGAAAGCTCTCTCTGCTGCAGTAAGAGTCTCGTTGTCCACCATGTCTGTGTCTGTGGTATAGCGATAAAGGCGGAACTGAAAGAAGTTTATCTGATCATCATCCCGAATCTTATTTGCAACCCACTCATATGCTCTTCTAGCCATTGCTCTTTGTTGAAAGAACCAGAGTGGAAGATGAGAAGGATGCGAATATGCTTGTTTCGAAACTTCAAAAGTCCAAGGGAAATAAACTCCAAGCCACCCTGTAAAATAATGCCAAGAAGTATGTGCGATGAAGCCCCCAGAATCGGGTCTTTTACATGAGTAGCTATTTCTCCAAGGGCCCCGTAGATAGAACATAATACACGAGGAGCAAGAGAATATTTATGGCCCTCTCGCTAAAGCACCAGCTACAACGAAGACAGTGGGACGAACAGCATCTGCCCACTTGGAGCTGGGCAATACGACTAAGCTTAGCCAGTAAGCCAAGAATGCTGCAAGTTCTCCGAAAGGGCTATATTCTGGCTTTCCTCTTATTGCATCTCGAAGATTAGTTAATTCTTTCGAGCGGCAGTCACGAAACCTTCAAAGAAAATGAAGGAGGTTAATATGTGGAAATGGCTAAGTAGCAAGAATATGAAGATAAAGATCAATTATCAGATTGTTAAAATACCTGAGACCTCTAGAGAAATGTGCTAGCCATTGTAGAGGGGGAATTTTGTGAGAGTTGGGAAATTTTCCCATCTCTTTGAACAGCTCTATAGTAGTTTCGGAGATGGAAGGTTTACGGTCTGGAGAAGATACGAAGGCCAATTCTCTGTTTGTTGGAATGAACTCATCATAGAATTTGCCTGTTATTGTGAGACCAGCTATACGATGAAGGTCCCATAGAGATATGCTCATTTCGCCATAAGGAAGATGGAAGGAGTTGGTTGTAGGCGACCAGTATTCAAGGAAGCCTTTTAGAACATTGGGTTCCCGATAGAAGTATTTTGAGGTTACTTCTATTGCATCATAAAGGCCTATCTTTGCAAGAGTGCTCGTATGCTTCAGCAAGATAGCTTCCGCCCATTCAGAATAGTAGCGACGAGCAGTTAACAAGCCCCTAATGCGAAATTCTGTCTGGCCCCAGAGTTGCTCTCGATCTCTGAAACGCTGTCTCACTGTCTCATAGAAATGAGAAGGAAAGAGATCATGAGGACTGTGGAAGGGAGTCAAGAAGATCATGGGATGAGCTTCTCCTACGTTCTGTCGCGGCTTCTGAGCTTGAATAGTGCCTTTTAAAATTCGGGGCTCTCTTGAGGCCCATGATTCGGTATACATAAGCCTTTCGCCATGAACACAATCTCTGGATTCACAGTCTAACATAGACTGATGGCGATATACCTTGATGGGAATGATTGTCATGCCCTCTGCATGAGGGTTGTCAAACTTCATGACTCCTTCAACGACTCGCACTGAGTCCCACGAGTTCTGAAGCCGCTTTTTCTTATGATCTTTGATTTTCTCTGCAAACTCTTTCGCCTTATTGCGGCGAGGTTTCTTCGAGCGAGAAGCGGGAGGAGTATCTTCTCGGAGAGGTGGTCTCTCACTGTCGGTACGAATATGAGCTGTAGTTTTCAACCATTCGTCCCAGTCATATTCTCTACCATGTTTAGGAGGACATTTAATATCTCCTAATGATATGGATCTGTGGATGGGAGAGGGCAAAGACTTAATGCGGTCGGAAAAATCAAAGGTGGGAAGAACAGGTTCTTTAAAATAAGCGGGATTTCTGGAAGTTGTCTTTACCCGCTTAGCAGGAGGTTGATCAGAAGGTGAACTAGAAGGAGACACAAGACGGGCTGTTTGTTTAATACGAGCCATGGAAAAAGGACAGAAGAAGAAAGAAAGGTGACAGAGTAAGAAAAGAAGAAAGAAGAAAAGTGACTAAGTGTTGAAAATTTTCTAAGTACAGGGTACTTTCTTGCGGTCGCGCAAAGTATAAGGGTTTGCGCGGAAAATCTCAAGTTCAGAGGAAGTCGCGCAAAGTGAGACGCTTTGCGCGAGGTCGCGCAAAGTCAGAAGTTTGCGCGGAATAAAATCGCCGGAGCGGAGTTCTAGCAGAAAAACAGTTCGTGAAAATGACTAAGTGATTGGACTATTTATAGGCTTTATGACCGAGTATGGTACTCGACCATAGCTTTGCGCGGGGTCGCGCAAACCCTGAAGAAAAAGAATGGTTTGATCCTTTTCTTTGATTTTCTGAACAAACAAAGAACGGATCAAGGGGGCATCTGTTGAGGCATAAAATAAGCAAGGAAGTGAAAAATGACAAAGATCAAGAAATCACTTTGAAGATGAAAGAAAAACAGCTTCAAGACCACTTTGCGCGGGGTCGCGCAAAGTGAAATAGATACACAAGACCGCGCAAAGTGAAATGATTGCGCGGAGAATGTGAAGACAGTTTGCGCAGGATGAAGGGTTTGCGCGACACCGCGCAAAGTATATTGTTTGCGCGTGTCCGCGCAAAGTCTAACATGATGTGATAAAAATGGATGGATGATATTTTTATCCCACATCGACCAGATCTGAGATTTCCACTGGTGAAAATGTCTATAAATACCCCATTCCTTCTCTAAAAAGGGGTTCGAAGATTTCAGAAGTGAAGCAAAGACGAAAGAGAAGACAGAAGGTGCGGAGTATTGGACTCCTGCACTTTGCGCGACCGCGCGCAAAGGAGTATTGGACTCCTGGAAGTTTGCGCCGGTCAGCGCAAAGCAACAGAAGGATCTTATAGTTTGCGCGGACCCGCGCAAAGCATATCGTTTGCGCGGACCCGCGCAAACCTATTGCTTGGCAGTTTTTAACAGCAATGGGCTGAAATGCTGTCGGAATGATTGGAGTCCTCAAAGCTTCAAGTTCTTCTTGATCAAGAGAAAGGAAGAATCATCGACAAAGAGACGTATTCCTCCTAAGTTTCAGGAGATGACCAAAATAGTACCGAAATGCTGCCGGAATCTTCGTTCTCTTGAAGACTGTTGATCGACTTGTCTATTTCCTCCTAAGTCATTGGAGATGATTGAGATCATTGCCGTTATGCTGCCGAAAATTATATTTAGCTATAATAATTGATATTTGTAATGAGTTCTTTGTAAACTATCTTAGAATCAAGGGATATCAGAGGATGTAAATGAATTCAGAATCAATAAATATGACGGTTGTCTTTATAACTTTTTCATTGTTATGTTTGAATAAGATTATTTTCCCAAAACAAATACATTTGTTTCCTCGTCGAAACAGACACTGATGAATGTATTCCTCGGCTCTTCTTCTGTTCCTAAATTTATTTCTCGCAAGCCATCTATTGTCGGTTGCCCCCCATCTTCTATTTGTTTTGGAGCTGTTTCAGGATACTCGACTATCTTAGTATCTTGCTCTAGTATTTATGCGGCCGAAGTCATATTTACTGATACCATATTCACTGATGATTCTGCTCCTAGCCCTTGAAACGTTCTCCGCTTTTCCTGATCGACTCCGAGAGGGATTTGAATTCCTTTCCCATGATTCAATCCAGTGGGTTTGTTACAATCAAAATCCATATTTCTCATGATTTTCTTGCTTACTGCACTGTATTTTTTCAAATTTTACGCTGTTAACTCTCCGTGATATTTATTGCTTGTGATTTCATCCTTCACTTCTACTACAAAGATGGAATTCTCATCACTCGATGGTATTTTAACACTAGCCTTGACTTGAAATCTTCCTGGAGCGGTTGTAAATGGCTTACATCTTTCAATATTGGGTAAGGGCATTGTATAATTGGACTGTAAGATTTTCAACTGTTCTGCCGATAACAATGTCAACGGTGGCTGTCCCGGTTGTCTCAGACGCTTGGGTACAAAATAGAACTTCTTTCTTGCTTCTGCGGTCCTAGAAGATTTCGCCCTCTTCTCTAACATTGTTTATTCGGACGTCTTTTAAGACTCTCTTTTCATCATCATTTCCCACCTCTTCAAAGAAACCTTTATAATAGCTAGCGTCCGTGAAGAAAGACTCAGCTTCTGTATATGGTTTCGCGTCAGCCATCACTTTGCATTGCATTCCGTCTTTACAGTATTTGAAACATTGGTGTAGAGTAGAGGGTACAATACTATACTGATGTATCCACGGCCTTCCCAAGAGAAGGTTATACGTTGTCACAGCATTTATTATGTGACATACAACAATAGTAATTAAGTCTCCCACTTCCAATGTCATTGTAATCTTACCGAGTGCGCGTTGTCCATCTTGATTGAACCCCTGTATCATCATTCCATTAGGGCACAAATCAGAGCGACGATAGCCCAATTTGTTTATCATGGAGAGCAACAAAAGATTCACTGCGGACCCATTATCTATCATAATCCGTTTTATCTTCTTTTCACAAACATACCCTTCTATCATTAATGGCCTTGTTGAGGCATAAAATAAGCAAAGAAGTGAAGAGGAGAAAGATCAAGAAATCAGTTTGAAGATCAAGAAATCAAGTTTTCAAGACTACTTTGCGCGGGTCCGCGCAAAGTGAAAGAGTTGCATTTGGTCGCGCAAAGTCAAAGGATTGCGCAGGATGAGTAAAGAAGTCAGTTTGCGCGGAATTGAGGGTTTGCGCGAGACCACGCAAAGCATGTCGTTTGCGCGTGTCCGCGCAAAGTCTATGACGATGGAATAAAAGTGATTGAATGTTATTTTTGTCCCACATCGACTGAACAGAGATTTTTACTAGTAAAAATGTCTATAAATACCCCGTTCCTTCTCTCAAAAGGGGTTGGAAGATTTCAGAAGTGAAGGAAAGACGAAAGAGAAGACAGAAGGTGCGGAGTATCGGACTCCTGCACTTTGCGCGACCGCGCGCAAAGGAGTATTGGACTCCTGGAAGTTTGCGCCGGTCAGCGCAAAGCAGCAGAGTACTTCTATGGTTTTGCGCGGACCCGCGCAAAGTATATCGTTTGCGCGGACCCGCGCAAACCTATTGATGGGCAATTTATAACAACGAATGGGTCAACATTAATATCTTTTCGAATGATTAGAGTCCTCAAAGCTTCAAGTTCTTCTTGATCAAGAGAAAGGAAGAATCATCGACAAAGAGACGTATTCCTCCTAAGTTTCAGGAGATGACCGAAATAGTACTGAAATGCTGCCGGGATCTCTGTTCTCTTGAAGACTGTTGATTGACTTGTCTATTCCTCCTAAGTCATTGGAGATGATTGAGATCATTGCCGTTATGCTGCCGAAAATTATATTTAGCTATAATAATTGACATTTATAATGAATTCTTTGTAAACTATCTTAGAATCAAGGGATATCAGAGGATGTAAATGAATTCAGAATTAATAAAGTGTGATGATTGTCTTTGTAATTATTCCATTGTTATGTTTGAATAAGATAATTCTCCCAAATCAAATACATTTGTTTCCTTGTCGAAACAAAATGGCGACTCTGCTGGGGATTATTTGTCTTATTTAACACTAACATTGGAAAAGTTGCAAGATTCTCGTCACTGTTTTTGGCGTTTATAAGACGCCAAAATGGCGACTCTCAGTGGGAAACATCCTCCCCTTCATCTCTAAAATAGTTTACCTAATCTTTCACATACTAATTTCATGTATGTTTTATTATTGAAGGTACCTAAATTCAATCACACAACACTACTAATGGCTAATATTGCGAGAAAAGTGAACTTCCGATTCATCGCTACCGGGTTCGTAATTGAATATGCACCAAGCCAAACTCCTGAGCATACGAAAGCAAGCACTACAAGCAGGCGCAAAGTGACTCAAGTAACAGTGGGAGTCATTTCCATTTCACCTCAACCACAAGAAAGTGATGAGAACTGGACTTTGGTCTTGTCTAGAAAGACGAAAGCAAAAACCTTAAAGAACCGCAAAGCGAAATTGTTTGCACCAAGAGCTGAGGGACCAATCACGCGGAGCATAGCAAGAAGAAAACCCGAGCTCGCTCCTCCGGCGATTTATCTCAACTAGCTACTCATCAGTTCTCATCACAAGATTTTTCAGCTTTGGTCGCCCCGAAGACCAAATGGACAGAAGCGTAGAAAGGTAAAGCACTGATGATAGGATCACCGATGCCCGTATCACCTCAAACAAGTTCGCCTATAACCGTATCACATCAATCGGTTAAAAGCACGGGAAGTACACAAGAGTCAAATGAGACTCCAATTTCTCCCCTCTTAATAAGTCCTGTTACGTCAACATACTCTCGTTTTACTCCAAAACGCTTTCGACAAATAGTCAAGAGGCCGCGGTATATATGGCAGAAACAGGTCAAGGAAATAGACCAACTACTGAAGAGCGTGTTGATCAAATGGCAGAGGCGCAAAGAGTGCTAATGGATGAATGTCGTAATCTTAGAGAAGCTCTGGCAACTCTGGCTCATAATGTAGCCCAGATAGTGGCCCCACCTATGATGGGAGCGACAAATGGACAAGAGAACCAACCTTAAGGTTCCCGTCCACAGGGGATAGGATCGCGAGGGTCCGTTCCAGCGACAAGAGCTATAACACAAGATGACGTAAGACAAGTCATTGAAGAAGCAGTCAGAATAGAAAGAGAACGCGCGAATACTGGTCGTTTCAGATACCGGACACCCTACCCGAGAGAAGTAGAGGACGTTCCGTTTCCAGCCAATTTTAAGCACCCGATTTTCGAAGTTTAATGGGGAAGGATCACCGAAGAACACCGATGCATTTCATCACCAGATGGGAAATTTCTCCACGATACCTCAATACTGCTTACGCTTATTTGGGTCATCGTTGACAAGTAAAGCTTTCAGGTGGTATTCAAATTTGGCACCGTGGTCTATACGAACATGGGAAGAAATGCAAGATGCTTTCATGTCAAACTTCTTTTCGTCGAGCGTGATGTTAGCATCACGTAACTAGCTTCAGACGACAAATGAGAAGGAGAACCAGTTGAAAAATTCATAGACGATGGAAGACACTTTGGGGCATCGTGTAGGCGATTGCCGGAAGAAAAGGAACAAGTCAAAATGTGTCCGAACTCTATGGAAACAGAATTGCATTTGGACTCACCAAATACGATATCGGAACCTTTCGCGATCGGCTACCAAAGCCCATGCACCGGAATTGATGACTCGTAAGATGCCGGCATTTCATCATGAAACTGTCAAGAATACCAGGCAGGACAACCATCAACACCATCGACCGGGATAAGAAAAATCAAGATGCGAGGGGTTCAAAGATAGGAGGCCGGAAGGAAAAGAAGGTTGGAATCAATCAAGAGACATATACGGTGAAAAAAAGCTCGAATGCTCGATTCTCATGAAGGATTCGAGTTTGATAAAGAGGACGTGGTACCGATGATGCAACAATTGTTAAAAGCAGTACCTTAGAATTACCGAACCAAAACGTCTCGAAGATGTGACAAGGACTCGAGAAAGAAACTTTTGCCGTTATCATCGCCTAGTAGGACATCCGACAGAAAATTGTTATACGTTAAAATGCATCATACAGCGAATGATAAATAGAGGTGATATAATAACCAGCGGAAGCAAAGAAAAGAATGCAAGGGCGACAGTAAATGTATTGTCAATTCAAGAAAAGACTCAGGGAATGAAAGAGAAGGAAGATCGAAGGTCGGTAAGAAATGCAACAATGATTACGTTGCGATCGGGGAAGCAGATAACAAGTCCTGCAAAGCAAAAGGCAGGAATCATAAGGAAAGAAGTAACTGAAAGACAGAATACTGAGGATAAAAGTAGAAATGGAGATGCAGCGACAAAAGTGGCTTATGATGTAGTTAGCCACTTGAAGGGTATACCGGCACGATTAAGTATTTATGATGCGCTCAAGTTGTCAGAAGAATTTCGGCAGAGTTTGATTCAAGCACTGTCTGATCACGGTGTGAGAGAAGCCTTACTGACAGAAATGAAGAATGAAAGAAAGGATGAAAAGATGAATTGTTTGCCAATAATATCTTTCTCTGATGACGACTTAATTGGTGAAATGGAACATAATAGGCCACTGATGATAGAAGGGTACATTTGCGAAAGGAAGATAAAACGGATTATGATAGATAATGGGTCTGCAGTGAATCTTTTGCCACTCTCCATGATTACTAAATTGGGTTTTCGCCGTTCAGACTTGCGCCCCAGCGGAATGATGATATAGGGGTTTAATCAAGATGGACAACGCGCACTCGGTAAAATTACAGTAACATTGGAAGTGGGAGAATTAATTACTACTGTTGTATGTCACGTTATAAATGCTGTGACGATATATAACCTTCTCTTGGGAAGGCCAAGGATATATCAGTACAATATTGTACCTTCTACTCTACACCAATGTTTCAAATCTTTGTAAAGATGGGATGCAAAAAAGTAATGGTTGATGCAAAACCCTATACAGAAGCTGAGTCTTTCTTTGCGGATGCTAGCTATTACAAATGTTTCTCCGAAGAAATGGGAAATGATGATGGGAAGAGAATCGTAAAAGATGCCAGGATAAATAAAGTTAAAGAAGAAAGAGCAGAATCTTCTCGGGATCATAGAGGCAAGAAAGAAGTTCTATTTTGTACCAAAGCGCTGAGACAACCGGGGCAACCGCCATTGACATTATTGTCGACAAAACAGCTAAAAGTCTTACAGTCCAATTACACAATGCCATTACCCAATATCGAAAGATGTAAGCCATTTGCAGCCCCTCCAAGAACATTTCAAGTCAGAGCCAGTACTAAATATCCTGAACCAATAGAGTTTCACGCATGCAGATAGAAGTAAAGATGAAAATACAAGCAATGTATATCATGGAAAGTTAGCACATCATTAACTTGAGGAAGTACAATCGGCAAAGCAAGAAAAAATCATGAGAAATATGGGTTTTGATTGTGACAAACCCACCGGCTTGAATCATGGGAAAGGAATTCAAATCCCCTCTCGGGTTAATCAAGAAAAGCGAAGAAAATTCCAAGGATTGGGAGTAGAATCAGCAATAAACATGGTATCAGTTAACATGACTTTAGCCGCACAAGATACTAAGGTAGTTGAGTATCCTGAAATCGCTCTAAGACAAATAGAAGACGGGGGCAAATGACGATAGATGGCCACGAGAAATAAATTTGGGAACAAATGAAGAGCCAAGAAACACATTCATCAAATCATTTCAGATCAGGAATTTGAGAAATATGGCCAACTTCTCAAAGAAAATAAAGATGTCTTCGCCTGGACATATGAGGAAATGCCGGGATTGGAACCCTCTGTGGCAATGCATCGATTAAATATTTCCAAAGAAAAGAAACCAGTGAAGCAGGCACAAAGGCGATTTCACCCAGACCTGATTCCATTAATCGAAAAAGAAGTAAATAAATTAATAAAGGTTGGGTTCATCAGAGAAGTTAAATATCCTAAATGGATATCAAACATTGTTCCGGTGAAAAAGAAGAATGGGCAGATTAGAGTATGTATTGACTTCAGAGATCTGAATGAAGCATGTCCAAAGGACGACTTCCCTCTCCCGATAACAGAATTACTAATTGATAGCACTACTCAGTATGCTATCATGTCCTTTATGGACGGATATGCAGGCTATAATCAAATCAGGATGGCACCCGAAGATGAAGAGGCAACGGCCTTCAGAACGCCGCTTGGAATTTATTGTTATAAAGTTATGCCTTTCGGTCTCAAAAACCGCCAAACATATCAAAGGGCAATGAAGAATATCTTCCAAGATATGATGCATAAACATGTTGAATGCTATGTGATGACTTGGTAGTCAGATCGGAGATCATCAAGAACACCGCGAACATTTAGCATCAGTCTTCCGACGACTCAGAAAGAAGCAGTTAAAGATGAACCGGCTAAGTGTGCATTTGGAGTCTCTTCTGGCAAATTCCTCGGTTTTGTTGTACGACACAGAGGGATCGAGATTGATCCGGAAAAGATCAAGGCTATTCAAAATATGCCGCCACCAACGACGTTGAAGGAATTGAAAAGTTTACAAGGAAAATTGGCATACATTCGCCGCTTCATTTCGAACCTTGCAGGAAGGTGTCAGCCATTTTCCCGGTTAATGAAGAAAGATACAGAATTCGTATGGGATCACGCCTGTCAAAATGCCTTTGACTCAATTAAAGAATTATTAAAACAATTTACGGTGTTAATGACTCATGAAGTGAAAGGTAAACCACTTATCTTATATACATCCGCAGCTATAAATTCTTTGGGTGCTTTGTTGGCACAGGTAAACGAAGCCGGAAAAGAGACTGCTCTTTATTATTTAAGCCGAACACTGATGGGGGCAGAATGCAATTATTCTTTGATCGAAAAAGAGTGTTTGGCATTGGTATTCGCTGTGCAAAAGTTAAGGCATTATTGTCTCTCCCATGATATAACTCTGATCTCAAGAGCAGATCCGATAAAATTTTTGATGACCAGGCCAATGTTATCAGGAAGACTAGCCAAGTGGATGTTATTATTATCAGAATATACCATTTCGTATAAGTAAGTAAAAAGCAAAGAAAAGGAAAGCAATGGCAGACTTTCTCAAACACATCCTATAGCAGAATGTGAGGAAATTAATGATGAATTCCCGATGAACAGTCATGTTGGTGAATCTCGAATCTCTTGGCGGATGTATTTTGATGGTGCTTTGCTCGAATAACGGAGCGGGGCGGAGTAATATTCATTACGCCTCAAGGCGATTTATTACCATACTCCTTCACGTTGGGCACCGCATGCATGCACAAATAATGAAGTCAATACGAGCTCTTATCATCGAATGGAAATAGCACAAAGAAATGGAAATAAAATCATTGCATATCTTCGAGAGATTCTAAATTGATTGTAAATCAATTGACAACAGAAATTTGAAGTAAGGAAAGAAGAACTTTTGCCTTATTATCGGAAGGCACAACTTTGCTTGAACAGTTTGTTATGTGGAAATTAAACACATACCGCGTCGGAGAATGCAAAAGCAGATGCTTTAGCTTGAGTTTAGCAATGTCGGCTTTATCCTGCACAAACCGAAGTCCTCTTCAGGTAACTATAGAAGAAAGAAGATTCCTGCCATCTACAGAAGTTATCGAAGAAACCGTTGAAATATTGCCTATATCCTGTATGGAGGTAATGACAGATGATTGGCATCGGCCTTTTACTGATTATCTCAAATATAATATCTTGCCAGAAGATAATGCACAAAGACAGTAGATTAAGCAGCGATCAGGAAAATTTGTCATATGCAGCGAAGTATTATATAGAAAATCTTATAATGGAATGCTGTTAAGGTGCTTGAACAAGCAAGAAGCAAACCAAATGCTGCGGGAGGTGTTTCGACAAGGAAACAAATGTGTTTGATTTGGGGGATTTATTCAATGATAACAAAGAAAGAACAAAAGAACATTGATCACATTTATTCTGAGTTCATTTACATCCTCTGAATCCCTTGATTCTAAAAATAAAGTACAATCAATCAAAGTAGACAAGACAGTCTTATGGAAATTTCGGCAGCAGTTCGACGCCTGCTTCGATCATCCCCCAATACTTGGGAGGAATTGCTGATTCGATCAGCCAATCTTCAATGAGATGGAGCATCCTTCTGGTCATTCTTCCTTAAAATATAAAGAAGTCCATTGAAGTGTAGCTGAAACCCACAGAAATCAGGCCGATCACATCAGATGGGCCTAAAAAGTCTCTCAAAACATAAGATCATGGGGTTTCCACCGTTCATTCTGATCGAAACTTTATATGAAGCCTTAGAACCACAAATTAGCCGTACACGTCAAATTGCAGCTCCTGAAACCTTGTAGAAATGGCCAAACTGACAAATCAAACCCTAAAATCATGATTTAGGGCTCGCCTGATATCTGGATATTCTTCAAATTCAGTCTCAACGTGTTAAATACAATGGCAAAGTGGATGGATGGAGAAGATTTCCCACGAACATCACGTTGGAGCCACATGTACATCGCATGTACATGAAGTCGAAATGCATGAGCCGTGCACGGGATTTACCATAGTCGGTCGGCCAATGCAGCGCCGACCGACGCGTTTCTTCTCCAATTTGAAAAATGCAACGAGTCTTTCCACATGACCGTCGGTTTTGAGTAGTGGGGGCCACTCACTACTCCATTGAATGATCTGAGCCGTCCATTCATTCCAAGGAGTGAGTTTTACCATCGCCTAGCTGTCGTTTTATTTCCATGCAAATTATTGATGAATCTTAACCGTTGAACATAGAATGGACGGTAAAATGAATAACCTCTTGGGCCACACCGATTCCACTCTGAAAGAGGTCCTTTCCTGATGATTTTCCGCCCTGAAATCAATGGTCGGAGTGGATTTCCCATTTGGCTCTGATAAATGGGCCATCGAATCTTACAGAGTCGACGTACGTCGACTCTGTTTGAAAATCAGAAGTTCCGTGCTTTCATAGTGGACCACCATCATGCAGCGAGAGGTTAATCCGAGCCGTCTATCAAATAGAGGGGAAAAAACCAATCAGGGTCATGTTGAGCTTTGGTGATCACGCTCGTCCATATGATCATTATGGCGATCGTAAACGGACCGTTAAGCTGACATCTCAGCTTGATTATCTTGGTGGGCCACATCATCAGAGGACCAAGACCGGTCTTTCATGGTCAAAATCTCGAGAGGAAGAAGGTGGATGGTGTGGATCTCTCAAAAGATGGCCGTATTGAGCCCCACTTTGCGCGAATGACGCTTTCCACTTTGCGCGAATGAGGCTTTGCGCGAATGACGCTTTGCGCGGATGAGGCTTACCACTTTGCGCGAATGACGCTTTCCACTTTGCGCGAATGACGCTTTGCGCGGATGAGGCTTACCACTTTGCGCGAATGACGCTTTCCACTTTGCGCGAATGACGCTTTGCGCGGATGAGGCTTACCACTTTGTGCGGAACCGCGCAAACGATTTTCTTTGCGCGGGTTGGCGCAAAGTAATTTCTTCTCACCTTCTCCAGCCTTGCTTCTCTCTCATCCTCTGACCCAGCAACTGATCTCACCGATCCAACCCCCCAAATGAATCAGGGAGGGGGTATTTATAGGCCCCACCACTCTTACAGAGTGGTAATTACCACCACCTATCACTTCACATATGAACAACCTCTCTTCTTAAACCATGGTGACCACCAACTTCCCTCTTAAATGGTGGTGTACCACCTTTCTCCTTTCAAAGGACACCTTTGCACCTTTTTTACCAAACTACCCTTTCCAATGCTTTTTTCACCAACATACCTAAACTACCCCTGGACTTGAAATTTTACCAAAATACCTAAACTACCCCTGGACTTGGAATTTTACCAAAATACCTAAACTATCACTGGACTTGGAATTTTACCAAAATACCTAAACTACCCCTGGACTTGAAATTTTACCAAAATACCTAAACTACCCCTGGACTTGGAATTTTACCAAAATACCTAAACTACCCCTGGACTTGGAATTTTACCAAAATACCTCTGGACATGGAAATTACCAAAATACCCCTGGACATGGAAATTACCAAAATACCCCCGGACATGGAAATTACCAAAATACCCCCGGACATGGAAATTACCAAAATACCCCTGGACAAAAAATACCCCTGGACATAAATTACCGAAATACCCAGGACATGGAAATTACTGACCACTTCAATGGAATAATATTTTTATGTCTCAACAGATGCCCCCTCGATCCTTCTTTGATTGATTCTGAAATCAAATGGAGGATCGATCTTCCTCCTTTGAAGAATCTTGAATGAACTATGTTCGAAGGATGACTGGATGATCATGCTTGCATGGCAGACTGATTGATCATACTTGACCAGAAGATCGAATGATCACGTCCGATTAGAATTCTGGAATGATCACGCTCGATCGGAAGATTTGAATGCTTATATTTGAACGGAGGATTTGACCGATTGCACTTGAACAGAAGATTTGAATGATGGCGCTAGAACAGAAGACTCGATGATGGCACTCGAACAGAAGATTTGAATGATGGCGCTCGAACAGACGATTTGAATGATGGCGCTCGAAAAGAAGACTGGAATGCCCCCAGCCAGTAGTGTCGAGCGGATGCTTCACTAGAAAAGATGAAGTTCTCTTTTCATCAAAACACATCTCTGCAACAGCTGTGATGACTTTGTCTTTGAGCAACTTGATTAGAGAACTATCTTTCAGCAGCAACAGTCTCTTTGATCAACTCCAATGACTTTTTCCTTCAATTCTGCAACAGTCTGCAATGGTCTCTTTGATCAACTCCGTTGCTCCTGCCGTAACAACTTTTCGATTGTTTCCTTTATTCATGATCTGCATAATCCGATCTTTTGAATGATAGTCTTTCCTGTCAAATTAATCGAAATTAGTATCTTATTTCATTATAATATATATATATATATATATATTTTAATTTAGCTTTATGAAGCATTGATAATTTTGAAATAGATTGAGAGTTTCTTCTCCTTTTAGGCTGAGTGTGATATTCGTTTTGCTATCGTGCTTCGCAATTGCATTCTTTGCTCATTAAATCGTGCTTTTGGAGACATTATTTCCGGCTCCAAAGGTTCAATCGCTGAATCTTTTCGCTGAGCTATTTCTTGCTTGTGCTCAATATTTTTTCATAGACTTTTTCCTTGGATCCCAATGATGATTCCATTTGTTCCTTGTCTTCATCAGATCTAGTACTTGGAGTCTTGCGATATCGCTTATTAGAACAATGAGGAGTTACAGCATCGGATTTTATAATTCCCGACATATGAATTCCTCCATATTGCATAAGAGATTATCAGAAAGACCAAGGCATAATTTACTTTGAAGACCAAGGCATAGATTGCTTTGAAGACTAAGGCATAGATTGCTTTGAAGACTTGCCCCCTTTCTCGGTCAATGTTGCATAAAAATTTCTTCAGAAGATAATACTTTCGGAGTAAAGCCTGCCGATACCTTTGAAGGATAGATAATCGAATCTAAAGAGTATATCTTGAACCTTTTAGATTGGCCGGAAGAAAATGATAATTTCTTTACTAGTTTATTCTCTGCCCCCTTTGAGAGTTTTGTGCGATAATATTCCCTTATATCAAGAAGGTGAGAGATAAAAAGGACCTTACATCTCTTGTCATCAGAACAAATATATTGCAATTGACTTTGAAGATTCGAACTCTTGAGTAGATAATGGCCAATATCTTGAAGGTATTTACTGTTGCTGTAATTTGAACCTGATTCAAGAGAAATGTATCTTTGCACATATTTTATTCAACATTTAAAATTTTCATCAGGCAATTTCATATTTGAGCATATTTAATATGTATCTGCAGCATTTTGAATGCTACACATAATTGATGCTTTTGAGCATATTTGCTGCTTTTGAGCAATGGTGCTAGTGCACTTTGACTGACATGACTTGACTTAACGGGACTTGACTGGACTAGACTGGACTGGACTGAACTGGACGACCGGACGACTGAACTGGACTTGACACTGGGCTCAAAGAGCAAGATAGTTTACCGCCAATTTCGGGCAATGGGCTCAAGGAGCAATTATAGTTTATCGCCAATTTCGGGCTTTGCAGGTCTTATGCGTAGTTGGCCGTATAGGCTTGGCTAGGCTGCCTTTGACCAAACCCTGGGCCGCCAGTCCATCAATGAGAGGTCATCCTGCTTCAGAGACATCATGAGTTACTACTGAAATCAAACCCGGGATCTGGGGAGTCATTCTGCTTCAGAGACTCACTTTTTCTTCGCCTGCAAGGTCGGACCCATTCTCGGGAGGGTATTTTTCTCCACATTCCCCGAGACGCCGTCGAAAAATGTACGACGGCATTGGTCTTATGTGACCGCTTTGCATTAACAGCGCCTTTAAATGTTTTTAGAGATAGGTCTTATGTGACTGCTTCGTCAACTGCCTTTAAATGTTTTTAGAGATAGGTCTTATGTGACTGCTTCGTCAGCGCTTTAATGATTATGGATCTTATGTGTAGCTGGTCGTATAGACTTGGCTAGGCTGCTGCATCAATAATTGATATTTCGTTATCGCTGATAATGTTCTGGGAACATTTTATTGTGTTTGAAATAGTGTATCAGCTTGGCGATGATAGCAATTTTGATATGCGATTGATGACAACAGCCATGGCTGCTATTTTTTGCGATAATCATTGGTACTTAATGGCGGAGATTTCCTTCGGTGTTGGCGATAATTGTCAACGCTTTAACAACAATCTTCAACGCTTGGTAGCGATCATCAATGCTTGATAGCAATCATTAACGCTTGATAGCGAGCTCCGTGTCTAGCAATGATTTGATATGCTTGAAAGCCTTTTTACTTTCTCATCTTTCATCAACACTTTTCATTTGGCAATCGTCATTGACGCTTTTCATTTGGCGATGACTGAATATGCTTGAAAGCCTTTCTTGTTTATCTTATTTTGGTAATAATCATTGACGCTTTTCATTTGGCAATCATCATTGTATGCAAATGCTTCGCATTTGGCGATGACTTGATATGCTTGAAAGCTTGCATTTTATTCAAATACACAAAAGAAATATTCTATGGTGAGAAATATATTTCATAGATTTTTTAACTCACCTATCCTGCTTTGGTAATGACTTGATATGCTTGAAAGCCTATCCTGCTTTGGTAATGACTTGATATGCTTGAAAGCCTGCATTTCATTTATGCACACAAAAGATATACTCTATGGTGAGAAACATATTTCACAGATTTTTACTCACCTGTCTTGCCCCCTTTTGATTTTGGAAGTATCATACCGATATCTTTCGAAATCAAAATAGCGATCATTTCTTGAAATCTTTTATCTTGTTTTCTGCTTTTTATTTGAGCATTTAGGCTATGATAGCTCGATCTTGTCAATTACTGACAATTCGCCATACGAAGCATGCTATCGTCTTTTAATGCAGATGCCCCCAGAATTTTCTTTGTCAAGCTTCTGTCATTTATTTATTTTTTTCTATTTTCTCTTTCTGTTATGCTCTCTCCATCACAATTTCTCCTTTATCGATCATCCTTTGCAGCTTGTTCCTGAGGGAATTACAGTTTTCAATTATGATGTCCAAATTTGCAGTGATAATGGCAATAATCCATTCCTCTTGTATTTTCAATTTCTTCGATGTGTCTTAGCCGAGGTAATTCAATAATCTTCATTGCCAACAATTGAAATGCATGGCATCAATATCTTTTCTTGCACAACACTTCCATTGATGATAGAAGGATACATTTGCATAAAAGAAGATAAAACGGATTATGATAGATAATGGGTCCGCATGATAAATCTTTTGCCACTCTCCATGATTACTAAATTGGGTTTTCACCGTTTTTCGGACTTTGCCCCAAATGGAATGATGATACAAGGGTTTAATCAAGATGGACAATGCGCACTTCATAGGTAAAATTACGAAAAGTTTTCCATTTCACCGATCGAAGTGGGAGAATTAATCACTACTTGTTGTATGTCACGTTATAAATGTTGTGATGACATATAACCTTCTCTTGGGAAGGCCAACTGATGGATACACCAATACAATATTGTACCTTCTACTACACCAATGTTTCAAATCAATTTTAACTACGACGAAATGCAAGTGTAAGGTGATGGCCGATGCGAAAACCCTATACGTAAGTTCCCTTTAGTCTTTCTTTTTGTGGATCTAGCTATTATAAATGTTTCTCTAAGAAGTGGGAAATGGTGATGGATCCTTGTTTGTCAAAAGAAATGTAAAACAATCTTAAAAAATGTTCGAATAAATAAAGTTAGAGAAGAAAGCGGAATCTTCCGGATATCAGAAGCAAGAAGAAAGAAGTTCTATTTTGTACCAAAGCTTTATTGAATACAGACAACTGTAGGGACAACCGCCATTGACATTGTTGTTTACAGAATCAACCGAAAGTCTTCTTTGATTCTAATTATACAATGCCTTTTTCTTTTCTTATCGAAAGATGTAAGCCATTTCTATTCGGTTCCAAAAACATTCCAAGTTAAAGCCATCTTAAATATCATTTCCAATAGAGTTTCACGAGATCGCGTAAAGTCTTATAGCGGAGAAATGAAGAATGAAAATACAAGTAATGTATATCACGGAGAGTTAGCACCGTAGAATTTAAGAAAATACAGTGCAACAAGTAAGAAAATCATGAGAAATATGGCTTGAATCATGGGAAAGGAATTCAAATCCCCCTCGGGGTTAATCAGGAAAAGCGGAGAAAATTCCAAGGATTGGGAGCAGAATCATCATAAGAAGCATGGTATCAATTAACATGACTTCAGCCGCAAAAGATGCTAAGGTAGTCGAGTATCCTCAAACCGCTCCCAAGACAAATAGAAAACTGGGGCAAATTTCCCATTTTGAAGTGCAACGATAGATGGCTTCAAGAGAAATAAATTTGGGAACAATTGAAGAGCCAAGGAACACATTCATCAGTCAATATTCGACTTTTTTCGAAATTTGAGAAATATGGCCAACTTCTCAAAGAAAATAAAGACATCTTCGCCTGGACATATGAAGAAATGTCGTGACTAGAACCCTCTGTGGCAATGCATCGATTAAATATTTCCAAAGAAAAGAAACCAGTGAAGCAAGCACAAAGGCGATTCCATCCAGATCTGATTCTATTAATCGAAAAAGAAGTGAATAACTAATAAAGGTTGGGTTCATCAGAGAAGTTAAATATCCCAAGTAGATATCAAACATTGTTCCGGTTAAAAAGAAGAATGGGCAGATTAGAGTATGTATTGACTTCAGAGATCTGAATGAAGCATGTCCAAAGGATGATTTCCTCTCCGATAATGAGAATTATTAATTGATAGCACTACTCAAGATGATATCATGTCCTTTATGGACGGGATATGCGTGCTATAATCAAATCAGGATGGCACCAAAGATGAAGAGGCGACGGCTTTCAGAACACCGCTTGGAATTTATTGTTATAAAGTTATGCCTTTCGGTCTCAAAATCAAAATAACCGGCAACATATCAAAGGGCAATGAAAAATATTTTTCAGGATATGATGCATAAACATGTTGAATGCTATGTTGATGACTTGGTGGTCAGATCGGGAGATCATCAAGAACACCGCGAACATTTAGCATTAGTCTTCCCGATGACTCGAGAAAGAAGCAATTAAAGATGAACCTGCTAAGTGTGCATTCGAGTATCTTCATGCAAATTCTTGGCTTTTGTTGCGACTGCGACGTTTAGATGAATCGAATTGATCCGAGAAAAAGTTAAAGCTATTCAAAATATGCCGCCACCAACGACGTTGAAGGAATTAAAAAGCTTACAAGGAAAATTAACATACATTAAGCCGTTTCATTTCAAACCTTGCAGGAAGGTGTCACCATTTTCTCGGTTAATGAAGAAAGATACAGAATTTGTATGGGATCACGCCTGTCAAAATGCATTTAATTCAATTAAGGAATTATTAAAACAAATTGCCACCGCAAAGTAAAATACACAATCCGAGTGAAAGGTAAGCCACTTATCTTATATACATCTGTGCTACAAATTCTTTGGGTGCTTTATTGGCATTTTACAGTCTTCAATGAAATGGAGCATCGAAAAGAGACTCTTTATTATCTAAGCTGAACACTGATGGGGACAGAATGTAATTATTCTTTGATCGAAAAAGAGTGTTTGGCGTTGGTATTCGCTGTGCAAAAGTTAAGGCATTATTGTCTCTCTCATGATATAACTCTAATCTCAAGAGCAGATCCGATAAAATTTTTGATGACCAGGCCAATGTTATCAGGAAGACTAGCCAAGTGGATGTTATTGTTATCAGAATATACTATTTCCTATAAGCCGGCGAAAGCAGTGAAAGGACAAGCTATGGCAGATTTCCTCGCAGCACATCCTATAGCAGAAAATGAGGAAATCAATGACGAATTCCCAGATGAACAGGTTATGTTGGTGAATCTCGAATCTCTGGCAATGTGTATTTTGATGGTGCTGCTCGAATAACGGGAGCGGGGGCAGGAGTGATATTCATTACTCCTCAAGGCGATTTATTACCATACTCCTTCACGTTGGGCACTACATGCACAAATAATGAAGCTGAATACAAAGCTCTTATCATCGGAATGGAAATAGCCCAACAGATGGAAATAAAATTATTGCATATCTTCGGAGATTCTAAATTGATCATAAATCGATTGACAACAGAATTTGAAGTAAGGAAAGAAGAACTCCTACCCTATTATCGGAAGGCACAACAGTTGCTTGAACAGTTTTGTCATGTGGAAATTAAACACATACCACGGTTGGAGAATGCAAAAGCAGATGCTTTAGCCAGTTTGGCAGCGGCTCTATCCTACACAAACCGAAGTCCTCTTCAGGTAACTATAGAAGAAAGAAGATTCCTGCCATCTGCAGAGGTTATCGAATAAACCGTTGAAATGTTTCCTATATCCTGTCTGGAGGCAATGACAGATGATTGGCGTTAGCCTTTTGTTGATTATCTTAAATATAATATCTTGCCAGAAGATAATGCACAAAGACAGCAGATTAAGCAGCGATTGGGCAAATTTATCATATGCAGCGAAGTATTGTATAGAAAATCTTATAATGGAATGCTGTTAAGGTGCTTAGACAAGCAAGAAGCAAACCAAATGATGCGGGAGGCACATTCAGGTGAATGTGGAGCACATCAAGCCGGCCGAAATTTATGCCATAGAGTGCATCGAATGGGTTATTATTGGCCTACTATGTTCAAAGATGTAATAGAATACGCAAAGCGGTGTCATGAATGTCAAATACACGGAGATGTAATACACGTTCCCCCAGTAGACTTACATCAGTCTATTGCTTCTTGGCCTTTCTCAGCTTGGGGACTCGACGTGATTGGTCCTATAAATCCCCCTTCATCTAAAGGAAAACAGTATATTCTGGTAGCAACAGATTATTTCTCCAAATGGACCGAAGCAGTCGCTTTGCGTAGTGTTAAAGAGAAAGACGTGGTCAATTTCATCCAGCATGCTATAATATACCGTCATGGTATTCCGAAAAAGATCGTCAACTCGATAATGGCACTCCTTTTTAAAAATAGAGGCATGGAAAAAGTTGTGTCGAAAATTCGGCATCCAAAGATTCTTTTTCAACACCTTACTATCCTCCTACTAATGGACTAGCGCCAGGCGTTTAACAAAACGATTGTCAAAATAATGAAAAAAAAAATGGTGACAGCAATAAGCGCGATTGGGATGAAAAGTTACAAGAAGCATTATGGGCCTACGTAACCACCCATCGTACAAAGAACAAAGGGGCACACACCGTATTCATTAATCTATGGTATGGAGGCGCTTATCCCAATTGAAATGCGGGTGGCATCACTCCGAATAGCAATAGGTGCATCGATCTATAACAGATGATGAAAATGCAAAAATAAGGTTTGAAAGAATTAGATCTACATGCTCGATGAAAACGTCTTGAAGCTAAGCAAATGGCGGTTCTCATCATATCGAAAGAGCCAGGATATCGGTGCATTTGATAAACAAAGTTAAATACCGCTCTTTCAAAAAAGGGAGATATGGTGTTAATGTTGAAAAGACCAATAGTGATTACTCACGGACACTAGGGGCAAGTTCGAGCCTAAATGGGACGGTCCATATGTGGTAAAAGAAGTATACTCCAATGGGGCATATAGAATCACAAATCAAGAGGGACAGGGTATCAGTATACTTGTCAACGCCCGTTTCATCAAAAGATACTATCCCTAAAGATAGACATGTGGATTTTGACCTAGAATATTATCGGCATAATGATTCTGTATCAAAAGGGGGCAAGGATGAATAAGATCATGTCTATATGTCAACAAAAGAAGCTATAAAGAAGAAATTCACAAGCATGTCAATTATCAAGAATCAAATCTGAAAAATATATATGATCATCATCATCACCAAATAAAGTTTAACAAAGTCAAGATATTGACAAAATTATATTGCCTTACAAGGCACAAATTTTCTTATATTGATAAGACTGATATATTGCCTTACAAGGCATGGATCTTCTTGAAGATATTATCCCAGTTAAAAATATCTACTAGACTGGCAATGGTGATGATCATAAATATTATTGCCTTACAAGGCATGGATCTTCTTGAAGATATTATCCCAGTTGAAAATATCTACTATACTGGCAATGGTGATGATCATAAATATTATTGCCTTACAAGGCATGGATCTTCTTGAAGATATTATCCCAGTTGAAAATATCTACTATACTGGCAATGGTGATGATCATAAATATTATTGCCTTACAAGGCATGGATCTTCTTGAAGATATTATCCCAGTTAAAAATATCTACTATACCTTGGTGATGATCATAAATATTATTGCCTTACAAGGCATGGATCTTCTTGAAGATATTATCCCAGATTGAAATATCTACTATACTGGAAATGGTGATGATCATAAATATTATTGCTTACAAGGCATGGGTTTTCCTAAAGATACTATCAAAAGCAAGGATATATCAATATCAGTCAAAGGGGCAGTATAGCCAAGCCAAATCCTAAAAGAGCCAAATTGAGCCAAATCAAAAAAGATCAAGCTCGAAAAAAAAATGCTCTCAAAGGATCAAGCTCTAAAAGAGCCGGCCAACTATACGTAAGACCTATGAAGATCGCCATTCGGGCAGCACGAGGAGTCAGTGGCCCTAAAAAGCCCGCGAAGACCATCGTGCGCACCCATGCGGGCAGCTGACGAAGTCAAGGATTCAAAGCCTAAAAGGCCATAAATCCGCGAAGACTAGTCACCGTAACTCCCATGCCATCTGTATAGCTTCCGGCAGTGCCACGGGGAACGGATGAAAATGCCCTCCCGTGAATGGGCTCGACCTTGCAGACGAAGAAAACAGGGGCCGCAGTGCGAGCTTTATGCCAACCGTGCGTAAGACCCTCCAGATCTAGGGTTTGATTTCAGTAGTAACTCGTGAGGAAGGGCTTAAACCTACTCATTGATGGACTGGCGACCCTAGATTTGGTGCCCAAAGGTAGCCTTGCGAGCCCTGCGAACTCTAGAGAGTTACCGTGGCCAACCCTGTGCGTAAAACCAACAGTTCACCGCCCAGTAGGCGTCAATGGGCCCCTCGATGGACCTTGGCCGTGAGCTCAAGGCGTGAGAAGCCCAAAAGCGAACTCTGAGAGTTACAGTGGCCATCACATAAGACCCATAAATGCTCCACTACTCATGAGCTTAAACTGTGTGTGTGCGCACGCTCCACTACTCATGAGCATAAACTGTGTGTGGCTAATTAAATTGAAACTTAGTACCGCCAATTTAAATACTCACATAGAGAATCCCGCACTAACAAAGCATAAAAGGTTTAGAAATTATAAAGGATGTAATGAAATTATTATATAAAGTATAAATATAATTTGATAATATTAGTATAAATGTCATCAACATGCAAGGTGGAAAATACCATTATAAACATCTCAAAATACTATCATGAAATATATGAGAAGCCAAATAAATTATATATCCAAGAAACATGAAAGCAAAGAATACATGTTCAAAAATTACATGTTTAAAGATCTTCTGTAATCCCCATTGCTTCTGAGTATCTGCACAAATCTTCTTTCAATTGTGCCTTAGCTGCATCATGTTTAGATTTTTCTTCAAAAATAAGTCTTGCCTGATCAGGAACGCCAGCAAGCTTATTCTCCAAAGAAGCAATCATTTCTTTACCTTGAAGTTGTGCAGATTTTTCAATATCAATGGATTGAGCATTTGCCCGTATCTTTTCTTCAACATCTTGAATGATTAAGACCTGCTCATGATTCCTTCTCTCCAGCTGAGAGATTTCTTCCTTCGAGCCGCAATGCGATCTTGAATAGTCTTGCTTTCATCAATATGAATCTTTAATTGATCTTGAAGAATCATATGCTCTTGTTCAAGTTTAGAAATTGATGAAGCTGTCAGAAGGGCTTGTTCTTGCGATGAAACCAACTGCTTTCTACACTCTAAAATCTCAGGGGCAATTGTAACATTCTCTACTGACGCCAAAGAAATTACGGAATCACGAAATTTGAGGAGTGAATCCCGCAAAGGAGATATGTTGATTCTAGCCATCTTGGCAGAGCTCTCCAGAATCTCTATAGCAACATCCAAGTCCAACCACTGGTCAGGATTTCTGAAGATATGGATTATTGCTAACAAAGAATGTTTCACCATAAGCATTTTATGAACAGGGATTTTCGCAAAGGATGACAGTTCAGAAGTAGTGGCTACAGAATCAGAACTAGCCGCACCGCTGCAAGAAGGAATTCCTATAGCAAAAGAAGAAGGATATTCAAAATATTATTATGAAATATATAGTCCTGAGTAAAGATAATCAGCGTATATATATGTACCTGTCACTGGAATACGACTAATAGAAGGAGAAGCTCCCTGAGCTATGGAAGGACCAAGTTCCATCATATCAGCAAAAGATGGTGCTCTAGCTTCCATGCTTGAATCTCTGGTAGTCGAGTTGGCAAGTCTGTAGTTTCTGTTGGAAATATGATTTCACGAGCCACTACTCTCTGTACTACCAATGGAATTACGGGTGCTCTTGGTGAAGATACCACAAGAGGGCTCACTGAAGAGATAGCACCTATTTCTGCAACTTGGGCACCTAAAAAGGGAGACACAATAATTTTAAATAAATAATAGTTGTTAAAATATAAAATATATGTATATGAAAATTAAATTTCCTTTACCTGGTGAATACCCATATTCTCCATAATCTAAAGGCTCCTCTTCATCTTCCTCAGCTGCAGGAGATTTAACAGGAACATTAATGCTAGGAGAAGCCTTAGCAGGTGCAGGGGAAGATTCCATCTCAACTTCTTTCGCAGCTGTTTCCTCATTTCCGTCAATGTCAACTTCACCTTCTTCAAAGTCATTATCTTTATCTTCACAACTGTCGCCATCTCCGCTGTCTTCATATTGTGAAGATTCAGTAGTATCTGATGATGAAGTTGAACTTTCATCTTCCAAAATTTCTTAACAACTTCTTCAATAATAACTTGCTTCCCTTTGTAAGAAACGGGTTGGTCGCTTCTCCCAGTGTACTCTTGGACTATAGGGGAAGCGGATGCTTGACGGGTTCTTTCTGGAAGAATAGGGGATGATGTTTGCAAACGCGTTTTTGATCTAGTCATCGGGGAAGATGGACTAGGACCGAGAGGTTGAGGAGGAGATATGGAAGTACCAATAGCTGGTTCTTCTGGAACCGCTACAGTCTCTGTAGGAATTGGGGAAGATGTACCTTCAAAGATTTGTCAATGCTTTGGTTTGAAGAGTCTCGACGAGATTTCTCGAATTCTCTTAAAACTCGGTGGGCAAACCAACCATCCAAAGTGTTGATAGGCTTGATTTCACGGATTGGGTCTTCTAATGATATTTTCCTACAAATTTCTCCCGGATGGGATGCATGGCTCTTTTCTAGAATATAGCCGATTCCACTCTCTAAATTTCGCCTCAGCCTGGGCGGATGAAGAAAGATAGAAGAATCCACTGCAAGCATTTAGTGACCAAGTATGATTGGTGATCCCACCATCGCATCCCAGTTATACGATGTACGGACTATGCGATCACAGCCTGAAATTATGAAGAGGGATCCAACGCACCATTCAAGAGTCAAGTTTCCATATCATGGCCCGCTTAAGAGGACCGCCCCATAACAAATAAGCATTTTTCTCTGTAACTAACCCGCAGCCTTGAGGCACGGTTTGATCATAATCGAATTGCCGAGCGAAGCGACTAGGGTAGTAAGGTTCTCTCCAAAATTCTGTTCCTTCCCGAAGAGGCAAACTGCATGAGCGAATAGAAAAGAAGAAAGCTCTCTCTGCTGCAGTAAGCGTTTCTTAGTCCACCATATCTGTATCTTCATATAGCGATAAAGGCGGAACTGAAAGAAGTTTATCTGGTCATCATCCCGAATTTTATTGGCAACCCACTCATATGCTCTTTTTGCCATTGCTCTTTGCTGAAAGAACCAGAGTGGAAGATGAGAAGGATGAGTATATGCTTGCTCCGAAGCTTCAAAAGTCCAAGGAAAATATACTCCTAGCCACCCCGTAATATAATGCCAAGAAGTATGCGCAGACGAAGCTCCAAGAATCGGGTCTTTTACGTGGGTAGCTACTTCTCCAAGAGCCCTGTAAATAGAACATAATACTGGAGGAGCAAGAGAGTATTTATGGCCTTCCGCTAAAGCACCAGCCACAACAAAGATGCTTGGACGAACAGCATCTACCCATTTAGAGCTGGGCAATACGACCAAACTTAGCCAGTAAGCTAAGAACGCTGCAAGCTCTCCAAAAGAGCTATATTCTGGTCTTCCTCTTATTGCATCTCGAAGCTTCGTTAGTTCTTTGGAATGGCAGTCGCGAAATCTTCAAAGAAAGAGTAAAAGATGAGAAGGTTAATATACAGGAATGGCTAAACAGCAAGAATACAAAAAGGAAGATCAATTATCAGATTGATAAATACCTGAGACCCCTAGAGAAATGAGCCAGCCATTGCAGAGGGGGAATTTTGTGAAAACTTGGAAATTTGCCCATCTCTTTGAACAGTTCTATGGTAGTCTCAGAGATGGAACGCTTGCGGTCTGAAGAGGATACAAAGGCCAATTCTCTGTTTGTAGGAATGAATTCATCATAAAATTTGCCTGTTATCGTGAGACCGGCTATACGATGAAGGTCCCAGAGTGATATGCTCATTTCACCATAGGTAAATGGAAGGAGTTGGTTGTAGGCGACCAGTATTCAAGGAAGCCTTTCAGAATATTGGGTTCCCTATAGAAGTATTTGGAGGTTACTTCTATTGCAACATAAAGGCCGATCTTTGCAAGAGTGCTCGTATGCTTCAGCAATATAGCCTCTGCCCATTCAGAGTAGTAGCGGTGAGCAGTTAACAGGCCTCTGATGCGGAATTCTGCTTGGCCCCAGAGTTGATCTCGATTTCTGAAGCGCTGATGAACTGTCTCATAAAAATGAGAAGGAAAGAGATCATGGGGACTGTGGAAAGGAACTAAGAAGATCATGGGATGAGCTTCTCCTATCCTCTGTCGCGGCTTCTGTGTCTGAATGATTCCCTCCAGGATTCGGGGCTCTCTTGAGGCCCATGATTCAGTATACATTAATCTCTCGCCATGAACGTAATCTTTTGACTCACAGTCAAACATGGACTGATGGTGGTATACTTTGATGGGAATAATCGTCATCTCCTCCGCATGAGGGTTGTCAAACTTCATGATACCTTCAACAACTCGTACCGAGTCCCACGAGTTTTGAAGTCTCTTTTTCTTATGTTCTTTGATCTTCTCTGCGAATTCTTTCACTTTATTGCGGCGAATTTTCTTTGGACGAGAAGCCGGAGGACTGTCTTCACAGGGAGGTGGTCTTTCACTATCAGTACGAATATGAGCTGTGGACTTTAACCATTCGTCCCAGTCATATTCTCTGCCATGCTTAGGCGGACATTTGATGTCTCCCAAAGAAATGGATTTGTGAATGGGGGAAGGCAAAGATCTAATGCGGTCAGAAAAGTCGAAGGTGGGAAGAACAGGCTCTTTAAAGAAAGCGGGAGTTCTGGAAGTGGTCTTTGTCCGCTTAGCAAGACGGGCAGTTTGTTTAATACGAGCCATAAAAATAAGACAAAGGAAGGAAGATAGATGACAGAGTAGGAAAGGAAGAAGAGAGAAAATGGATAAGTGTTGGAAACAGTCTGAAAGAAATTGGCTAAGTACAAAGTACTTTGCGCGAGTCCGCGCAAAGTATATGGTTTGCGCGGAAAATCTTCAAGTTCAAAGGACATCGCGCAAAGAGAAATGGTTTACGCGGGTTCGCGCAAAGTGAAAAGCTTTGCGCGGAAGAAAATCGCTAGAGCAGAGTTTCGACAGAGTGCTGATCATGAAAATGACGAAGTCGTTGGACTATTTATAGTATTTTTGGCCGAGTACGGTACTCGACCGAGCTTTGCAGGGGTCGCAAAACCTTATAAAATAAGTGGTTTAATCCTTTTTCTTTGATTTTCTGAAAAAACAAAGAACGGATCAAGGGGGCATCTGTTGAGGCATAAAATAAGCAAAGAAGTGAAGAAGAGAAAGATCAAGAAATCAGTTTGAAGATCAAAGAAATCAGTTTCAAGACTACTTTGCGCGGGTTCGCGCAAAGTGAATAGATTGCGCTAGACCACGCAAAGAAAATGGGTTGCGTGGGTTGATTAAGAAAGACAGATTGCGCGGGACTGATAGATTGCGCTGGACTGCGCAAAGCATGTCGTTTGTGTGTGTCCGCGTAAAGTACTTTGCAGTGGTATAACAATGGTTGGATATTATTTTGTCCCACATCGACCAGAACAGAGATTTCCACTGGTAAAAATGTCTATAAATACCCCATTTCTTTCTCTCAAAGGGGTTGAAGATTTCAGAGTGAAAGAAAGATGAAGGAGAAGACGAAGGTGCGGAGTATTGGACTCTGCTGCAAGTTTGCGCGACCACAGCAAAGCAAAGATGGGGCTTATATAGTTTACGCGGACCATGGTTTAAAGCATGTCGTTTGCGCGGACCCGCGCAAACCGACTGCTTGGCAGTTTTTAACAGCAATGAGCTGTTATGCTGCTGGAATGGCTACAGTCTTCAAATATTCAAGTTCTTCTTGTTCAGGAGAAAAGGAAGAATCATCGACAAAGAGACGTATTCCTCCTAAGTTTCAGGAGATGACCGAAATAGCACCGAAATGCTGCCGGAATCTCCGTTCTCTTGAAGACTATTGATCGACTTGTCTATTCCTTCTAAGTCATTGGAGATGATTGAGATCATTGCCATTATGCTGCCGAAAATTATATTTAACTATAATAATTGTCACTTATAATGAATTATTTGTAAACTATCTTAGAATCAAGGGATACCAGAGGATGTAAATGAATTCAGAATCAATAAAGTGTGATGATTGTCTTTGTAACTATTCCATTATTATGTTTGAATAAGATAGTTCTCCCAAATCAAATACATTTGTTTCCTTGTCGAAACACGCTGACCGCGCAACTGACAAAATGGTTACCTCACTATGTGATCAGCCTTAAATGGGGCTGAAGTGCTGCCGGAATTGCTGAAAACGTTCAAGTCCAAAGCTTTATCATTTCAGGCTTTCTCCTTTGACAAGTTCAGAAGAAAGACTAGTCGATCAATTCGACATTCCTCCTAAGTCCTAGGAGATGATCAAAACAGCTGTCAAAATGTTGTCGAATTCAAGATTTAAACATACAAGCTTTGTTAATTACAAATCATTTATTTCAGATAATCTATCCTGGAATCAAGGGATATTGAAGGGATGTAGATAAACTCAGAATCAATAATGCAATGATTGTTCTATGTATTCTCTTTATTACATTCGAGTAAAATAATTCCCCAAATGGAATCAAATGCATTTGTTTCTTGTTCGAAACAAAATGGCGACTCTGCTAGGGAATTTTATTTTTATTTTGATAACGATATCGAGAGTGTTATAGAATTTTCATTATAGTTTGGCATCTTCCAATGCCAAAATGGTGACTCTTAGTGGGAACATCCCCCCCCTTCATCTCTAAGATAGGTTATTTACTTTTCAAATACTAATTATAATTGCATTTTGTAATTGAAAATTTCTAAATTCAACTACAAGTCACAGCTGATGGCAATGCCTGCAAGAACAATGAACTTTTGTTTCACCCCAACAGGATTCATGATAGAGTACGCACCGAACCAACCCCCAAAGTTTATGACTCAAATTCCTACAGGCAAAGATAACATGACTCGAGTGACTGTTGGGGTTGTATCTGCTTCACCTCAACCACCAGATGGAGATAAGGGTTGGACCGTCGTAATTCCTCTCAGGATGAGAGCACGTAATGTAAGAAGCACCAAGATGAATCCACCTTCGCCAAAAGCTAGGGAGCTAATAACACGTAATGCAGCTAGAAAGCATTCTGAATTCACTCCTCCTGAAATATATCCTAAGCGAACAATTCCACAGTTGGTATCACGTGATTTCCTAGCTTTGGTCGCCCTAAGGGTCAAATGGATGAAAGAGCAGAAAGGTAAAGCATTGATTGTGAGTTCACCAATGTCTGTATCGCCCCAGACAAGTTTACCCAAGTCTATATCACCTCAATCGACTAATGACACTAGAAGTATAAGGAGGTCAAATGAAACCCCATCCTCTCCCCTCTTCGTAAGCCCCATCACGTCGACATACTCTTATCCCACCCCAGCTACAACTTCGTCGAAAAGTGAAGAAGCTGCAGTGCACATGGTTGAGACAAACTAGGAAAGTATGCTGAATACAGAAGATCGCATGAACGTGATGGCAGAAGCACAAAAAGCACTAATGGAAGAGTACAGAAACCTCCGTGAGGCCTTAGCAACCCTTGTACATAACGTAGCTCAGATAGCAGCTCTCCCGATGATGGGCACAACGAATGGACCAGAAAATTAGCTTGAAGGCTCGCAACCACAGGGGGTAGGATCACTGGGGTCTATTCCAGCAGCAAGAACTATAACACAGGATAAAGTAAGACAAGCGGTTGAGGAAGCTATCAGAATAGAGAGAGAGCGCGAAAATACTAGCCGCTTCAGATATCGAACACCATATCCACGATAGGTGGAAGATGTCCCATTTCCAGCCAACTTCAAACATCCAAATTTTCAGAAGTTTAATGGAGAATGATCACCAGAAGAACACCTAATGCACTTCATCAGTAGCATGGGGAATTTCTCTACGATACCGCAGTATTGCTTGCGATTATTCAGGTCGTCACTCACACACAAAGCATTTCGATGGTATTCTAGCTTGGCTCCAGGATCAATATATACTTGGGAACAAATGCAAGATGCGTTCATGTCAAACTTCTTCTCTTCGGAGCATGAGGTTAGTATTACAGAATTGGCTTCCGTACGGCAGAGAAAAGGGGAACCAGTAGAAAAATTTATCGACAGATGGAAGACATTGGGAGCCTCATGCAGACAATTGCTGGGGGAAAAGGAGTAAGTTAAAATGTGCCTGGGGGAAAAGGAGTAAGTTAAAATGTGCCTAAACTCTATGGAGACAAGGATCCCATTTGGATTCACCATTGCCGACATCAGAACTTTTCGTGACCTAGCCACCAAGGCCACACTTTGGAATTGATGACCCGTAAGATGTCGGCGTTTTCACTGTGAGACAACAAGGAGAATGCCTAGCAGGACGGCTGTAAATATTGTCGATCGTGATAAGAGAAATAAAGATACAAGGGACTCAAGGGAGAAGAGGCAGGAATAAAAAGAAGAATAAAGCCAATCAAGAAATAGATACAATGGAAAGAGGTCCAGGATGCTCGATTCTCACGAAGGATTTGCATTTGACAAGGAAGATGTCATTTCTTTGATGAACTAATTGTTAAAGGCCGGCACAATCGAATTGCCAGAACCCAAGCGCCCCGAAGATGAGACAAAAACCAGAGAAAGAGATTTTTGCCACTATCACCGCTTGGTGGGACATCCGACAGAGAATTGTTATACATTAAAACGTATAATACAACGGATGATAGACGGGTGAAATAGTAATTGGAAAAGAAAAGTAAAGGGATATAATGGCAACAGTAAATATGCTTACAATTCGAGAAGAGGGTCAAAATATGAAAAAGAAGGAAGACCATAAGGGAATGAAGAAGGTAGTAGTAATTACGTTGCGATCGGGAAAGAAGATGACAAGCCCTGTGAAGCAGAAAGCAACAATCATACTGTTGAGGCATAAAATAAGAGACGAATTGAAGTAGGGAAAGATCAAGGCATTTAGGAAAAGGTTGGAAGAAAGGAACAAAGAATTAGTTCTGAGAACACTTTGCGCTGAACCGCACAAAGTATATAGATTGCGCGGGACCGCACAAAGTATACCGATTGCGCAGGATCGCGCAAAGCATATCGTTTGCGCGTATCCGCGCAAACCATATAACAATGATGTAAAAATGGTTGCGAGTTATTTTGTCCCACATCGCCCAAGTCAAAGTTTTACGCCTGTGAAATGCTTATAAATACCCCGCTCTCTCTCTAAAAAGGGCTTCGAAGATTCTGGAGTAAAAGAAGAACGAAGGAGAAGACCAAAGGTGCGGAGCATTGGGCTCCAGCAGATTGTGCAGACCCGCGCAAATGAGCATTGGGCTCTTATAGTTTGCGCGGACCCGCGCAAACGATATGGTTTGCACGGGACCGCGTAAACCAATCGCCAATAGCCTATAACAAAGAATGGGTCATCATGTCATCAAATGGCCGGAGTCTTTAAATCTTCAAGTTCTTCCTATTCAAGAGAGAATGAAGAGTCACTGACAGAAAGGCGTATTTCTCCTAAGTCTCAGGAGATGACTGAAATAGCGCCGGAATGCTGCCGGAATCTCTATTTTTCTTGAAGACTGTTGGTCGATTCGTCAATTCCTCCTAAGTCCTAGGGGATGATTGAGATCATTGCCGTTATGCTGCCGAAATTTACATTTAACTATGACAGCTGAACTTATAATGAATTCTTTGTAATCTATCTTAGAATCAAGGAATATCCGAGGATGTAAATGAATTCAGAATTAATAAAATGTGATGATTGTCTTTATACTTTTCCATTGTTATGTCTGAATAAGATAGTTTCCCCAAACTAAATACATTTGTTTCCTTGTTGAAATAAAATGGTGACTCTGTTGGGGAATATCTTTATCTTATTTAAACAGTAACGTTGGGGAAAGTTGTAAGACTCTTATCACTTTTTTGGCGTCTCTTAGACGCCAAAATGGCGACTCTTAGTGGGAACATCATCCCTTTCATCTCTAAGATAGCTTACTTAATCTCTCGCATACTAACTTCACGTATGTTTCATTATCGAAGGTACCCAAATTCAATTACATAATACTACTGATGGCTAACGTTGCAAGAAAAGTTAACTTCCACTTCATCCCTATGTTGAGGCATAAAATAAGCAAAGAAGTGAAGAAGAGAAAGATCAAAGAAATCAGTTTGAAGATCAAAGAAATCAGTTTCAAGACTACTTTGCGCGGGTTCGCGCAAAGTGAATAGATTGCACTGGACCGCGCAAAGTAAATGGGTTGCGCGGGTTGATCAAGGAAGACAGATTGCGCGGGACTGATAGATTGCGCTGGACCGCGCAAAGCATGTCGTTTGCGCGTGTCCGCGCAAAGTACTTTGCGGTGGTATAAAAATGGTTGGATGTTATTTTGTCCCACATCGACCAGAACAGAGATTTCCACTGGTAAAAATGTCTATAAATACCCCGTTCTTTCTCTCAAAGGGGGTTCGAAGATTTCAGAGTGAAAGAAAGATGAAGGAGAAGACAGAAGGTGCGGAGTATTGGACTCCCTAGCTTTGTTTGCCCGACTCGCAAAGCAAAGATGGGACTTATATAGTTTGCGCGACCACAGTAAAGCATGTCGTTCTTGCGCCAGACCCAGCAAATGCCCATTGCTGGCGCCTATAACATAAGAATGGACTTTTATGTTTCTAGAATGATTAAAAGTCTTCAAATCTTCAAGTTCTTCTTGTTTAGGAGAAAAGGAAGAATCATCGACAAAAAGGCGTATTCCTCCTAAGTTTCAGGAGATGACCGAAATAGCACCGAAATGCTGCTGGAATCTCCATTCTCTTGAAGACTGTTGATCGACTTGTTTATTCCTCCTAAGTCATTGGAGATGATTGAAATCATTGCTGTTATGCTGCCGAAAATTATATTTAACTATAATAATTGTCACTTATAATGAATTCTTTGTAAACTATCTTAGAATCAAGAGATACCAGAGGATGTAAATGAATTCAGAATCAATAAAGTGTGATGATTGTCTTTGTAACTATTCCAATTTTATGTTTGAATAAGATAGTTCTCCCAAATCAAATACATTTGTTTCCTTGTTGAAACAAAATGGCGACTCTGCTGGGGATTCTTATCTTAATTAATACTAACATTGGTAAAGTTGCAAGACTCTCGTCACTGTTTTTGGCATCTATTAGACGCCAAAATGGCGACTCTTGATGGGAACATCCTCCCCTTCATCTCTAAAATAGTTTACTTAATCTTTCGCATACTAATTTCATGTATGTTTTATTATTGAAGGTACCTAAATTCAATCACATAACATTGCTAATGGCTAACGTTATGAGAAAAGTGAACTTCCGATTCACCACTACTGGGTTTGTAATTGAATATGCGCCAAGCCAAACTCCTGAGCATACGAAAGCAAGCACTACAAGCAAGCACAAAGTGACTCGAGTAACAGCGGGAGTTATTTCCATCTCACCCCAACCACAAGAAAGTGATGAGAACTGGACTTTGGTTTTGTCCAAAAAGACAAAAGCGAAGACCCTAAAGAACCGCAAGGCGAAATTGCTTGTACAAAGAGCTGAGGGACCAATCACGCGTAGCATAGCAAGAAGAAAACCCGAGCTCGCTCCTCCGTCGATTTATCCCGAACAAGCTGCTCCACAGTTCTCATCGCACGATTTTCCAGCTTTGGTCGCCCCAAAGACCAAATGGTCAGAAGCACAGAAAGGTAAAGCACTGATGATAGGATCACCAATGCCTGTATCACCCCAGACCAGCTCGCCCATAACTGAATCACCTCGATCGGTTGAAAACATGGAAAGTATGCAAGAGTCAAACGAGTCAAACGAGACTCCAATTTCTCCCCTCTTTATAAGTCCTGTTACGTCAACATACTCTCGTTCTACTCAAAAACAAATTTTTCAACAAACAAGAAAGATGCTACAAGATATATATGGCAGAGACGGGTCAAGGAAATAGACCAACTACTGAAGAACGTGTTGATCAAATGGCAGAGGCACAAAGAGCGCTAATGGATGAATGCCGGAACCTTAGAGAAGCTCTGGCAACTCTGGCACATAATGTAGCTCAAATAGTGGCTCCACCTATGATGGGAGCAACAAATGGACAAGAGAACCAACCTGAAGTTCCCGTCCGCAGGGGATAGGATCGCGAGGGTCAGTTCTAGCAACAAGAGCTATAACACAGGATGATGTAAGACAAGTCGTCGAAGAAGCAGTCAGAATAGAAAGGGAGCATGCGAACACCGGTCGTTTCAGATATCGAACGCCCTACCCGAGAGAGGTAGAGGATGTTCCGTTTCCGGCAAATTTTAAGCACCCAGAATGGGCTTGACCTTGCAGACGAAGAAAACAGGGGCCGCAGTGCGAGCTTTATGCCAACCGTGCGTAAGACCCTCCAGGTCTAGGGTTTGATTTCAGTAGTAACTCATGAGGAAGGGCTTAAACTTACTCATTGATGGACTGGCGACCCTAGATTTGGTGCCCAAAGGTAGCCTTGCGAGCCCTGCGAACTCTAGAGAGTTACCGTGGCCAACCCTGTGCGTAAAACCAACAGTTCACCGCCCGGTAGGGTCAATGAGCCCCTCTGATGGACCTTAGCCGTGAGCTCAAGGCAGTGAGAAGCCCAAAAGCGAACTTAGAGAGTTACAGTGGCCATCACATTAGACCCATAAATGCTCCACTAGTCATGAGCTTAAACTGTGTGTGTGCGCACGCTCCACTACTCATGAGCATAAACTGTGTGTGGCTAATTAGATTGAAACTTAGTACCACCAATTTAAATACTCACATAGAGAATCCCGCACTAACAAAGCATAAAAGGTTTAGAAATTATAAAGGATGTAATGAAATTATTATATAAAGTATAAATATAATTTGATATATTAGTATAAATGTCATCAACATGCAAGGTGGAAAATACCATTATAAACATCTCAAAATACTATCATGAAATATATGAGAAGCCAAATAAATTATATATCCAAGAAACATGAAAGCAAAAAATACATGTTCAAAAAATTACATGTTTAAAGATCTTCTGTAATCCCCATTGCTTCTGAGTATCTGCACAAATCTTCTTTCAATTGTGCCTTAGCTGCATCATGTTTAGATTTTTCTTCAAAAATAAGTCTTGCCTGATCAGGAACGCCAAAGAAGCTTATTCTCCAAAGAAGCAATCATTTCTTTACCTTGAAGTTGTGTGGACTTTTCAATATCAATGGATTGAACGTTCACCCGTATCTTTTCTTCAACATCTTGAATGATCAAGACCTGCTCATGATTCCTCCTCTCCAGCTGAGAGATTTCTTCCTTCAGAGCTGCAATGCGATCTTGAATAGTTATACTTTCATCAATATGAATCTTTAATTGATCTTGAAGAATCATATGCTCTTGTTCAAGTTTAGAAATTGATGAAGCTGTCAGAAGGGCTTGTTCTTGCGATGAAGCCAACTGCTTTCTACACTCTAAAATCTCAGGGGCAATTGTAACATTCTCTACCGACGCCAAAGAAATTACGGAATCACGAAATTTGAGGAGTGAATCCCGCAAAGGAGATATGTTGATTCTAGCCATCTTGGCAGAGCTCTCCAAAATCTCTATAGCAACATCCAAGTCCAACCACTGGTCAGGATTTCTGAAGATATGGATTATTGCTAATAAAGAATGTCTCACCATAAGCATTTTATGAACAGGGATTTTCGCAAAGGATGACAATTCAGAAGTAGTGGTTACAGAATCAGAACTAGCCGCACCACTGTAAGAAGGAATTCCTATAGCAAAAGAAGAAGGATATTCAAAATATTATTATGAAATATATAGTCCTGAGTAAAGATAATCAGCATATATATGTGTACCTGTCACTGGAATACGACTAATAGAAGGAGAAGCTCCCTGAGCTATAGAAGGACCAAGTTCCACCATATCAGCAAAAGATGGTGCTTTAGCTTCCGTGCTTGAATCTCTGGTAGCCGAGAGTTGGCAAGTCCGTAGTTTCTGTTGGAAATATAATTTCACGAGCCACTACTCTCTGTACTACCAATAGAACTACGGGTGCTCTTGGTGAAGATACCACAAGAGGGCTCACTGAAGAGATAGCACCTATTTCTGCAACTTAGGCACTTAAAAAGGGAGACATAATGATTCTAAATAAATAATAGTTGTTAAAATATAAAATATATGCATATGAAAATTAAATTTCCTTTACCTGGTGAATACCCATATTCTCCATAATCTAAAGGCTCCTCTTCATCTTCCTCGGCTGCAGGAGATTTAACAAGAACATTAATGCTAGGAGAAGCCTTAGCAGGTGGAGGGGAAGATTCCATCTCAACTTCTTTCGCAGCTGTTTCCTCATCTCCGTCAATGTCAACTTCACCTTCTTCAAAGTCATTATCTTTATCTTCACAACTGTCGCCATCTCCGCTGTCTTCATATTGTGAAGATTCAGTAGTATCTGATGATGAAGTTGAACTTTCATCTTCCAAAATTTCTTCGTCAACTTCTTCAATAATAACTTGCTTCCCTTTGTAAGAAACGGGTTGGCTGTTCTCCAGTACAGACTCTTGGATTATAGGGGAAGTGGATGCTTGGCGAGTTCTTTCTGGAAGAATAGGGGATGATGTTTGCAAACGCGTTTTTGATCTAGTCATCGGGGAAGATGGACTAGGACTGAGAGGTTGAGGAGGAGATATGGAAGTACCAATAGCTGGTATTTCTGGAACCGCTACAGTCTCTGTAGGAATTGGGGAAGATGTACCTTCAGCATTGTCTGCGGCCTGGTTTGAAGAGTCTCGACGAGATTTCTCGAATTCTCTCAAAACTCCGTGGGCAAACCAGCCATCCAAAGTATTGATAGGTTTGATTTCACGGATGGGGTCTTCCAAAGATATCTTCCTACAAATTTCCCCGGATAGGATGCATGGCTCTTTTCTGGAATATAGCCGATTCTACTCGCTAAATTTCTGCCCCTCAGCTTGGGCGGATGAAGAAAGATAGAGAATCCACTGGCAAGCATTTAGTGACTAAGTATGATTGGTGATCCCACCATCGCATCCAGCTATACGATGTACGGACTATGCGATCACAGCCTGAAATTATGAAGAGGGATCCAACGCAGCCATTCAGTAGCTGTTTCCATATCATGGCCCAGTTAAGAGGACTAGTTCCATAACAGCGCATTTTTCTGGTAACTAACCCGCAGTCTTGAGGCACGGTTTGATCATAATCGAATTGCCGAGCGAAGCGACTAGGGTAGTAAGGTTCTCTCCAAAATTTTATTCCTTCCCGAAGAGGCAAACTGCATGAGCGAATAGAAAAGAAGAAAGCTCTCTCTGCTGCAGTAAGCGTTTCTTAGTCCACCATATCTGTATCTTCAGTGTAGTGATAAAGGCGGAACTGAAAGAAGTTTATCTGGTCATCATCCCGAATTTTATTGGCAACCCACTCATATGCTCTTTTTGCCATTGCTCTTTGCTGAAAGAACCAGAGTGGAAGATGATAAGGATGAGTATATGCTTGCTCCGAAGCTTCAAAAGTCCAAGGAAAATATACTCCTAGCCACCCTGTAATATAATGCCAAGAAGTATGCGCAGACGAAGATCCAAGAATTGGGTCTTTTACGTGGGTAGCTACTTCTCCAAGAGCCCTGTAAATAGAACATAATACTGGAGGAGCAAGATAGTATTTATGGCCTTCCGCTAAAGCACCAGCCACAACAAAGACGCTTGGATGAACAACATCTACCCATTTAGAGCTGGGCAATACAACCAAACTTAGCCAGTAAGCTAAGAACGCTGCAAGCTCTCCAAAAGAGCTATAATCTGGTCTTCCTCTTATTGCATCTTGAAGCTTCGTTAGTTCTTTGGAATGGCAGTCGCGAAATCTTCAAAGAAAGAATAAAGATGAGAAGGTTAATATACAGGAATGGCTAAACAGCAAGAATACAAAAAAGGAAGATCAATTATCAGATTGATAAATACCTGAGACCCCTAGAGAAATGAGCCAGCCATTGCAGAGGGGGAATTTTGTGGAAACTTGGAAATTTGCCCATCTCTTTGAACAGTTCTATGGTAGTCTCAGAGATGGAAGGCTTGCAGTCTGGAGAGGATACAAAGGCCAATTCTTTGTTTGTAAGAATAAATTCATCATAGAATTTGCCTGTTATTGTGAGACCGGCTATACGATGAAGGTCCCAAAGTGATATGCTCATTTCACCATAAGGAAGATGGAAGGAGTTGGTTGTAGGCGATCAATATTCAAGGAAGCCTTTCAGAATATTGGGTTCCCTATAGAAGTATTTGGAGGTCACTTCTATGGCATCATAAAGACCGATCTTTGCAAGAGTGCTTGTATGCTTCAGCAATATAGCCTCCGCCCATTCAGAGTAGTAGTGGCGAGCAGTTAACAGGCCTCTGATGCGGAATTCTGCTTGGCCCCAGAGTTGATCTCGATTTCTAAAGCGCTGACGAACTGTCTCATAAAAATGAGAAGGAAAGAGATCATGGGGACTGTTGAAAGGAACTAAGAAGATCATGGGATGAGCTTCTCCTATCCTCTACCGCGGCTTCTGTGTCTGAATGATTCCCTCCAGGATTCGGGGCTCTCTTGAAGCCCACAATTCAGTATACATTAATCTCTCGTCATGAACGTAATCTTTTGACTCACAGTCAAGCATGGACTGATGGCGGTATACTTTAATGGGAATAATCGTCATCCCCTCCGCGTGAGGGTTGTCAAACTTCATGATACCTTCAACAACTCGTACTGAGTCCCACGAGTTTTGAAGTCTCTTCTTCTTATGTTCTTTGATCTTCTCTGCGAATTCTTTCGCTTTATTGTGGCGAATTTTCTTTGGACGAGAAGTCGGAGGACTGTCTTCACAGGGAGGTGGTCTTTCACTATCGATGTCATTTAATATGAGTCGTGGACTTTAACCATTCGTCCTAGTCATATTCTCTGCCGTGCTTAGGCGGACATTTGATGTCTCCCAAAGAAATGGATTTGTGAATGGGGGAAGGCAAAGATCTAATGCGGTCAGAAAAGTCGAAGGTGGGAAGAACAGGCTCTTTAAAGAAAGCGGGAGTTCTGGAAGTGGTATTTGTCCGTTTAGCAGGAGGTTGATCAGAAGAAGGCGAGTCAGAAGGAGTTACAAGACGGGCTGTTTGTTTAATACGAGCCATAAAAATAAGACAGTAGGAAAGGAAGAAGAGAGAAAATGGCTAAGTGTTGGAAACAGTCTGAAAGAAATTGGCTAAGTACGAAGTACTTTGTGCGGGTCCGCGCAAAGTATATAGTTTGCGCGGAAAAACTCCAAGTTCAAAGGACGTCGCGCAAAGAGAAAAGGTTTACGCGGGGTCGCGCAAAGTGAAAGCTTTGCGCGGAAGAAAATCGCCAGAGCAGAGTTTCGACAGAGTGCTGATCGTGAAAATGACGAAGTCGTTGGACTATTTATAGTATTTCTGGCCGAGTATGGTACTCGACCGAGCTTTGCGCGGGGGCCGCGTAAACCCTATATAATAAGTGGTTTGATCCTTTTTCTTTAATTTTCTGAAAAAATAAAGAACGGATCAAGGGGGCATCTGTTGAGGCATAAAATAACCAAAGAAGTGAAGAAGAGAAAGATCAAAGAAATCAGTTTGAAGATCAAAGAAATCAGTTTCAAGACTACTTTGCGTGGGTTCGCGCAAAGTGAATAGATTGCGCTGGACCGCACAAAGTAAATGGGTTGCGCGGGTTGATCAAGGAAGACAGATTGCGCGGGATTGATAGATTGCGCTGGACCGCGCAAAGCATGTCGTTTGCGCGTGTCCGCGCAAAGTACTTTGCGGTGGTATAAAAATGGTTGGATGTTATTTTGTCCCACATCGACCAGAACAGAGATTTTCACTGGTAAAAATGTCTATAAATACCCCGTTCTTTCTCTCAAAAGGGGTTCGAAGATTTCAGAGTGAAAGAAAGACAAAGGAGAAGACAGAAGGTGCAGAGTATTAGACTCCTGCAAGTTTGCGTCGACCCGCGCAAAATAGCATGGGACTTATACAGTTTGCGCGGACCCGCGCAAAGCATGTCGTTTGCGTGGACCCGCGCAAGAAACCGATCGCTCAGCGCCTATAACAAGAATGGGTCATTATGTCTTGGAATGATTAAAGTCTTCAAATCTTCAAGTTCTTCTTGTTCAGGAGAAAAGGAAGAATCATTGACAAAGAGGCGTATTCCTCCTAAGTTTCAGGAGATGACCAAAATAGCACCGAAATGCTGCCGGAATCTCCGTTCTCTTGAAGACTGTTGATCGACTTGTCTATTCCTCCTAAGTCATTGGAGATGATTGAGATCATTGCCGTTATGCTGCCGAAAATTATATTTAACTATATAATAATTGTCACTTATAATGAATTCTTTGTAAACTATCTTAGAATCAAGGGATACCAGAGGATGTAAATGAATTCAGAATCAATAAAGTGTGAGTCTTTATAACTATTCCATTTTTATGTTTGAATAAGATAGTTCTCCCAAATCAAATACATTTGTTTCCTTGTCGAAAAACCCTACTGGGTTCATAGTCGAATACGCGCCAAGCCGAACTCCCGAGCATACGAATGCATGCACCAAAAACAGGCGCAGAGTGACTCAAGTAACAGCGAGAGTCATTTTCGTCTCACCTCAACCACAGGAAAGTGACGGGGAATGGACTGTGGTCTTGTCTAGGAAGACAAAAGCAAAGATCTTAAAGAACCGCAAGGTAAACTTATCTGTACCAAGAGCTGAGGGACCAATCACACGCAGTATAGCAAGAAGAAAACCCGAGCTCGCTCCTCCTGCGATATACCCGAACAAGCAGCTCTACAGTTCACGTCGCGTGATTTTTCGGCTCTGATCGCCCCAAGGACCAAATGGACAGAAGCATAGAAAGGAAAAATACTGATGATAGGATCACTGATGCCTGTATCACCCCTGACAAGTTCACCCATAACTGTATCACCCCGATCGATCAATAGCACGGGAAGCGCACAAAAGTCGAGCGAGACTCCGATCTTTCCTCTCTTTATAAGCCCTGTTACATCAACGTATTCTCGTCTTACCCCAACAACGGCCTCGACAAACAGTAAAGGAGCCACAGTGTACATGGCAGAGACGGGTCAAGAAAATAGGTCAACAACTGAAGAACGTGTTGACCAAATGGCAGAGCCGCAAAGAGCGCTAATGGACGAATGCCGGAACCTTAGAGAAGCTCTGGTAACTCTGGCACATAACGTAGCCCAGATAGCTGCTCCACCTATGATGGGAGCGACAAATGGACAGGAGAGCCAACCTGAAGGTTCCTGTCCACATGGGATAGGATCGTGAGGGTCCGTTCCAGCAACAAGAGCTATAACACAGGATGACGTAAGGCAAGTCGTTGAAGAAGCAGTCAGAATAGAGAGAGAGCGCGCGAATACCGGCCGTTTCAAATACTGAACGTCATACCCGAGAGAAGTAGAAGACGTCCCTATTCCAGCTAATTTCAAGCATCCGGACTTTCAGAAGTTTAACAGAGAAGGGTCACCTGAAGAGCACTTGATGCAGTTCATTACTAGCATGGGGAATTTCTCCACGATACCTCAATACTGCTTATGATTATTCGGATCATCATTGACAAGTAAAGCTTTTCGATGGTATTTAAATTTAGCTTTAGGATCTATATGCACATAGGAGGACATGCAAGACGCTTTCATGTCAAACTTCTTCTCATCAGAGCGCGATGGTAGCATCACGGAATTAGCTTCAGTACGACAGCAAGAAGGAGAACCAGTCGAAAAGTTCATAGACAAATGGAAAACACTGGGGGCATCGTGTAGACAGTTGCTGAAAGAAAAGGAACATGTCAAGATGTGTTTGAACTCTATGGAAACAGGAATCGCGTTCGAACTCACCAGAGCCGATATCGGAACCTTTCGCGATTTGGCTACCAAAGCTCATGCATTAGAATTAATGACTCGTAAGATGCCAGCATTTCATCATGAAACCGTCAGGAGGATACCTGGCAGAATGACCGTCAATACCATCGATCGGGATAAGAAAAATTAAGATGCGAGGGGCTCAAGAGACAAAAGGTCGGAAGGAAAAGAAGGGTGGAATCAATCAAGGGATAGATACGGCAGAAAAAGGCTCAGAATGCTCGATTCTCACGAAGGATTTGAATTCGATAAAGAAGACGTAGTTCCTATGATGCAGCAATTGTTAAAAGCTGATACCCTGGAATTACTAGAACCCAAGCGCCCTGAAGATGTGACGAAGACCCGGGAAAGAAACTTTTATCGTTATCATCGCCTAGTGGGACATCCGACGGAGAATTGCTATACGTTGAAGTGCATCATACAACGAATGATAAATAGGGGCGAAATAATAACCAGCGAAAGTAAAGAAAAGAGTATGAGGGCGACAGTAAACATGTTTTCAGTCCAGGAAAAAGCCTGAGAAATAAAAGAGAAAGAAAATCGAAAGTCAATAAAGAATGCCGCAATGATTACGTTGCGATCAGGGAAGCAGGTAACGAGTCCGGTGAAGCAAAAAGCAGAAATTGCGAGGAAAGAAGTCACTGAAAGACAGAACAGCGAGGATGGAAGTAAAAACGGGAACGGAGCGATGAAAGTGGCTTATGACGTAGTTAGTCACTTGAAGGGCATACCGGCACGTCTAAGCATCTATGATGCACTCAAGTTATCAGAAGAGTTTCGACAGAGTTTGATCCAAGCGCTGTCTGATCACAATGTGAGAGAAGCTTTATTGATAGAAATGAAACATGAAAGACACAATGAACGGGCAAATTGTCTACCAGTAATCTCTTTCTCTGATGATGATTTGATTGGTGAAGCAGAACATAACAGACCGCTAATGATAGAAGGGTATATTTGTAAAAAGAAGATAAAATGGATCATGATAGACAATGGGTCCGCAGTGAATCTTTTGCCACTCTCCATGATAAACAAATTGGGCTATCGTTGTTCTGATTTGCGCCCCAGCGGAATGATGATACAGGGGTTCAATCAAGATGGACAACGCGCACTCGGTAAGATTACAGTGACATTGGAAGTGGGAGAATTAATTACTACTGTTGTATGTCACGTTATAAATGCTGTGACAACGTATAACCTTCTCTTGGGAAGGCCGTGGATACATCAGTACAGTATTGTACCCTCTACTCTACACCAATGTTTCAAATACTGTAAGGACGGAATGCAATGCAAGGTGATGGCTGACGCAAAACCATATACGGAAGCTGAGTCTTTCTTCGCGGACGCCAGCTATTATAAAGGTTTCTCCGAAGAGGTGGGAAATGATGATGAAAAGAAAGTCTTAAAAGACATCCGAATAAACAACGTTAGAGAAGAAAGGGCGAAATCTTCTGGGACTACAGAAGCAAGAAAGAAATTCTATTTTGTACCCAAGCGCTTGAGACAACCGAGGCAGCCACCGTTGACATTGTTATCGACAGAATAGTTGAAAATCTTACAGTCCAATTATATGATGCCCTTACCCAATATTGAAAGGTGTAAGCCATTTATAGTCGCTCCAGGAAGATTTCAAGTCAGGGCTAGTACTAAATATCCTGAGCCGATAAAATTCCATGCCGCAGCGAAAACAAAGGATGAGATCACAAGCAATGTATATCACAGAGAGTTAACACTGTAAAATTTGAAAAAGTACAGTGCAGTAAGCAGGAAAATCATGAGAAATATGGGTTTTGATTTTAACAAACCCACTGGACTGAATCATGGGAAAGGAATTCAAATCCCTCTCGGGGTTGACTAGGAAAAGCGGAGAAAATTCCAGGGGCTAGGAGTAGAGTCATCAGTGAATATGGTATCAGTAAATATGACTTCGGCCATACAAATACCAGAACAAGATCCTAAAGTAGTCGAGTATCCCAAAACAACTCCAAAACAAATAGAATACGGGGGGCAACCGACAATAGATGGCTTGCGAGAAATAAATTTGGGAACAGAGGAAGATCCGAGGAATACATTCATCAGCGTCAGCCTTTCTGAAAAGGAATTCGAGAAATATGGCCAACTTCTCAAAGAAAATAAAGACGTCTTCGCCTGGACATATGAAGAAATGCCGGGACTGGAACCCTCCGTAGCAATGCATCGATTAAACATCTCCAAACAAAAGAAACCAGTAAAGCAAGCACAAAGGCGCTTTCACCCAGACCTGATTCCGTTAATCGAAGAGGAGGTAAACAAACTGATAAAGGTTGGATTCATCAGGGAAGTTAAATATCCCAAGTGGATATCAAACATCGTTCCTGTGAAAAAGAAGAATGGGCAGATCAGAGTATGTATTGACTTCAGAGATCTGAACGAAGCATGTCCAAAGGATGACTTCCCTCTCCCGATAACAGAGTTATTGATCGATAGTACTACTCAGTATGCTATTATGTCTTTTATGGACGGTTACGCAGGTTATAATCAAATCAGGATGGCGCCCGAAGATGAAGAGACGATGGCATTCAGAACACTGCTTGGGATTTACTGTTATAAAGTTATGCCTTTTGGTCTTAAAAATGCTGGGGCAACATATCAAAGGGCAATGAAAAATATCTTTCAAGATATGATGCATAAACATGTTGAATGCTACGTTGACGACCTGGTGGTTAGGTCAGGAGATCATCAAGAACACCGTGAATATTTGGCAGCAGTCTTCTGTCGACTTAGAAAGAAACAATTAAAGATGAACCCAGCTAAGTGTGCATTCGGGGTATCTTCGGGCAAATTTCTTGGCTTCGTTGTATGACATAGAGGCATCGAGATCGATCCAGGAAAAATTAAGGCTATTCAAAATATGCCGCCACCAACAACGCTAAAGGAATTGAAAAGTTTACAAGGAAAACTGGCGTACATTCGCTGTTTCATTTCAAACCTCGCAGGAAGGTGTCAGCCATTTTCTCGGCTAATGAAGAAAGATACAGAATTTGTATGGGATCACGCCTATCAGAATGCATTTGATTCAATTAAGGAATTGCTGAAACAGCCGCTGGTGTTAACAGCTCTAGTGAGAGGTAAGCCGCTTATCTTGTATACATCTGCAGCTACAAATTCTTTGGGTGCTTTGTTGGCATAGGTAAATGAAGCCGGAAAGGAGACTGCTCTTTATTATCTAAGCCGAACATTGATGGGGGCAGAATGCAATTATTCTTCGATCGAGAAAGAATGTCTGGCGCTGATATTCGCTGTGCAAAAGTTAAGACATTATTGTCTCTCCCACGATATAACTTTGATCTCAAGAGCAGATCCGATAAAATTCTTGATGACCAGGCCAATGTTGTCGGGAAGATTAGCCAAATGGATGTTACTGTTATCAGAATATACTATTTCATATAGACCAGTGAAAGCAGTAAAAGGGCAGGTCATGGCAGATTTCCTCGCAGCACATCCTGTGGCAGAAAGTGAAGAAATTAATGATGACTTCCCGGACGAGCAGGTTATGTTGGCCGAATCCCAAGGCCCATGGCAAATGTATTTTGATGGTGCTGCTCGAACATCGGGAGCGGGGGCAGGAGTGATATTCATTACTCCCCAAGGCGATCTGTTACCATACTCCTTCACACTAGGCACTACATGCACGAACAATGAGGTTGAATACAGAGCCCTCATTATCGGAATGGAGATAGCTCAGCAAATGGAAATAAAATTATTGTATATCTTCGGAGATTCTAAATTGATTATAAATCAATTGACAACAGAATTCGAAGTAAGGAAACAAGAGCTCTTGCCTTATTGTCGGAAGGCACAACAGTTACTTGAACAGTTTTGTCATGTGGAAATCAAACATATACCACGATCTGAGAATGCAAAAGCAGATGCTTTAGCCAGTTTGGCAGCGGCTCTGTCCTGCACAAATCGAAGTCCTCTCCAGGTAACTATAGAAGAAAGAAGATTCCTGCCATCCGCAGAGGTTATCGAAGAAATCGTTGAAATGTTTCCTATATCCTGTCTGGAAGTAACGACAGATGATTGGCGTCAGCCTTTCGTCGATTATCTCAAATATAACATCCTGCCAGAAAATAATGTGCAAAGACAGCAGATTAAGCAGCGATCGGGCAAATTTGTCATATGCAGCGAAGTATTGTATAGAAAATCTTATAATGGAACGCTGTTACGGTGCTTAGACAAGCAAGAAGCAAATCAAATGCTGCGGGAAGCACATTCAGGTGAATGTGGAGCACATCAAGCCAGCCGAAATTTATGCCATAGAGTGCATCGAATGGGTTATTATTGGCCTACCATGTTCAAAGATGCAATGGAATATGCGAAACGGTGTCATGAATGTCAAATACATGGGGATATAATACATGTCCCCCCGAAAGACTTACATCAGTCCGTTGCTTCTTGGCCTTTCTCAGCTTGGGGACTCGACGTGATTGGCCCTATAAATCCACCTTCGTCTAAAGGAAAATAATATATTTTGGCAGCAACAGACTATTTCTCCAAGTGGACTAAAGCAGTCGCTTTGCGTAATGTTAAAGAAAAAGACGTGGTCAGTTTCATTCAGCATGCCATAATATACCATCATGGTATTCCGAAAAAGATCATCTTTGATAATGGCACCCCTTCTAAAAATAGAGGCATGGAAAAGTTGTGTCAGAAGTTCGGCATCCAACATTCATTTTCAACACCTTACTATCCTCCGGCCAATAGATTAGCAGAGGCATTTAACAAAACAATCGTCAAAATAATAAAGAAAATGGTGATAGGCAATAAGCGCGATTGGGATGAAAAGTTACAAGAAGCATTATGGGCCTACAGAATTACCCATCGAACAGCAACAGGGGCGACACCGTATTCATTAATCTATGGCATGGAGGCAGTCATCCCAATTAAAATACAAGTGGCATCTCTCATAATAGCGGTACATCAGTCTGTAACAGATGATGAAAATGCAAAAATAAGGCTGAAAGAATTAGATCTGCTCGATGAGAAACATCTAGCGGCTTTCAAGAATGTTGCGATCATATCGAGGCCAGGATATCGGTGCGCTTTGATAAACAAGTTAAATACCGCTCTTTCAAAAAAGGGGATATGGTGTTAATGCTGAAAAGACCTATAGTGGTCACCCGCCGGACAAGGGGCAAGTTCGAGCCTAAATGGGACAGTCCATATGTGGTAAAAGAAGTATACTCCAATGGGGCATACAAAATCACAAATCAAGAGGGACAGGGTATCAAGTATACACATCGCGCCCGCTTCATCAAAAGATACTACCCCTGAAGATAGACATGTTGATTTTGACCCGAATATTATCGGCGTAATGATTCTGTATCAAAAGGGGGCAAGGATGAATAAGATCATGTCTATATGTCAACAAAAGAAGCTATGAAGAAGAAATTCACGAGCATGTCAACTATGTTAGTAAGCATTAATTCTGGAAAATATATGGATCATCGTCATCACCAAATAAGTTTGACAAAGTCAATATCACCTTGAAGATATTGATTCTCTTGAAGATATTGACAAGATTGATATATTGCCTTACAAGGCACGAATCCTCTTGAAGATATTATCAAAACAAAGACGTAACAATGATCACAATTATTTATTGCCTTACAAGGCACGAATCTTCTTAAAGATACTATCAAAAGCAAGGATATATCAAAGAGGCAGTCTAGCCAAGCCAAATCCTAAAAGAGCCAAATCAAAAAGATCAAGCTCTAAAAAAAAAAAGGATCAAATCCTCAAAGGATCAAGCTCTCAAAGGATCAAGCTCTAAAAGGGCCGGCCAACTACACATAAGACCTATCAAGATCGCCATTCGGGCAGCGGTGAGGAGTCAGTGGCCCTAAAAAGCCCACGAAAACTATCGTGTGTACCCATGCGGGCTGCTGATGAAGTCAAGGATTCAAAGCCTAAAAGGCCATAAATCCGCGAAGACTAGTCACTGTAACTCCCATGCCGTCTGTATAGCTTTCCGGCAGCACCACGGGGAACGGATGAAAGTGCCCTCCCGTGAATGGGCTCGACCTTGCAGACGAAGAAAACAGGAGCCGCAGTGTGAGCTTTTAGGCTAACCATGCATAAGACCCTCCAGATGTAGGGTTTGATTTCAGTAGTAACTCGTGAGGAAGGGATCAAGCCTACTCATTGATGGACTGGCGACCCTAGATTTGGTGCCCAAAGGTAGCCTTGTGAGCCCTACAAACTCTAGAGAGTTACCGTGGCCAACCCTGTGTGTAAAACCAACAGTTCACCGCCCGGTAGCATCATTGGGCCCCTCTGATGGACCGGCCTGTGAACTCAAGGCAGTGAAAAGTCCAAGAGAACTCTAGAGAGTTACAGAGACCATCACATAAGACCAATAAGTGTTCCACTACTCAAGAGCTTAAACTCTGTGTGTGCGCGCGCTCCACTACTCATGAGCTTAAACTGTGTGTGGCTAATTAAATTGAAACTTAGCACCGCCAATTTAATACTCACATAGAGAATCCCGCACTAACAAGGCATAAAAGGCTTGAAAATTATAATTAAGGATATGATGAAATTACTATATAAAAATAGGGTTTCCACAATATGATGTGATAAATGCTAGCATAAATGTCATCAATATGCGATGTAGTAAGTGCCATTGTAAATATCTCAAAATACTATCATAAAAGCATATGTTAAGTCAAATAAATTACCCGTCCAAAAGCATGTAAACAAAGATTACATCTAAAAGCATGTAAACAAAGATTATATGTTCAAAAATCACATGTTTAAAGTTCTTCCGTAACCCCTACTACCTCTATATATTTGCGCAAATCCTCTTTTAATTGTGCTTGAGCTGCATCATGCTTGGGTTTTTCTTCAAGAATAAGTCTCGCCTGATCAAGAACACCGGCTAGCTTGCTCTCCAAAGAAGCGATCATTTCTCTACCTTGGAGTCGTACAGATTTTTCTATATCAAGGGATTGAACATTCGCCCGCATCTTTTCTTCAACATCCTGAATGACTAAGTCTTGCTCATGATTCTTCCTCTCCAGTTGAGAGATTTCCTCTTTCAGGGCTGCGATACGATCTCGGGTGGTCACTCTCTCGTCAATATGAATCTTTAATTGATCTTGAAGAATCAAATATTCTTGCTCAAGTTTGGAGATAGATGAATCCGTCAGAGAGGCTTGTTCTTGAAATGCAGCCAGCTGCTTCCTGTATTTTAAAACCTCAGGGGCAATTGTAGCATTTTCTACTAACGCCAATGAGATTATTGAATCGTAAAATTTAAGGAGCGAATTGCGCAAAGGAGATATGTTAATTCTATCCATCTTGGCAGAGCTCTCCAAAATTTTCATAACAACATCCAAGTCCAACCATTGATCAGGGTTTCTAAAGATATGGGCTATCATCAATGAAGAGTGTTTCACCATAAGCATCTTGTGAACAGGGACTTTTGCAAAAGACGATAGTTCAGATGTAGTGGCCACAGAGTCGAAACTGGCCGCACCACCGCAAGAAGGATTTCCTATAGCAAAAAGAAGAAAGGCATTCAGATATATTATGAAATATGCAATTCTAAGTAAAATAACTAGTGCATGTATATACCTGTCGCTGGAATACGATTAACAGAAGGAGAAGCTCCCTGAGTCGCGGAAGGGCCGAGTCCCACCATATCAGCAAAAGATGGTGCTCTAGCTTCCGTACTAGAATCTCTGGTAGCTGGAGTTGGCAAGTCAGTGGTCTCTGTTGGAAATATAATTTCACGAGCTACCACTTTCTGTACCACCAACGAAACTACAGGAGCTCTTGGTGAGATTACTGCAGGAGGATTCACTGAAGAGATTGCGCCTATCTCAGCGACCCGAGCACCAAAAAAAGGGAGACACAATAATTCTAAATAAATAATTGTTGTTAAATATGTAGATAAATATATGCACATGAAAGTTAAATCTCCTTTACCTGTTGAATATCCGTATTCACCATAATCTAAATGTTCCTCCTCGTCTTCCTCAGCTACAGGAGATTTAGCCGGAATATTAATGCCAGGAAGAGATTCCGTTTCAACCCCTTCTGTAATTGCTTCCTCTTCCCTGCCAATATCGACTTCGCCTTCTTCAAAATCGTTATCTTTATCCTCACTGCTTTCACTGTCCTTGTCGTCTTCATACTGCGAAGAGGCAATAATCTCTAATGATGAAGCTGAACTCTCATCTCCCAAAATTTTTTCATCAACTTCCTCAACGACAACTTGCTTTCCTTTCAAGAAGTAGCTCTGCTGCTCTCTGGTGCAGACTCTTTGATTGTAGGGGAGGCGGATGCTTGTCTGGTCCCCTCTAAAAGAATAGGAGATGATGCCTATAAACGCGTTCTCGATCTAGTCATCGGGGAAGATGAGCTAGGATAAAGGGGTTGTGGAGGAGGTATAGGAGTATCATTAACTGGTTCTTCTTGAACTACTGCAATCTCTGCAGGAACTGGGGAAGATGCACCTTCAGCGTTGTCTGCAACCTGATTTGTAAAGTCCCGGTGAGATTGCTCAAATTCTCTTAAAACTCCATGAGCAAACCAGCCATCCAAAGTGTTAATAGGTTTTATTTCACGGATAGGGTCTTCTAACGATATCTTCCTACAAATTTCTCCATGATGAGATGCATGACTCTTTTCCGGGATATAGCCAATTCCACTCTCTAGATTTCTGCCTTTCAGCCTAGGCGGATGGAGAAAGATGGAGGAATCCACTGGCAAGCACTTAGTGACCAAGTATGACTGATGATCCCACCATCGCATCCAGCCATATGATGTACGGACTATGCGATTACAGCCTGGAATTATGAAGGAAGATCCAATGCAGCTATTCAGTAGCTGTTTCCATATCATGGCCCAGTTGAGAGGACCTGTTCCATAACAACGCATTTTCCGAGTAACTAGCCCGCAGTCTTGTGGTACAGTTTGGTCGTAACCGAATTGACGAGCGAAACGACTGGGGTAGTAAGGTTCCCTCCAAAACTCTGTCCCTTCCCGAAGGGGTAGGCTGCAAGAACGAATGGAAAAGAAGAAAGCTCTTTCCGCTGCAGTAAGTGTTTCTTGGTCCACCATGTCTGTATCCTCGGTGTAACGATAAAGGCGGAATTGAAAGAAGTTTATTTGGTCATCATCCCGAATTTTATTGGCAACCCAGTCATACGCTCTTTTGGCCATCGCTCTTTGTTGGAAGAACCAGAGTGGAAGATGGGAAGGATGAACATATGCTTGCTCTGGGGCTTCAAAAGTCCAAGGAAAGTAGACCCCTAGCCACCCGGTGATATAATGCCAAGAAGTATGTGCAGACGAGGCTCCAAGAATAGGATCTTTCACGTGGGTAGCTACCTCTCCGAGGGCTCTATAAATAGAGCATAATACTGGGGGAGCAAGGGAGTATCTGTGGCCTTCCACCAAAGCACCAGCTACAGCGAAGACGGTGGGACGAACAACATCTGCCCATTTAGAGCTAGGCAATACGACCAAACTCAGCCAATAGGCCAAGAAAGCTGCAAGTTCTCTGAAGGAGCTATACTCCGGTCTCCCCTTCATTGCATCTCGGAGCTTTGTTAGTTCCTTGGAGTGACAATCACGAAATCTTCAAAGGAAAAAAATAAAGAGAGAGGGTAAATATGCAGAAATCACTAGATAGCAAGAATATGAGGAGAAAAGTCGATTATCGGACTGATAAATACCTGAGGCCTCTGGAGAAATGTGTCAGCCATTGCAAAGGGGGGATCTTGTGAAAACTGAGAAATTTACTCATCTCCTTAAATAGTTCGATAGTAGTTTTAGAGATAGAAGGTCTATGATCTGGAGAGGATACAAAGGCCAGTTCCCTATTGGTTGGAATGAATTCATCATAGAATTTACCTGTTATCGGGAGACCAGCTATGCGGTGAAGATCCCAAAGTGTTATGCTCATTTCACCATAGGGTAAGTGGAAGGAGTTGGTTGTGGGCGACCAGTACTCGAGGAAGCCTTTCAGTACAGTAGGTTCCCTATAAAAGTATTTGGAAGTCACCTCTATAGCATTATAAAGGTCGATTTTTGCAAGTGTGCTCGTGTGCTTCAGTAAAATAGCTTCCGCCCAATCAGAATAATAACGTCGAGCAGTTAACAGGCCTCTGATGCAAAATTCTGCTTGTCCCCAGAGTTATTCTCGATCTCGGAAACGTTGCCGGACTGTCTCATAAAAATGTGAAGGAAAGAGGTCGTGAGGGCTATGGAAAGGAACTAAGAAGATCATGGGATGAATTTCTCTTATCTTTTGTCACGGCTTCTGCATTTGTATGACTCCCTCAAGGATTCGGGGTTCTCTTGTGGCCCACGATTCAGTATACATCAATCTTTCACCATGAGCGTAATCCTTGGATTCACAGTCAAGCATGGATTGATGGCGATAGACATTGATGGGAATTATCGTCATGCCTTCTGCATGAGGGTTGTCGAACTTCATAACGCCTTCAACAACTCGTACTGAATCCCATGAATTTTGAAGTCTCTTCTTCTTATGTTCATTAATTTTCTTTGCAAACTCTTTCACCTTATTCCGGCGAGTTTTCTTCGAACGGGAGGCCGGGGGAGTGTCTTCACAAAGAGGTGGTCTCTCACTATCAGTACGAATGTGAGCCGTAGTCTTTAACCATTTGTCCCAATCGTACTCTCTACCGTGCTTCAGAGGACATTTGATATCTCCTAATGATATGGATCTATGAATGGGGGATGGCAGAGTTTTAATGCGGTCAGAGAAGTCAAAAGTGGGAAGAACAGGCTCTTTAAAATAAGCAGGAGTTCTGGAGGTAGTCTTTGTTCGCTTAGTAGGTGGTTGATCGGAAGAAGGTTGATCAGAAGGAGGAGTCACAGGACGGGCTGTTTGTTTTATACGAGCCATAATGATGAGTTAAGAAAAGAAGATAAATATCAGACTGAGAATAGAAGAAAGGTGAAAAATGGCTAAGTGTTGGAAAAGTTCAAAGAGAGAAAAAATGGCTAAGTGTTGGAAGGTTCAAAAGAGAGAAAATCGGCTAAGTGTGGGACACTTTGCGCGGGTCCACGCAAAGTATATGGGTTGCGCGGAACATTTTGGACTTTGAAGGAACTCGCGCAAACTGCAAGGGTTTACGCGGGACCGCGCAAATGATATGGTTTGTGCGGAGGAGAATCGCAGAAGTAAAGTTTCGCCAGAGCATAAAGGGTTTGTACAAATGATAAAGTTGTTGGGCTATTTATAGGATTCGTGGCCAAGTACGGTACTTGACCTAGCTTTGTACGGGATCGCGCAAACCCTGCAAAAAAGGGTGATTTGATCCTTTTCTTTGATTTTCTGGAAAAAGCAAAGAACGGATCAAGGGGGCATCTGTTGAGGCATAAAATAAGAGAAGAATTGAAGCAGGGAAAGATCAAGGCATTTAGGAAAAGGTTGGAAGAAAGGAACAAAGAATTAGTTCTGAGAACACTTTGACTGGACCGCACAAAGTATACAGATTGCGCGGGACTGCACAAAGTATACCGATTGCGCGGGATCATGCAAAGCATATCGTTTGCGCGTATCCGCGCAAACCATATAACAGTGATATAAAAATGGTTGTGAGTTATTTTGTCTCACATCGCGCAAGTTGAAGTTTTACGCCTGTGAAATGCCTATAAATACCCCGCTCTCTCTCTAAAAGGGGTTCGAAGATTCTGGAGTGAAAGAAGAACGAAGGAGAAGACCGAAGGTACGGAGCATTGGGCTCCAGCAGATTGTGCGGACCCACGCAAATGAGCATTGGGCTCTTATAGTTTGCGCGGACCCGCGCAAACGATATGGTCTACGCGAGACCGTGCAAACGATATGGTCTACGCGAGACCGCGCAAACCGACTGCCCTGCAGTCTATAACAGCAATAGGCTGTCATGCTGCTGAAATGGCCGAAGTCTTCAAATCTTCAAGTTCTTCCTACTCAAGAGAGAAGGAAGAGTCACCGACAGAAAGGCGTATTTCTCCTAAGTCTCAGGAGATGACTGAAATAGCGCCGGAATGCTGCCGAAATCTCTATTTTTCTTGAAGACTGTTGGTCGATTCGTCAATTCCTCCTAAGTCCTAGGGGATGATTGGGATCATTGCCGTTATGCTGCCGAAATTTACATTTAACTGTGACAGCTGAACTTATAATGAATTCTTTGTAATCTATCTTAGAATCAAGGGATATCGAAGGATGTAAATGAATTCAGAATCAACAAAATGTGATGATTGTCTTTATACTTTTCCATTTTTATGTCTGAATAAGATAGTTTCCCCAAACTAAATACATTTGTTTCCTTGTCGAAACACATACGAAAAGAAATTATTGGAAAGAAGAACAATGGCGATGAGAAAGAAAAGAAGAATGAGACGGCAAAAGTGACTTATGTTGTTGTAAGTCATTTAAAGGGTATACCGGCTCGGTTAAGTGTCTATGATGCGCTCAAGTTGTCAGAGGAATTTGGATAGAGTTTGGTCAGAGCATTGTCTAATCATGATGTCAGAGAGACATTATTGGCAGAAATGGAACGCAAAAAGCATGATGAGGTAGAAAACTGTTGGCAGGTTGTTTCCTTTTCTGATGATGATTTGGTTTGCGAGACAGAGCATAACAGACCGCTAATGATGGAAGGTTATATATGTGGGAAGAAAGTTAAGCGAATTATGATAGATAATAGGTCAGCAGTGAATCTCTTACCACTATCAATGTTGAGCAAACTGGGCTATCGTTGTTCTGATTTGCACCCTAGTGGAATGATGATACAAGGCTTTAATCATGATGGGCAATGCGCACTTGGTAAAATTAAAGTGATGCTAAAAATAGGTGAACTAACTACTGATGTTGTGTGCCACGTTACAAGTTCCATGATGACATACAATCTCCTCTTAGGAAGGCCATGGATACATCAGTACAACATCGTACCCTCTACTCTGCATCAATGCTTTAAATATTGTAGAGGAGTGCAATATAAAGTAATGGCTGAGCGAAGCCTTATACAGAGGCTGAGTCTTTCTTTGCGGATACCAGTTATTATAAAGGGTTCGTTGAAAAAGAGGGAAAGAATGATGAAAGCAAAGTCTTAGAGGACATTCACGAAAAGGGAGAATCCTCAAGGACCGCAGAATCAAAGCAAAAGTTTTATTTTGCACTGAAGTATTTGCGACAACCCAGGCAGCCGCCATTAACACTGTTATCACCTGAACAGTTGAGGACTTGCAGTCTAATTATACAGTGCCGTTGCCATGTGTTGAAAGGCAGAAGCCATTTTCGGCTGCTTCAGGAAGATTCCAGGTTAAGGCTAGCATAAAATACCCGAGCCCAATAGAGTTTCATGCTTCGGAAGAAGTAAAGACAGAAGAAGTAGCCAAGAGTAATGTGTACTGTGGAAGGCTGACATCATGAGATCTTGAAAAGTACAGTTCAGCAAGCAAGAGAATCATGAGAAGCATGGGTTTTGATAACAAAGAACCCACCGGCTTGAATCAGGGGAGAGGGATTCAGGTTCCTATTGGGATCGGCCAAGAAAAGCGGAAAAAACATCAAGGACTGGGGGCAGGGTCGTCAGTGAATATGGTTACAGCCGCACAACTATCGGAAGAAGACTCTATAACAATTGAGCATCTTGAAATGGGTCCAAAGCAGTTAGAAGATGGGGGACAGCCAATGATAGACAGTTTGCGGGAGATAAATCTGGGAACAGAGGAAAAGCCAAGGAATACATTTATCAGCGCTGGTCTACCTGAACGAGAGGTTGAAGAATATATTTGACTTCTTAAAGAAAATAAAGACGTCTTCGCTTGGACGTACGCAGAGATGCCGGGCTTGGAACCTTCAGTAGCGCTGCACCGATTAAACATTTCTAAAGAGAAGAGGCCGATTAAACAAGCGCAAAGGCGATTTCATCCAGATTTGGTCCATCTGATAGAAGAAGATGTTAACAAGTTGATAAAGGTTGGATTTATCAAGGAGGTCAAATACCCCAAGTGGATATTAAACATCGTCCCTGTGAAGAAGAGTAATGAACAAGTCAAAGTGTGTGTTAACTTCAGGGATTTGAACGAGGCCTGCCTGAAAGATGATTTTCCTCTCCCTGTAACAGAACTGCTAATTGATAGTACAACTCAGTATGCTATCACGTCCTTCATGGATGGCTATGCAGGGTATAATCAGATTAGAATGGCACCTGAAGATGAAGAAACGATGACATTCAGAACGTTGCTTGGAATTTATTGCTATAAGTTTATGCCGTTCGGTCTTAAAAATGCCGGAGCAACATATCAGAGGGTGATGCAGAATATCTTCCAAGACATGATGCATAAGCATGTTGAGTGTTACGCGATGACTTGGTGGTCAGGTCAGGAGATCATTAGGAGCATCGTGAAGATTTGGCATCGATGTTCCGTCGGCTCAGAAAGAAACAGTTAAAAATGAATCCAGCTAAATGTGCATTTGGAGTGTTGTCTGGTAAATTTCTCAGTTTTGTTGTCTGGCATAGGGGTATTAAGATCGATCCTAGAAAAGTCAAAGCCATTTAAAATATGCCGCCACTGACAACGTTAAAGGAATTGAAGAGTATGCAAGGAAAGCTGACGTACATTCGCTGTTTCATTTCAAATCTGGCAGGGAGGTGTCAACCATTCTCTCATTTGATGAAGAAAGATACAGAGTTTGTATGGGATTAAGCCTGTCAGAATGCATTTGATTCGATAAAGGAATTGTTGAAGCAGCTGCCAGTACTAACAGCTCCAATAAAAGGAAAGCCGCTTATTTTATATATATCTGTAGCCGAGAATTCTTTAGGTGCTTTGTTAGCTCAGGTAAATGAAGCTAGGAAAGAAACTGCTCTTTACTATCTAAGCCAAACGCTGATGGGTGCGGAATGCAATTATTCTCCGATCGAGAAAGAGTGTCTAGCACTAATATTCACAGTATAGAAACTGAGACATTATTGTCTCTCTCATGACATAACTTTGATCTCAAGAGCAGATTTGCTAAAAATTTTGATGACGAGGCCATGTTGTCTGGAAGATTGGCTAAATGGATGTTGTTACTTTCAGAATACACTATTTCATACGAATCGATGAAAGCAGTAAAAGAACAAGCAGTGGCGGACTTCCTTGCAGCACACTCTGTAGCAAAATGCAAAACCATCAGTGATGACTTTCCGAATGAACACGTCATGTTGGCTGAGTCGCAAAGCCCATGGCAGATGTATTTTGACGGTGCTGGTCGAACATCAGGAGCAGGAGCAGGAGTAATATTCATTACTCCTCAAGGTGATTTGTTACCATACTCCTTCACGTTGGGTACTACATACACGAACAATGAGGCTGAGTACAGAGCCCTCATTATTGGAATGAAATGACTCAAGAAATGGGAATAAAAACGTTGCATATCTTCGGGGATTCTAAATTCGTTATAATCAATTGATAACCGAATTCAAGATAAGAAAGCAAGAACTTTTTCCATACTGCAGGAAAGTACAACAGTTGCTAGAATAGTTTTGTCATGTAGAAATCAAGCATATACTGCGGTCCAAAAATACAAGCGCAGATGCTTTGGCCAGCCCAATAGCGGCTCTGTCCTACCCAAATCGAAGCCCTCTCCAAGTAACCACAGAAGAAAGAAGATTTTTACCATCTTTAGAGGTCATTGAAGAGATCGTCGAAACGCTTCCTGTATCGTGTTTAAAGATAACGACAGATGATTGGCGTCGGCCTTTCATCGATTATCTCAAATATAATATCCTACCAGAAGATCTAGCGCACAAATAGCATATTAAACAACGGTCAAGTAGATTCGTCATGTGCAGCGAAGTATTGTATAGAAAATCTTACAATAGAATGCTACTACGTTGCTTAGATAAACAAGAAGCGAGTTAGACATTACAAGAAGCACACTCTGGGGAATGTGGGGCGCATCAGGCTGGCCGAAATCTATTCCATAGAATACATTGAATGAGGTATTATTGGCCCACTATGTTTAAAGATGCGATAAATTATGCGAAGTGGTGTCACAAATGCCAGATTCATGGAGATGTTATACATGTTCCTCCAGAAGACCTGCATCAGTCAGTCACCTCTTCGACCTTTTCATCTTGGGGACTTGACGTCATTGGTCATATAAATCTGCCTTCGTCCAAAGGAAAGCAATATATATTGGCAGCAACGGATTATTTCTACAAGTGGACAGAAGCAGTTGCTTTACGCAATGTCAAAGAAAAGGATGTGGTTAATTTCAACTGGCACGCGATAATATACCGCCATGGTATTCTGAAGAAGATTATTACAGATAATGGCACTCCCTTTAAAAACAGAGGCATGGAAAAGCTGTGTCAAAAATTCAGTATTCACCATTCGTTTTCAACACCTTACTATCCACCGGCCAACGGATTAGTAGAGGTGTTTAACAAAATGATAGTAAAATACTGAAGAAGATAGTGATAGGGAACAAGTGTGATTGGGATGAAAGATTACAAGAAGCTTTACGGCCATACAGAACTACTCACCGGACAGCAACAAGAGCGACACCATCTATGGTGTAGAAGTAATAATCCCGATTGAAATACAAGTACCATCACTTAGAGTGGTGGTACACCAGTACATAATAGACGATGAAAATGCAAAAAAAAAAGGCTGAAAGAGCTGGATCTACTTGATGAAACCTGCCTGGCTGCCCAACAGCGATTGCAATCGTATCAGGCAAGGATATCGGTCGCCTTTGACAAACGTATTAAATATCGCTCTTTCAAAAAGGGGATATGGTGCTGATGTTAAAAAGACCTATAGTGGTCACCCGTCGAACTGGGGGCAAATTCGAACCTAAATGGGATGGGCCGTATATCATAAAAGAAGTATACTCCAATGGCGCAGACAGAGTCATGGATCAAGATGGACAAGGTATCAGTATACCGGTCAATGCTCGCTTCATCAAGAGATACCGCCCCTGAAGACGCTACTAATTTTGATCTAGAATATTATCGGCATAATGATTCCATATCAAAAGGGGGCAAGAGTAAACAAGACCACGGCTATGTATTGTTAAACGAATGAATAAAGAAGAAATTTGCAAGCATATCAAGACTATGTATCAATAAGCATTGCGAAAAGAAAAGTGAACATCGTCATCATCAAATGAGCTCTGCAAAATTCTGTTGAAATTGGTATCGTCACCAAGCTGATATATTATGAACAACACAAGCTGATATGTTATGAACAACACAGACAGATACCCTTGAAGATATTAGCAGAAGTGGTGACGTATCAATCACAGCCAGAAATGCCTATCATTCTCACGGCAATGATGATAACATCTACTATTGTCTTTTAAGATATTTTAAGGCAGTCTAGCCAAGCCCTAAAAAGGCCAGTATGCATAAGACCTATCATTTTCATCATTCGGGCAGCAATGAGAAGCCAGTGGCCCTAAAAAGCCCGTGAAGGTCACCATATGCAGACCTATAAGAGCAGCTGATGGAGCCAGTGATTAAAAGCTTAAGAGGCTAAAAAGTCCTCAACGGCTAGTCACACGTGAGACCAATGCCGTCTGTATAGTTTTCCAGCAGCATCACGGGGAACGAAGGAAAATGTTCTCCCGTGAATGGGCTCGACCTTGCAGACGAAGAAAACGCGGGCCGCAGTGTGAGCTCTTTGGACCATGTACATAGATAGGTCAACCATGCGTAAGACCCCCTAGGTCTTTAGCTTGATTCTAGTACTAACTCATGAGTAAGGGCTTAAACCTACTCATTGATGGACTGGCAGCCCTAGATTTGGTACCCTAAAGGTAGCTTTGTGAGCCCCGTGAACTTTAAAGAGTTACTGCGGCCAACCTTGTGCGTAAATTCAACCGAGTTCACGGCCCTAGTAGCTTCATTGGGCCCCTCTGATGGATTGCGGTTTGTGAACTCCCCATGCAGTGAGAAGTCCAGTGAACTCCTAAGAGTTACAGAGACCATCACGTGAGACCCAACTCCACCAGTCAAGAGTCTGTTTCGACAAGAAAACAAATGTGTTTGCTTTGGGAAGTGATCTTATTTAAGCATAACAAAAGAGTATTCAGAACAATCATCATATCTTTATTAATATTGAGTTCATTTACATCCTTTCTATATCCCTTGATTCGAAGGTAGATCAATTAGAATTGAAGAATTATTTTAAGTGCAATTCTTATGGTCCACTATAATTTTGGTAGCACTCCGGCGCTATTTCGATCATCTCCTAGGTACTTAGGAGGAATTGCTGATTTGATCGTTCAATCTTCCATGAAGATATAAATTTCGGCAGCATTCCGGCAGTCTCTTCAGTCTTCTCCCAATACTTGGGAGGAATTTGCTAACTTGATCATCTGATCTCTCCTTTCAAAGAAGACTTGAAGACTCAGCAAAACTCCTGCACAAGGCTAGTTGAGTGACTTTTTGTGTGACTCGTGCAACTGGTAATGTGGTTGTGCGGTTCGCGCAAAGGATATTTTGGTTGCACAGTCCGCGCAACTGATATCACACGTTGCGTGGTCCGTGCAACTGACCATTGCCTCTCCCTTCTACCTTCGGTTGTTTCCAAAATATCTCTCCTCCAAACGAAAGGAAGAGCGGGGTATTTATAGGCCCCCTCATACGTGTCAGTTGTCTTTGTTGGTTGCGCGACCCGCACAAGCACTTTCCTTGTTGCGCGACTGGCGCATTTGCTTCTTGATTCCGCAATCCACGCAACTGTCACCATTGTTGCCCGATGGGCCAAACTCTCTGCTGGATTGCGCGACCCACGCAACTGTCGCCCTTGTTATTCTATCCGCGCAAACAGAGCTCTTGGTTGCGCGACCCGCGTAAGTGACTTCTCGGTTACGCGATCTGTGCAACTTCTCTTCCTCCAGTATTTTTGTCTTGAATATCGATCTTTCCTTTTCATGACGATCATTTTTTATGCTCCAACAGATGCCCCCTTGATCCATTCTTTGTTTTGCAGAATCAAAGAATCAGGATCAACTCATACTAAACTTCCCTTCGTAATTTTCAACTGGTTGCACGACCCGCGCAACCGACACACAAGATCAGTACTCGCCCGTTTGCCTTTAAATAGTGGTATTTGCTCATTTTCTCTATCTTCAAATTTTTTGTGGCAAAGCTCTTTACGAAATTTTTGCCTTCCCGCGCAACTGCACACTGTTGCGCGACCCACGCAACGTCTTTTCGTCGTGCAAGGCTTTTAGGCCATTACGCTGCCCGCGCAACTCCGATTTCGTTGCGTGACTCACGCAACTACCGATTCTGTTGCGCGATATGTGCAACCATCGTCTCAGCAGATCTCCCAAACTTAACTTGTTTCGTTCATCATGGCTCGCACCAAGAGGACTTTTACTGTTGTTAACCCTCCTTCTAGTCAACCATCCCATCAGGAGCTACCAAATACTAAAGCTTATCATACCACAACTCTTTAAGCAACAGGATCACCATCTTCTCCAGCTCAACCTTCATCCAAATGTTTCAAGACAACTGCTAGGCGTCCTGGTTACATAAAAGAACCCGTACTGCCCACTTTCGACTTTTCATCACGAATCAAATCATTATCATCCCCCATCCACAGAGCCATTGCTACAGGTGACTTGACCATGCCTCCAAGGCACGGTCGTGAATATGATTGGGATGAATGGTTGAAGACCACAGCACATTATTAGACAAGCAATCAGAAACCACCTATCAGAGAAGATACCCCTCCCCCATCCAGGCCTAAGAAGCATCGCCGAAATAAGGCCATAGAATTTCAAGAGAAGATTAAGGAACATAATCGAAAAAACTCAACAACTCCTGGGAATCGGTGCACGAAGTACAGGGTGTCATCAAATTTGACAACCCATATAAACAGGGTGTTATCTCTCTTCCACTCAGCATGCATCGCCATCATTCTATGCTGGGCTGTGAATCCAGAGATTACTTGTCTGCAGAAAGGTTAGCTTATGTGAACTCTTGGTCTTTTAAAGAAACCAGATTATTGGAAGGAATTCTGCAGCCGCCAAGACCGAGACAACAGAAAGGCGATATTCACTCCATGGTTTTTCTCATCCCTTCTTACGATGTCCATAGTCTATACCCATCTCATTTTTATGAAACCCTCAAGCAGCGTTTTAGTTACCATCCCCAACTCTGGAGTCCAGAAGAATTCAGAACCAGAGGCCTTTTGACTCGTAGAAATTATTATACCGAATGGACCGAGGCAGTTTTAACAAAGCATGATAAGATTTTGTCGGACATTGGCATCTTTTTGGCAATAGAAGCGGCGTCACATCCTTTTTGTAAAGAATCCTCTATCTTGAAGGCATTCCTCAATTATTGGTGTCCTTCCACCGATTCTTTCCATCTCCCTGAAGCTGAAATGAGCATCACATTATGGGATATCCACAGAATCGCAGGTTTACCAATCACCGGCCGGTTCTTTGATGAATTCATCCCCACTAATGAAGAGTTCACTTTCATTTCATCTCCTGATCGCCTCCCTTTCATCTCAGAGTCAACCATTGAACTCTTCAAAGAGATGTCGAAATTTTCGAATATCCATAAGATCCACCCCATGCAATGGCTGGCACATTTCAGCCGAGCTCTGAAGTAATTTTCTTCTTCTTCACTCCCCTTTTATTACATCTTAATATGTATATATATAACTTTAATCTTATTCATTTACCTTTCCAGATTTAATGACAATCATTCGCGAGAGCTCGAGCACCTTAGGAAAGGTATAAGAGGCCGTGCCGAATATTCTGTTCATGGGGAACTTGCGGCCTTCATCGCATACTGGCTGAGCGTGGTGGTTTTCCCCAGTTCTAAATCAGCAAATGCCATTCGTCCTTCATTATTCGTAGTCGCAGGTACTATGGCTAAAGGAATGAAGTTTTCTCTTGCTCCACCTGTCCTCTGTTCAATCTATAGAGGTTTTAGAGAAATAGCATGTCACATAAAAAGCCCTTCTGTCTGCTCGGCCTCAACTTACATGCCATGGCATTATTTTTTGGGTTGGCTTGGCGTTTACTTTTCTTGGACTTTCAAAGTTCCAGAAAAAGCCTACATTCACCCTTCCAAAGTTCCTCTTTATTTTTTTCATAAGAGGTCCATGGCTAAAAGATCTTATGACTGGGCCAAGGATGCCATTTCCTCTGATGCTAAGATAAACTACTTCCATTTCAGCCTTCCCTGTTATGTTGTAGATACTGAAAAGGTGGACACTGACTCACTCTCTCCAGCGGAAAGGGGATTTTTTTATATCTATCAGATCATGCAGTCTGCCCTTGAGGGAAGGGACCGAATTCTGGAGAGAACCATATTATCTAAGTCACTTCGTGCGTCAATTCAGTTTCGACCAGGCAGTACCGGAAGACTGTGGACTGGTTACTCAAAGAATGCGCAGTTACGGGACTAGTCCGTTTAATTGGGCAATGATCTGGAAGCAATTGTTGGGCCGAGCTAATTATTCCTTCATCATCCCAGGATGCGATCGTACTCCAAGAGCATCATATAATCACATGAGATGGTGGGTGCACCAATCATACCTGGTCTGAAAAAGTCTTCCAGTGTCACAACCGGTCTGGCTTCATCCCCCCAAGCTCAAAGGTCACATTTTCGAAGTAGGCATTGGTTTCATTGCAGAAACCAGTCATGCTCCTTTGGGTAGTCGTCGCATCATGATCTCAGTGGATGAACCCATCCGTGAAATAAAACCTGATAATACTCTTGAAGGATGGTAGCATATGGTGATACTTGCGAATTTGAGCAAATTCCCCTTTATCAACAGCCCAGAGAAGAAGTTGCAGTAGAATCTCCTACTCCACCAGAGATTAATGGTAGTCCACCTAACCAACCTTCTTCTTCCACTTTCCATCAACAACGACCGGTTCCTTCTCCTGTATCCGGGACTATTCACCTCTCGGAGCAGCCACCCTCTTCTCCAATGAAAAGATCTCGCACATGTGCTCAGGCTTCTCCACAGGGAGAGGCTACTGCCGTTACTGCCCCAGCTCAAGTTACTGTGGGTATTCAACTGGAAGGTTCTCAACCTCCTCCCTCTAAAGGCAAGTAAGTTGTCATCGAAGATTCAAGCACAGAGGATACTGTTGGCGAAGATTCGTCTTCTTCGACTTCTTTGTCTGAGGATACTTCCTCTGATGAGAGTGAGGTAGAAAGGGAGAATCTTGATGACGCTTATGAAGAAAAAGAAGTGAATATTAGCAGCGAAGATGAGGCAATCGTAGAAAATATTCCTGCTGACGAAGGACATATTCCTTCCACTTCTGAGGCTACTCTTGCAAAGGCTTCCCCTGTAGTGAGGGAAGAAGAAGAACCTCTCAATTATGGAGAATACGGATATTCGTCGCGTAAGATAGTTTCGCTATCATCATTTCACTTTTGTTCTTCCTTTCTTTTTATCTCACTCATTTTATTTCAGGTGATCATGCTACAATTGTGGAAGCGTATAGCGCTTTTCTTCTGAACTTGCCCCCTGTCGCACCATCAGCCTTGCCGAGATCTTCCATACCCTCACAATCAGTGGCGCGCGAAATCGTTTTTTCAGAGGAGCCCACTGACTCACTCATCCCTGCTACTGCCACTACAAGTGCTGAAAACACGGCTCCGTCTTTTGCCAATATGATAGCACCTGATCCTCTTCTTGCTAGAAGAGCGCAACCACTTGTTGTTTCGGTACTAGCTATTTCGACAAGAAAACAAATGTATTTGATTTGGGGAAATTATCTTATTCAAGCATAACAATGGAAAAGTATAAAGACAATTATCACACTTTATTGATTCTGAATTCATTTACATCCTTTGAGATCCCTTGATTCTAAGATAGATTGTTCAAACAATACAAATTAATAATGTTTAAAGATTTGATCCAAATAGCAAATTCGGTAGCATTTCATCAGAAGTTTCAGTCATCTCCTAGGACTTGGAGGAATTGCTCTTCTGCTGATTTCTCTTCTTTAAACTTGAACAGAAGGAACTTGAAGATTTGAAGACTCTGGCCATTTTAGCAGCATGACAGCTCATTGCCGTTACAGACTGCAGAGCAGTCGGTTTGTGCGGTTCCGCGCAAAGGATATCATTTACGTGGGTCCGCGCAAACTGTAAGAGCCCAATGTTCGTTTGCTCGGGTCCGCACAAACTATAGGAGCCCAATGCTCGTTTGCGCGGGTCCTTGCAATCTGCTGGAGCCCAATGCTCCGCACCTTTGGTCTTCTCTTTCACTCCTCTTCCACTCCGAAATCTTCGAACCCCCTTATGAGAGAGGGAGTGGGGTATTTATAGACATCACACACGTGTGAAACTTTAGCTTCAGCGATGTGAGATAAAAATCACTTTCCATGCAGTCATTATATACTTTGTGCGGGTCCGCGCAAACGATATGCTTTGCGTGGGTCCGCGCAAAGCGTTCTTCTCTCCTTCTCCTGCCTTGCTTCTCTCAATACTTTGCTTTCCAATCTTCTTCTGCTTCAATCCTTTCATCACTTTTTCATGCCTCAACAGGTGCTATACCCTGGAGCTGAAACTTTCCCAAAATACCTAAACTACCCTTGAGCTAAAACTTTCCCAAAATACCTAAACTACCCCTTGAGCTGAAATTTTGCCAAAATACCTAAACTACCCCTTGAGCTAGAACTTTGCCAAAATACTTAAACTACCCCTTGAGTAGATCAGCACCATGGTGTTCTCTGACCATTGTAATGAGATATTTTTTGGTGCCTCAATAGATGCCCCCTCCATCCTTCTTTGATTGATTCCTGAAATCAAATGGAGGATCGATCTTCCTCTGCCCGAAGAACTTGATTGAATTGCAACTAAAGGATGACTAGATGATCATGCTTGCATGGAAGACTGGATGATCGTTCTTGTATGAAAGACTGAATGATCGCATTCAAACGGAAGACTTAAATGCTCACGTTCAAACGGAAGGCTTAAATGCTTAAATTCGAAGGGAAGACTTGACTGATTACGCTCGAACAGAAGACTTAATTGATTGTGCTTAGACGGAAGATTTGATTGATGGCACTCGAACGGGAGACTTGACTGATCACGTTCAAACAGAAGAGTTGATTGATTGCACTTGGATGGAAGATTTGATTGATGGCGCTCGAACGGAAGACTAGAATGCCCCCAGCCAATAGTGTCGAGCGGAAGCTTCATTAGAGAAGGTGAAGTTCTCTTTTCATCAAAACACATCTCTGCAATAGCTGTGATGACTTTGTCTTTGAGCAACTTGATCAGCGAACTTTCTTTCAACACCATTGCTGGTGCAACGGTCTCTTTGATCAACTCCAGCGACTTTTTTCTTTAATTCTGCAATGGTGTCTTTGATCAACTCCCGCGACTTTTTTTCTTCAATTCTGCAACGGTGTCTTTGATCAACTCCATTGCTCTTATCGCAGCAACCTTTTTTATTGTTTCCTTTATTCATGATCTGCATAATCTGATCTTTCAAATGATGATCTTTCCTGCTAGATTAATCGAGATTAGTGTCTCAAGACATTATAACTCTTTCAATTTAGTCTTAAGAAGCATTGATAATTTTGAAATATGTATTGAAAACTTCTCTCTTTTAAGTTAATTGTGAGATTCGTAATGTGATAATGATTTAATCATTTCATCTTTGCGCTTGTCATCGTGCTTCGCATTGCATTCTTTTGCTCATTAAATCGCGCTCTTGGAGATATCATTTCCAAGGTTCAATCGCTGAGTCGTTTCTAGCTTATGCTCCTTAATATTTCTTCATAGACTTTTCCTTGGATCTTTGCTAATTCGGTGATGATTCCGTTTGCTCCTTGTCTCTCTTAGATTTGATACTTGGAGTCTCGCAATATCATTATTAGGATAGCGAAGAGTTTACAACATTGGCATATAACTGAGCTTTAATATAGAGGCAACTTTTGAATGTTCAGTTTGAGTCATGATTCTCAGTATATAAATTCCTTTGCTACGTATAAGAAATTTTTAGAAAGACCAAGGCATATGATTTGAAGACAAAGTCATAGATTGATTCGAAGACCAAGGCATAGATTGATTTGAAGATATAGATCCTGCCCCCCGGTCAATGTTGCATAAAGATTTCTTCAGAAGATAATATTTTCGAGGTGAAGCTTGTAGATATTCCTTGAAGAGTTGAACTTTTAAGTAGATAATTGCCAATATTTTAGTTGGCCTTTACTGTTGCTGTAATTTGAACCTGATTCAAGAGAAATGCATTTTTGCATATATTTTTTTTTTCTTTTCAACATTTAAAATTTCATCAGGCAATTGCATATTTGAGCATATTTAATTTCAAATGTGTATTCGCAGCATTTTGAATGCTACATGTAGTTTATGCTTTTGAGCAGTGATGCTAGTGCACTTTGACTGGCCATACTTTGACTTGGACGAGACTGACCTTGACCTGAATTAACTTGACTCGACCAGACTTGACTAGTTTAGATTGAACTAGACTGGACTGGACTGAACTAGACTGACACTTACACATACAGTTTAAGCTCTTGAGTAGTGGAGCAACACACAGTTTAAGCTCTTAAGTAGTTAGAGCAATCACTAGTGAAAGAACACACAGTTTAAGCTCTTAAGTAGTTGGAGCAATCACTAGTGAAAGAACACACAGTAGCGGAGCAATCACGGCCATGAATTTAATGGGATTTATGCACAGGGTGGCCACAGTAACTCTCTAGAGTTCGCGGAGCTTAACCAGGCTACCTTTGACCAAACCCCAGGCCGCCAATCCATCAATGAGAGGTCATCTTGCTTCAGAGACCTTCATGAGTTACTACCAGAAACAAGCCCGGGATATGGATTTTCAAAGGGTACCAAATCCAAGGTCGTCAGTCCATCAAATGAGAGGTCATCTTGCTTCAGAGACCTTTATGAGTTACTACCGAAATCAAACCAGGGATCTGGGGAGTCATCCTGCTTCAGAGACTCACTTTTTTCTTCGCCTGCAAGGTCGGACCCATTCACGGGAGGGCATTTTTCTCCATTTCCCATGACGCTGTTGGAAGCTATACAGATGGCATGGGTCTTATGTGACTGCTTCGTCAACTGCCTTAAATGATCATAGAGATAGGCCTTATGTGACTGCTTCGTCAACTGCCTTAAATGATCATAGAGATAGGCCTTATGTGACTGCTTCGTCGACTACCTTAAATGATCATAGAGATAGGCCTTATGTGACTGCTTCGTCAACTGCCTTAAATGTTAAGCTACCATCGCTATCGTCACCTTTATATATGGTTGGCTATATAGTTTATTCCACTGCCAAAAGATGGTGAATCGATAATTGATATTTCGTCGCTGCTGATAATGTTCTAGGAACATTTGATTGTGTTTGAAATAGTGTATCAGCTTGGCGATGATAGAGATTTTGATAAGCGATTGATGACAACAGCGATGGTTGCTAATTTTGTGATAATCATTGGTATTTACTGGCGGAAATTTTTTCGGCGTCGGCGATAATTATCAATGCTTAGCAGCAATCTTCAATGCTTGGTAGCAATCATTAACGCTTGATAGCGATCATTAACGCTTGGTATTTGGTAATGACTCAATATGCTTGCAAGCCTCTTGAAAGCCTGTCTTGCTTTGATGATGACTTGATATGCTTGAAAGCGCTACTTTTGGCAATCATCGACGCTTCTCATTTGGCGATGACTTAATATGCTTGAAAGCCTGCATTTTATTCAAATACGTAAAAGAAATACATTCTATAGTGAGAAATATCTTTCACAATTTTTGCTTACCTTTTTACTCACTTGTCTTACCCGCTTTTGATTAGGAAGCATTGCTCTAGGAATCTTCGTAATCAAAATTACGATGTCACCACCTTTAACAAATATACTGATGTCGTATTACTTCATTTTATTTGTTTAAGATTGGCATTGCTTCCAGTCTTAAGCTGATCAGGCCCATGTACTTCTTTTATTTCATACACTTTCCTGATAGAGATTTCACCTTTATCGATCATCTTTTGTAACTTGTTCTTCAAACCGAAACAGTTCTCTGTTCGATGTCCGAGGGAATGATGATAGTGACAATAATCACCTTCTCCTATTTTCTTCATTTCCCTTGGATGTTTCAGCCGCGGCAATCTAATCTTTTCGGTTACTAACAATTTGTTTAACATAGGGAGTATATCATCTTCTACAAATGAATACTTCTTACGATCCTTAGGCTGCGTAAATTCTTTCTTCATTTTCTTGGTTGTATGCTCAGTCATATTTCTTGTATCTGAACTTCTTGGCTCATTCTTCGCTTTTCTTTCTTCCTGAGGCATATAAATTGCATTTCTTCCAAGGTTTGAAACCAACTGGCTTATATAAAAATTGGACATTTTATCATTAATCCTTTCTAAACTGCAAGTTTCTTCAATCAAATCTTGAAATGTCTATATATTTGAATTCGTGAGACTTGACGTAATACTTAGTTTCATGCATTCCATGCATAACTTAACTTGTTCTTTTTCCTCTTTCACCAATCGAAAGTGTGATGCCCCCTGAATCCTCCATCGATTAATGAATTTTCTGACCAATTCATCCTCTTTGGTGAATGGAAGCTAATCCATAACTAACTTCTTTAGAGGATAACTTAACAAATTCTAAATTATAACGAGAGTTTCTGAGTGAATTTATTGTTGTCGGCAATTCTCTTTTTGCAACAACCTTCCCTTTATCTTTCCAGTTCTTTGTTGGATCTCTTGCAGATGTCATGTTCACAGCGGCTTTCTTGTCCTGACCTTCATTCCTGTTCGTCACTATCTCACCCTGTTTTACTAACCGCTTTAGTATGTTTTTTAATGTAAAACAATCTTCTGTACAATGCCTTAAACAACGATGGTAATAACAATACTTTTCTTCTTTAGTCATTTCGACTTCTTCTGGATATTTTGGAGAAGGTAAGCTGATAGTTCCAGCGGCAAGCAATTGTTCCATCATTGGTAACATATCTTCTTTATTGAATACATATTCCTTGTAGGAGTCGTATGGTCGTGGCCACTTACCATTAACTTGATCTGAATCCTCTCTCTTCTTTGTTTCTTGTTTATTGTAAAAAATATTATTTTTCTTTTCTTGATTAACAATATTTACCATTAATCTATTCGGTTCTCTTCTTTCTGTCTTGATCCGAAAGACTGACATCTTTGTAGCCATCACTTCCAATGCATGCGCTTTTGTTGCAAGATCTCGGAAAGTTTTTATGTCAGCACTCATGAGCCTGAAAGCAATTCTCGGTTCCATAGAATTTAAGCACATGTTCACTTGTTCTTTCTCTTCGGGTAATTGTCTGCATGAAGCCCCCAAGGTCTTCCATCTATCAATGAATTTCTCCACAGGTTCAATTTCTCTTTGTCTGACAGAGGCCAATTCTGCAATACTGACGTTGCGTTCTAACGAGAAGAAATTGGATATAAACACATCTTGCATTTGTTCCCACGTTCTTATTGACTCGGGCATCAAACCAGAATACCATCGAAATGCTTTGCCTGTTAAAGAAGATCCAAATAACTGCAAATAATATTGAGGTGTCGTAGAGAAATTTCCCATGCTGGTGATGAAGTGCAAGAGATGCTCTTCTTGAGACCCATTTCCTTTAAATTTCTGAAAATCTGGCTGTTTAAAATTGGTTGGGAATGGAACATCTTCTATCTCTCTTAGATATGGTGTCCGGTACCTGAAGCGGCCAGTATTTACGCGCTCTTTTTCTAATCTAATAGCTTCTTCGACGACTTGTCTTACATCGTCCTGCATTACAGTCCTTGCGACTAGAACAAATCCTCTTAATCCTGCCCCATGTGGATGAGAGTGTTTAGGTGGGCTTTTATGTCCGTTTACTGCACCCGTTGCTGGTGGAGACGCAATTTGGGCTACATTATGCGCAAGAGTTGCTAGTGCTTCCCTGAGATTTCTGCATTCATCTATTAGTGTTCTTTGCGCTTCAGCTATCTCATTAATATGATCTTCAGTGGATGGAAAATTTTCCTGATTCATTTCGGCCATATGCACCATGGCTTCTTTACTTTTTGATGAAGCCGTAGCTGGAGTAGTGCGAGAGGGTGGAGTATTGTCTGACTCCTGCGTATTCCCTGCGCTACCGATTAATTAGGGCGATAGAGCATTGGTGAATTTTTCTGAGGCGACACTAACATTGGCGAATCCATCACTATTGTTTTACCCTTTTGCTCTTTCGTCCACTTGACCCTTGAGGCGGTTAGAGTTGGAAAGTCACGCGTTGTTAATTGTGAGACTACTTGCTCAGGATAAATCGCAGGAGGAGTGATTTCAGAATTCTTCTTCGTTGCATTACGCGTTATCGGCTTTTTGACTCTTGGTGTAAGCGGGTGTACTCTAGAGCTTCTTGCATTCTGTGCTCTTATTTTACGAGACATTATGGCAGTCCAGCTTTTATCTCCTTCCAGCGGTTGAGGTGAAGCGGATATGACATCAGATGTTGTTCGAGTCGGGTTGTTTTTGCCCATAGAAATTTGAATCATGGACTCTAGAGATTGATTCAGTGCATAGTCTATCATGAACCCGGTCGGAGTGAAATAGAAGCCCACTGTCCTTTCAGAAATTGTCATTGGTCGTAACTTGTAGTTGGATTCGGAAACCTTCGATAATGAAACATACGTGAAGTTAGTATGCGAGGGATTAAGTAAACTATCTTAGAGATGAAGGGGAGGATGTTCCCACTGAGAGTCGCCATTTTGGCGTTTGAGAGACGCCAAAAAGTGATAAGAGTCTTACAACTTTTCCCAAGTTAATGTTAAATAAGATAAAAGTCCCCAGTGGAGTCGCCATTTTGTTTCGACAAGAAAACAAATGTATTTGATTTGGGGAAATTATCTTATTCAAGCATAACAATGGAAAAGTATAAAGACAATTTGTTGAGGCATAAAATAAGCAAAGAAGTGAAGAAGAGAAAGATCAAAGAAATCAGTTTGAAGATCAAAGAAATCAGTTTCAAGACTACTTTGCACGGGTTCGCGCAAAGTGAATAAATTACGCTGGACCGCGCAAAGTAAATGGGTTGCGCGGGTTGATTAAGGAAGACAGATTGCGTGGGACTGATAGATTGCGCTGGACCGCGCAAAGCATGTCGTTTGCGCGTGTCTGCGCAAAGTACTTTGCGGTGGTATAAAAATGGTTGGATGTTATTTTGTCCCACATCGACCAGAACAGAGATTTCCACTGGTAAAAATGTCTATAAATACCCCGTTCTTTCTCTCAAAGGGGGTTCGAAGATTTCAGAGTGAAAGAAAGACGAAGGAGAAGACAGAAGGTGCGGAGTATTGGACTCCTGCAGTTTGCGCCGATCCGCGCAAAGCAGCATTCGACTTATATAGTTTGCGCGGACCCGCGCAAAGCATGTCGTTTGCGCGGACCCGCGCAAACCGACTGCCTGGCAGTCTATAACAGCAATGGGCTGTTATGCTGCTGGAATGATTAAAGTCTTCAAATCTTCAAGTTCTTCTTGTTCAGGAGAAAAGGAAGAATCATCGACAAAGAGGCGTATTCCTCCTAAGTTTCAGGAGATGACCGAAATAGCACCGAAATGCTGCCGGAATCTCCGTTCTCTTGAAGACTGTTGATTGATTTGTCTATTCCTCCTAAGTCATTGGAGATTATTGAAATCATTACCGTTATGCTGCCGAAAATTATATTTAACTATAATAATTGTCACTTGTAATGAATTCTTTGTAAACTATCTTAGAATCAAGGGATACCAGAGGATGTAAATGAATTCAGAATCAATAAAGTATGATGATTGTCTTTGTAACTATTCCATTTTTATGTTTGAATAAGATAGTTCTCCCAAATCAAATACATTTGTTTCCTTGTCGAAACAAAATGGCGACTCTCAGTGGGAACATCCTCCCCTTCATCTCTAAAATAGTTTACTTAATCTTTCGCATACTAATTTCATGTATGTTTTATTATTGAAGGTACCCAAATTCAATCACATAACATTGCTAATGGCTAACGTTGTGAGAAAAGTGAACTTCCGATTCACCGCTACTGGGTTTGTAATTGAATATGCGCCAAGCCAAACTCCTGAGCATACGAAAGCAAGCACTACAAACAGGTGCAAAATGACTCAAGTAACAGCGGGAGTCATTTTCGTCTCACCCCAACCACAAGAAAGTGATGAGAGCTGGACTTTGGTCTTGTCCAAAAAGACAAAAGCGAAGATCCTAAAGAACCGCAAGGCGAAATTGCTTGTACAAAGAGCTGAGGGACCAATCACGCGTAGCATAGCAAGAAGAAAACCTGAGCTTACTCCTCCGGTGATTTATCCTGAACAAGCTGCTCCGCAGTTCTCATCGCACGATTTTCCAGCTTTGGTCGCCCCAAAGACCAAATGGATAGAAGCACATAAAGGAAAAGTACTGATGATAGGATCACCAATGCCTGTATCACCCCAAACCAGCTCACTCATAACTGTATCACCTCGATCGGTTGAAAATATGGGAAGTACGCAAGAGTCAAACGAGTCAAACGAGACTCCAATTTCTCCCCTCTTTATAAGTCCTGTTACGTCAACATACTCTCGTTCTACTCAAAAAACAGCTTCGACAAACAGTAAAGAGGCTACAGTATATATGGCAGAGATGGGTCAAGGAAATAGACCAACTACTGAAAAACGTGTTGATCAAATGGCAGAGGCACAAAGAGTGCTAATGGATGAATGCCGGAACCTTAGAGAAGCTCTGGCAACTCTGGCACATAATGTAGCTCAGATAGTGGCTCCACCTATGATGGGAGCAACAAATGGACAAGAGAACCAACCTGAAGGTTCCCGTCCGTAGGGGATAGGATCGCGAGGGTCAGTTCTAGCAACAAGAGCTATAACACAGGATGACGTAAGATAAGTCATCGAAGAAGCAGTCAGAATAGAAAGGGAGCATGCGAACACCGGTCGTTTCAGATATCGAACGCCCTACCCGAGAGAGGTAGAGGATGATCTGTTTCCGGCAAATTTTAAGCACCCAGATTTTCAGAAGTTTAATGGGGAAGGATCACCAGAAGAACACCTGATGCATTTCATCACCAGCATGGGAAATTTCTCCACGATACCTCAATACTGTTTACGTTTATTTGGGTCATCGTTGACAAGTAAAGCTTTCAGGTGGTATTCAAATCTAGCACCAGGATCTATACGCACATGGGAAGAAATTCAAGATGCTTTCATGTCAAACTTCTTCTCGTCAAAGCGCGATGTTAACATCACAGAATTAGCTTCAGTACGACAGAGAGAAGGAGAACCAGTTGAAAAATTCATAGACCGATGGAAGACACTGGGGGCATCGTGTAGGCAGTTGCCAGAAGAAAAAGAACAAGTCAAAATGTGTCTGAACTCTATGGAGACAGGGATTGCCTTCGGACTCACCAGCGCTGATATCGGAACCTTTCACGATTTGGCTACCAAAGCCCATGCATTAGAATTGATGACTCGTAAGATGCCGGCATTTCATCATGAAACTGTCAGAAGAATACCTGGTAGGACAACCGTCAACACCATCGATCGGGATAAGAAAAATCAAGATGCAAGAGGCTCAAGAGATAAAAGGCCGGAAGGAAAAGAATGCTGGAATCAATCAAGGGACAGGTACCTTGGAATTACCCAAACCAAAACGCCCTGAAGATGTGACAAGAACTCGAGAAAGAAACTTTTGCCGTTATCATCGCCTAGTGGGACATCCGACTGAAAATTGTTACACGTTAAAATGCATCATACAGCGAATGATAAATAAAGGTGATATAATAACCAGCGAAAGCAAAGAAAAGAATACAAGGGCGACAGTAAATGTATTGTCAATTCAAGAAAAGACTCGGGGAATAAAAGAGAAAGGAAATCGAAGGTCGATAAGAAATGCGACAATGATTACGTTGCGATCAGGAAAGCAGATAACGAGTCCGGTAAAGCAAAAGGCAGGAATTATAAGGAAAGAAGTGACTGAAAGACAGAATACTGAGGATAGAAGTAGAAATGAAGACAAAGCGACAAAAGTGGCTTATGATGTAGTTAGTCACTTGAAGGGTATACCGGCACGTTTAAGTATTTATGATGCGCTCAAGTTGTCAGAAGAATTTCGGCAGAGTTTGATTCAAGCACTGTCTGATCACGATGTGAGAGAAACTTTGCTGACAGAAATGAAGAATGAAAGAAACAATGAAAAGATGAATTGTTTACCAGTAATATCTTTCTCTGATGACGATTTAATTGGCGAAATGGAACATAACAGGCCATTGATGATAGAAGGGTACATTTGCGAAAAGAAGATAAAATAAATTATGATAGACAATGGGTCCGCAGTAAATCTTTTGCCACTCTCCATGATTATTAAATTGGGTTTTCGCCGTTCAGATTTGCGCCCCAGCGGAATGATGATACAGGGGTTTAATCAAGATGGACAACACGCACTCGGTAAAATTACAGTAACATTAGAAGTAGGGGAATTAATTACTACTGTTGTATGTCACGTTATAAATGCTGTGATGACATATAACCTTCTCTTAGGAAGGCCATGGATACATCAGTACAATATTGTACCTTCTACTCTACACCAATGTTTCAAATACTGTAAGGACGGAATGCAGTATAAAGTGATGGCCGATGCAAAACCCTATACAGAAGCCGAGTCTTTCTTTGCGGATGCTAGCTATTATAAATGTTTCTCTGAAGAAGTGGGAAATGATGATGGAAAAAGAGTCCTACAAAATGTTCGAATAAATAAAATTAGAGAAGAAAGGGTGGAATCTTCTGGGACTACAGAAGCAAGAAAAAAGTTCTATTTTGTACCAAAGCGCCTGAGACAGCCGGGACAACCGCCGTTGACATTGTTGTCGATAGAACAGCTGGAAGTCTTACAGTCCAATTATACAATGCCCTTACTCAATATCGAAAGATGTAAGCCATTTGCAGCCACTCCAAAAACATTCCAAGTCAAAGCCAGTGCTAAATATCCTGAACCAATAGAGTTTCACGCTGCAGCAGAAATGAAGAATGAAAATACAAGCAATGTATATCACGGAGAGTTAGCACCGCAGAATTTAAGAAAATACAGTGCAGCAAGCAAGAAAATCATGAGAAATATGGGTTTTGATTGTGACAAACCCACCGGCTTGAATCATGGGAAAGGAATTCAAATCCCCCTCGGGGTTAATCAGGAAAAGCGGAGAAAATTCCAAGGATTGGGAGCAGAATCATCAGTAAGCATGGTATCAATTAACATGACTTCAGCCGCAAAAGATGCTAAGGTAGTCGAGTATCCTGAAACCGCTCCAAGACAAATAGAAGACGGGGGGCAGCCGACGATAGATGGCTTGCGAGAAATAAATTTGGGAACAGCAGAAGAGCCAAGGAACACATTCATCAGCGTCAGCCTTTCAGATCAGGAATTTGAGAAATATGGCCAACTTCTCAAAGAAAATAAAGACATCTTCGCCTGGACATATGAAGAAATGCCGGGACTAGAACCCTCTGTGGCAATGCATCGATTAAATATTTCCAAAGAAAAGAAACCAGTGAAGCAAGCACAAAGGCGATTCCATCCAGATCTGATTCCATTAATCGAAAAAGAAGTGAATAAACTAATAAAGGTTGGGTTCATCAGAGAAGTTAAATATCCCAAGTGGATATCAAACATTGTTCCGGTGAAAAAGAAGAATGGGCAGATTAGAGTATGTATTGACTTCAGAGATCTGAATGAAGCATGTCCAAAGGATGATTTCCCTCTCCCGATAACATAATTATTAATTGATAGCACTACTCAGTATGCTATCATGTCCTTTATGGACGGATATGCAGGCTATAATCAAATCAGGATGGCACCCGAAGATGAAGAGGCGACGGCTTTCAGAACACCGCTTGGAATTTATTGTTATAAAGTTATGCCTTTCGGTCTCAAAAATGCTGGGGCAACATATCAAAGGGTAATGAAAAATATTTTTCAGGATGTGATGCATAAACATGTTGAATGCTATGTTGATGACTTGGTGGTCAGATCGGGAGATCATCAAGAACACCGCGAACATTTAGCATTAGTCTTCCGATGGCTCAGAAAGAAGCAATTAAAGATGAACCCTGCTAAGTGTGCATTCGGAGTATCTTCTGGCAAATTTCTTGGCTTTGTTATACGACACAGAGGAATCGAAATTGATCCAGAAAAAGTTAAAGCTATTCAAAATATGCCGCCACCAACGACGTTAAAGGAATTAAAAAGCTTACAAGGAAAATTGGCATACATTCGCCGTTTCATTTCAAACCTTGCAGGAAGGTGTCAGCCATTTTCTCGGTTAATGAAGAAAGATATAGAATTTATATGGGATCACGCCTGTCAAAATGCATTTGATTCAATTAAGGAATTATTGAAACAGCCGCCGGTGTTAACAGCCCCAGTAAAAGGTAAGCCACTTATCTTATATACATCTGCAGTTACAAATTCTTTGGGTGCTTTATTGGCACCGGTAAACGAAGCCGTAAAAGAGACTGCTCTTTATTATCTAAGCCGAACACTGATGGGGGCAGAATGTAATTATTCTTTGATCGAAAAAGAGTGTTTGGCGTTGGTATTCGCTGTGCAAAAGTTAAGGCATTATTGTCTCTCTCATGATATAACTCTAATCTCAAGAGCAGATCCGATAAAATTTTTGATGACCAGGCCAATGTTATCAGGAAGACTAGCCAAGTGGATGTTATTGTTATCAGAATATACTATTTCGTATAAGCCGGCGAAAGCAGTGAAAGGACAAGCTATGGCAGATTTCCTCGCAGCACATCCTATAGCAGAAAATGAGGAAATCAATGACGAATTCCCAGATGAACAGGTTATGTTGGCTGAATCTCAGAATCTCTGGCAGATGTATTTTGATGGTGCTGCTCGAATAACGGGAGCGGGGGCAGGAGTGATATTCATTACTCCTCAAGGCGATTTGTTACCATACTCCTTCACGTTGGGCACCGCATGCACAAATAATGAAGCTGAATATAGAGCTCTTATCATTGGAATGAAAATAGCCCAGCAAATGGAAATAAAATTATTGCATATCTTCAGAGATTCTAAATTGATCATAAATCAATTGACAACAGAATTTGAAGTAAGGAAAGAAGAACTCCTGCCCTATTATCGGAAGGCACAACGGTTGCTTGAACAGTTTTGTTATGTGAAAATTAAACACATACCGCGGTTGGAGAATGCAAAAGCAGATGCTTTAGCCAGTTTGGCAGCAGCTTTATCCTGCACAAACCAAAGTCCTCTTTAGGTAATTATAGAAGAAAGAAGATTCCTGCCATCTGCAGAGGTTATCGAAGAAGCCGTTGAAATGTTTCCTATATCCTGTCTGAAGGTAATGACAGATGATTGGCGTCAGCCTTTTGTTGATCATCTCAAATATAATATCTTGCCAGATGATAATGCACAAAGACAACAGATTAAGCAGCGATCGGGCAAATTTATCATATGCAGCGAAGTATTGTATAGAAAATCTTATAATGGAATGCTGTTAAGATGCTTAGATAAGCAAGAAGCAAACCAAATGCTGCGGGAGGCACATTCAGGTGAATGTGGAGCACACCAAGCCGGCTGAAATTTATGCCATAGAGTACATCGAATGGGTTATTATTGGCCCACTATGTTCAAAGATGCAATAGAATACGCAAAGCGGTGTCATGAATGTCAAATACACGGAGATGTAATACATGTTCCTCCAGAAGAATTACATCAGTCTGTTGCTTCTTGGCCTTTCTCAGCTTGGGGACTCGATGTGATTGGTCCTATAAATCCCCCTTCATCTAAAGGGAAACAGTATATTCTGGCAGCAACAGATTATTTCTCCAAATGGACCGAAGCAATTGCCTTGTGTAGTGTTAAAGAGAAAGATGTGGTCAATTTTATCCAGCATGCTATAATATACCGTTACGGTATTCCGAAAAAAATCGTCACTGATAATGGCACCCCTTTTAAAAATAGAGGCATGGAAAAGTTGTGTCAGAAGTTCGGCATCCAGCATTCTTTTTCAACACCTTACTATCCTCCGGCTAATAGACTAGCAGAGGCGTTTAACAAAACGATTGTCAAAATAATGAAAAAAATGGTGATAAGCAATAAGCGCGATTGGGATGAAAAGTTACAAGAAGCATTATGGGCCTACAGAACCACCCATCGTACAGCAACAGGGACGACACCGTATTCATTAATCTATGGTATGGAGGCAGTTATCCTAATTGAAATGCAGGTGGCATCACTCCGAATAGCAGCGCATCAGTCTATAACAGACGAAAATACAAAAATAAGGCTGAAAGAATTAGATTTGCTCGATGAGAAACGTCTTGAAGCTCAGCAGCGGTTGCAGTCATATCAGGCCAGGATATCGGCTGCATTTGATAAACAGGTTAAATACCGCTCTTTCAAAAAAGGGGATATGGTGTTAATGTTGAAAAGACCAATAGTGATTACTCATCGGACAGGGGGCAAGTTCGAGCCTAAATGGGACGGTCCATATGTGGTAAAAGAAGTATACTCCAATGGGGCATATAGAATCACAAATCAAGAGGGACAGGGTATCAGTGTACTTGTCAACGCCCGTTTCATCAAGAGATACTATCCCTAGAGATAGACATGTGGATTTTGACCCAGAATATTATCGGCATAATGATTCTGTATCAAAAGGGGGCAAGGATGAATAAGATCATGTCTATATGTCAACAAAAGAAGCTATAAAGAAGAAATTCACAAGCATGTCAATTATCAAGCATCAAATCTGAAAAATATATATGATCATCATCATCACCAAATAAAGTTTGACAAAGTCAAGATATTGACAAAATTATATTGCCTTACGCACGGATTTTCTTATATTGACAAGACTGATATATTGCCTTACAAGGCACGGATTTTCTTGAAGATATTGATAAAATTGATATATTGCCTTACAAGGCATGGATCTTCTTGAAGATATTATCCCAGTTGAAAATATCTACTATACTGGCAATGGTGATGATCATAAATATTATTGCCTTACAAGGCATGGATCTTCTTGAAGATATTATCCCAGTTGAAAATATCTACTATACTGGCAATGGTGATGATCATAAATATTATTGCCTTACAAGGCATGGGTTTTCCTAAAGATACTATCAAAAGCAAGGATATATCAATATCAGTCAAAGAGGCAGTATAGCCAAGCCAAATCCTAAAAGAGCCAAATTGAGTCAAATCAAAAAAGATCAAGCTCGAAACTTTTTTTTTAAAAAAAATGCTCTCAAAGGATCAAGCTCTAAAAGAGCCAGCCAACTATACATAAGACCTATGAAGATCGCCATTCGGGCAGCGGCGAGGAGTCAGTGGCCCTAAAAAGTTCGCGAAGACCATCGTGTGCACCCATGCGGGCAACTGATGAAGTCAATGATTCAAAGCCTAAAAAGGCTATAAATCCGTGAAGACTAGTCACCGTAACTCCCATGCCGTCTGTATAGCTTCCGGCAGTGCCACGGGGAACGGATGAAAATGCCCTCCCGTGAATGGGCTCGACCTTGCAGACGAAGAAAACAGGGGCCGCAGTGCGAGCTTTATGCCAACCGTGTGTAAGACCCTCCAGGTCTAGGGTTTGATTTCAGTAGTTACTCGTGAGGAAGGGCTTAAACCTACTCATTGATGGACTGGCGACCCTAGATTTGGTGCCCAAAGGTAGCCTTGCGAGCCCTGCGAACTCTAGAGAGTTACCGTGGCCAACCCTGTACGTAAAACCAATAGTTCACCGCCCGGTAGCGTCAATGGGCCCCTCTGATGGACCTTGGCCGTGAGCTCAAGGCAGTGAGAAGCCCAAAAGCGAACTCTAGAGAGTTACAGTGGCCATCACATAAGACCCATAAATGCTCCACTACTCATGAGCTTAAACTGTGTGTGTGCGCACGCTCCACTACTCATGAGCATAAACTGTGTGTGGCTAATTAAATTGAAACTTAGTACCGCCAATTTAAATACTCACATAGAGAATCCCGCACTAACAAAGCATAAAAGGTTTAGAAATTATAAAGGATGTAATGAAATTATTATATAAAGTATAAATATAATTTGATAATATTAGTATAAATGTCATCAACATGCAAGGTGGAAAATACCATTATAAACATCTCAAAATACTATCATGAAATATATGAGAAGCCAAATAAATTATATATCCAAGAAACATGAAAGCAAAAAATACATGTTCAAAAATTACATGTTTAAAGATCTTCTGTAATCCCCATTGCTTCTGAGTATCTGCACAAATCTTCTTTCAATTGTGCCTTAGCTGCATTATGTTTAGATTTTTCTTCAAAAATAAGTCTTGCCTGATCAGGAACGCCAGCAAGCTTATTCTCCAAAGAAGCAATCATTTCTTTACCTTGAAGTTGTGTGGACTTTTCAATATCAATGGATTGAACATTCACCCGTATCTTTTCTTCAACATCTTGAATAATCAAGACCTGCTCGTGATTCTTCCTCTCCAGCTGAGAGATTTCTTCCTTCAGAGCTGCAATGCGATCTTGAATAGTTATACTTTCATCAATATGAATCTTTAATTGATCTTGAAGAATCATATGCTCTTGTTCAAGTTTAGAAATTGATGAAGCTGTCAGAAGGGCTTGTTCTTGCAATGAAGCCAACTGCTTTCTACACTCTAAAATCTCAGGGGCAATTGTAACATTCTCTACCGACGCCAAAGAAATTACGGAATCACGAAATTTGAGGAGTGAATCCCGCAAAGGAGATATGTTGATTCTAGCCATCTTGGCAGAGCTCTCCAGAATCTCTATAGCAACATCCAAGTCCAACCACTGGTCAGGATTTCTGAAGATATGGATTATTGCTAATAAAGAATGTTTCACCATAAGCATTATATGAACAGGGATTTTTGCAAAGGATGACAGTTCAGAAGTAGTGGTTATAGAATCAGAACTAGTCGCATCGCTGCAAGAAGGAATTCCTATAGCAAAAGAAGAAGGATATTCAAAATATTATTATGAAATATAGTCTTGAGTAAAGATAATCAGCGTATATATATGTACCTGTCACTGGAATACGACTAATAGAAGGAGAAGCTCCCTGAGCTATGGAAGGACCAAGTTCCACCATATCAGCAAAAGATGGTGCTTTAGCTTCCGTGCTTGAATCTCTGGTAGCCGGAGTTGGCAAGTCCGTAGTTTTTGTTGGAAATATAATTTTACGAGCCACTACTCTCTATACTACCAATGGAACTACGGGTGCTCTTGGTGAAGATACCACAAGAGGGCTCACTGAAGAGATAGCACCTATTTCTGCAACTTGGGCACCTAAAAAGGGAGACACAATGATTCTAAATAAATAATAGTTGTTAAAATATAAAATATATGCATATGAAAATTAAATTTCCTTTACCTGGTGAATACCCATATTCTCCATAATCTAAAGGCTCCTCTTCATCTTCCTCGGCTGCAGGAGATTTAACAGGAACATTAATGCTAGGAGAAGCCTTAGCAGGTGCAGGGGAAGATTCCATCTCAACTTCTTTCGCAGCTATTTCCTCATCTCCGTCAATGTCAACTTCACCTTCTTCAAAGTCATTATCTTTATCTTCACAACTGTCGCCATCTCCGCTGTCTTCATATTGTGAAGATTCAGTAGTATCTGATGATGAAGTTGAACTTTCATCTTCCAAAATTTCTTCGTCAACTTCTTCAATAATAACTTGCTTCCCTTTGTAAGAAACGGGTTGGCTACTCTCCGGTACAGACTCTTGGACTATAGGGGAAGCGGATGCTTGGCGGGTTCTTTCTGGAAGAATAGGGGATGATGTTTGCAAACGTGTTTTTGATCTAGTCATTGGGGAAGATGGACTAAGACCAAGAGGTTGTGGAGGAGATATGGAAGAACCAATAGTTGGTTCTTCTGGAACCGCTATAGTCTTTGTAGGAAATGGGGAAGATGTACCTTCAGCATTGTCTGCGGCCTGGTTTGAAGAGTCTAGACGAGATTTCTCGAATTCTCTCAAAACTCCATGGGCAAACCAGCCATCCAAAGTATTGATAGGTTTGATTTCACGGATGGGGTCTTCCAATGATATCTTCCTACAAATTTCTCCCGGATGGGATGCATGGCTCTTTTCTGGAATATAGCCGATTCCACTCTCTAAATTTCTGCCCCTCAGCCTGGGCGGATGAAGAAAGATAGAAGAATCCACTGGCAAGCATTTAGTGACCAAGTATGATTGGTGATCCCACCATCGCATCCAGCTATACGATGTACGGACTATTCGATCACAGCCTGGAATTATGAAGAGGGATCCAATGTAGCCATTTAGTAGCTGTTTCCATATCATGGCCCAGTTAAGAGGACTAGTTCCATAACAGCGCATTTTTCTGGTAACTAGCCCGCAGTCTTGAGGCACGGTTTGATCATAACCGAATTGATGAAGAGGCAAACTGCATGAGCGAATAGAAAAGAAGAAAGCTCTCTCTGCTGCAGTAAGCGTTTCTTGGTCCACCATATCTGTATCTTCAGTGTAGCGATAAAGGCGGAACTGAAAGAAGTTTATCTGGTCATCATCCCGAATTTTATTGGCAACCCACTCATATGCTCTTTTTGCCATTGCTCTTTGCTGAAAGAACCAGAGTGGAAGATGAGAAGGATGAGTATATGCTTGCTTCGAAGCTTCAAAAGTCCAAGGAAAATATACGTATGTGCAGACGAAACTTCAAGAATAGGGTCTTTTACATGGGTAGCCACTTCTCCAAGGGCTCTGTAAATAGAACATAATACTGGAGGAGCAAGAGAGTATTTTTGGCCTTCCGCTAAAGCACCAGCCACAACAAAGACGCTTGGATGAACAACATCTGCCCATTTAGAGTTGGGCAATACGACTAAACTTAGCCAGTAAGCTAAGAACGCTGCAAGCTCTCCAAAAGAGCTATATTCTGGTCTTCCTCTTATTGCATCTCGAAGCTTCGTTAGTTCTTTGGAATGGCAGTCGCGAAATCTTCAAAGAAAGAGTAAAGATGAGAAGGTTAATATACAGGAATGGCTAAAACAGCAAGAATACAAAAAGGAAGATCAATTATCAGATTGATAAATACCTGAGACCCCTAGAGAAATGAGCCAGCCATTGCAGAGGGGGAATTTTGTGGAAACTTGGAAATTTGCCCATCTCTTTGAACAGTTCTATGGTAGTCTCAGAGATGGAAGGCTTGCGGTCTGGAGAGGATACAAAGGCCAATTCTCTGTTTGTAGGAATGAATTCATCATAAAATTTGCCTGTTATTGTGAGACCGGCTATACGATGAAGGTCCCAAAGTGATATACTCATTTCACCATAAGGTAAATGGAAGGAGTTGGTTGTAGGCGACCAGTATTCAAGGAAGCATTTCAGAATATTGGGTTCCCTATAGAAGTATTTGGAGGTCACTTCTATGGCATCATAAAGGCCGATCTTTGCAAGAGTGCTCGTATGCTTCAGCAATATAGCCTCTGCCCATTCAGAGTAGTAGCGGCGAGCAGTTAACAGGCCTCTGATGCGGAATTCTGCTTGGCCCCAGAGTTGATCTCGATTTCTGAAGCGCTGACGAACTGTCTCATAAAAATGAGAAGGAAAGAGATCATGGGGACTGTTGAAAGGAACTAAGAAGATCATGGGATGAGCTTCTCCTATCCGCTGTCGTGACTTCTGTGTCTGAATGATTCCCTCCAGGATTTGGGGCTCTCTTGAGGCCCACGATTCAGTATACATTAATCTCTCGCCATGAATGTAATCTTTTGACTCACAGTCAAGCATGGACTGATGGCGGTATACTTTGATGGGAATAATCGTCATCCCCTCCGCATGAGGGTTGTCAAACTTCATGATACCTTCAACAACTCATACCGAGTCCCACGAGTTTTGAAGTCTCTTCTTCTTATGATCTTTGATCTTCTCTACGAATTCTTTCGCTTTATTGCGGCGAATTTTCTTTGGACGAGAAGCCGGAGGACTGTCTTCACAGGGAGGTGGTCATTCACTATCAGTACGAATATGAGCTGTGGACTTTAACCATTCGTCCCATCATATTCTCTGTCGTGCTTAGGCGGACATTTGATATCTCTCAATGATATGGATCTGTGAATGGGGGAAGGCAAAGATCTAATGTGGTCAGAAAAGTCGAAGGTGGGAAGAACAGACTCTTTGAAGTAAGCAGGAGTTCTGGAAGTGATCTTTGTCCGCTTAGCAGGAGGTTGATCAGAAGAAGGCGAGTCAGAAGGAGTTATGAGACGGGCTGTTTGTTTAATACGAGCCATGAAAATGAGACAAAAGGAAGGAAAATAGATGACAGAGTAAGAAAGGAAGAAGAGAGAAAATGGCTAAGTGTTGGAAACAGTCCGAAAGAAATTGGCTAAGTACGAAGTACTTTGCGTGGGTCCGCGCAAAGTATATGGTTTGCGCGGAAAATCTTCAAGTTCAAAGGACGTTGCGCAAAGTGAAATGGTTTGCGCGGGTTCGCGCAAAGTGAAAAGCTTTGCGCGGAAGAAAATCGCTAGAGCAGAGTTTCGACAGAGTGCTGATCGTGAAAATGACGAAGTTGTTGGACTATTTATAGTATTTCTGGCCGAGTATGGTACTCGACCGAGCTTTGCACGGGGCCGCGCAAACCCTATAAAATAAGTGGTTTGATCCTTTTTCTTTGATTTTCTGAAAAAATAAAGAACGGATCAAGGGGGCATCTGTTGAGGCATAAAATAAGCAAAGAAGTGAAGAAGAGAAAGATCAAAGAAATCAATTTGAAGATAAAGAAATCAGTTTCAAGACTACTTTGCGCGGGTTCGCGCAAAGTGAATAGATTGCGCTGGACCGCGCAAAGTAAATGGGTTGCACGGGTTGATCAAGGAAGACAGATTGCGCGGGACTGATAGATTGCGCTGGACCTCGCAAAGCATGTCGTTTGCACGTGTCCGCGCAAAATACTTTGCGGTGGTATAAAAATGATTGGATGTTATTTTTTCCCACATCGACCAGAACAGAGATTTTCACTGGTAAAAATGTCTATAAATACCTCGTTCTTTCTCTCAAAAAGGGTTCGAAGATTTCAGAGTGAAAGAAAGACGAAGGAGAAGACAGAAGGTGCGGAGTATTGGACTCCTGCAGTTTGCGCCGACCCGCGCAAAGCAGCATTCGACTTATATAGTTTGCGCGGACCCGCGCAAAGCATGTCGTTTGCGCGGACCCGTGCAAACCGACTGCCTGGCAGTCTATAACAGCAATGGGCTGTTATGCTGCTGGAATGATTAAAGTCTTCAAATCTTCAAGTTCTTCTTGTTTAGGAGAAAAGGAAGAATCATCGACAAAAAGGCGTATTCCTCCTAAGTTTCAGGAGATGACCGAAATAGCACCGAAATGCTGCCGGAATCTCCGTTCTCTTGAAGACTGTTGATCGACTTGTCTATTCCTCCTAAGTCATTGGAGATGATTGAAATCATTGCCGTTATGCTGCCGAAAATTATATTTAACTATAATAATTGTCACTTATAATGAATTCTTTGTAAACTATCTTAGAATCAAGGGATACCAGAGGATGTAAATGAATTCAGAATCAATAAAGTGTGATGATTATCTTTGTAACTATTCCATTTTTATGTTTGAATAAGATAGTTCTCCCAAATCAAATACATTTGTTTCCTTGTCTAAACAGTTCGGGTGGAATCGCCTCTGTCCTTGCTTAACCGGCTTCTTTTCTCTGAAGATATTTAATCGATGCATCGCTACAGAGGGTTCTAAACCTGACATTTCTTCGTATGTCCAAGCGAAGACGTCCTTGTTTTCTCTAAGAAGTTGACCATATTTCTCAGATTCCTGCTCATAGAGACTAACGCTGATGAATGTATTTCTTGGCTCTTCTTCTATTCCCAAGTTTATTTCTTGCAAGCCATCTATTGTCGGTTGCCCCCCGTCCTCTATCTGTCTCTAAGCCGCTTCAGGGTACTCGGTTGCTTTAGGGTCTAGTTCCGGTACTTGTGCGACTATAACCATATTTACTGATGACTCTGCTCCTAGTCCTTAGAATTTTCTCCGCTTCTCCTGATCAACCCCAAGAGGGATTTGAATTCCTTTCCCGTGATTCGGCCCAGTGGGTTTATTACAATCAAAACCCATATTCCTCATGATTCTCTTGCTCACCGAACTATATTTTTCCAGGTTCTGTGGTGACAGCTTACCGTGGTATACATTGCCTGCGATCTCTTTTCTTGCCGTTGCTTTCACTGCAGCCTGAAATTTTATCGGCTCGAGGTACTTAGCACTAGTCCTGACTTGAAATCTTCTTGGAGCAGTTGAAAACGGCTTACATCTTTCAACATTGGATAGCGGCATAGTATAATTAGACTGCAAAATTTCCAACTGTTCTGACGATAACAAGGTTAATGGCGGCTGCCCTAGTTGCCTTAGACGCTTTGGTACAAAATAGAACTTCTTCCTTGCTTCCGCTGTCCTAGAAGATTCTATTCTTTCTTTTTTCACATTGCTTACTTGGATGTCTTTTAAGACTTTCTTTTCATCATTATTTTTCACCTCTTCAGAGAACCCTTTATAATAACTGGCGTCTGTGAAGAAAGATTCAGCTTCCGTATATGGCTTCGCATCGGCCATCACCTTACACTGTATTCCGTCCCTAAGTATTTGAAGCATTAGTGCAAAGTAGAGGGTATGATACTGTACTGATGAATCCACGGCCTTCCTAGTAAAAGATTGTATGTCGTCACGGCATTTATAACATGGCATACAACATTAGTAGTTAGTTCTCCTACCTCTAGTGTCACTGTAATCTTACCAAGCGCAGGTTGCTCATCTTAATTGAAGCCCTGTATCATCATTCCACTAGGGCGCATATAGAGCAGCGATGGCCCAATTTGCTTACCATTGAGAGTGGCAACAGGTTTACTGCAGACCCATTATCAATCATAATCCGTTTTACCCTCTTCCCACATATATGACCTTCTATCATCAATGGCCTGTTATGCTCTGTCTCGCCAATCAAATCATCATCGGAGAATGAGATGACCGGTAGACAATCTGTTTGCTCATTATGTCTTTCATGTCTCATCTCTGTCAGCAGAGTCTCTCTAATATTATGATTGGACAATGCTTGGATCAAACTTTGCCAAAATTCTTCTGATAACTTGAGAGCGTCATAGACGCTTAAACGTGCCGGTATGCCTTTCAAGTGGTTAACCACGTCATAAGCCACTCTTGTCGTTTCACTTCTATGCTCATTTCTATTTTTACTGTTCCATTTTTCGATGACTTCTTTCCTTACGACCCCTGCTTTCTGCTTCATGGGACTCATCACCCTCTTTCCCGATTGCAATGTAATCATTGCTGCATTCTTTGTCGACATTCGGCTCTCTTTCCCTTGCACTTCTTGGGCCTTTTTCTAGATTGTAAACATATTTACTGTCACCCTTGTGCTCTTTCTTTTGTCTTCTCCGGTTATTATCTCACCCTTATTTATCACCCGCTGTATGATACATTTCAACGTATAGTAATTTTCTGTCGGATGTCCCACTAGGCGATGATAACGGCAAAAGTTTCTTTCTCTGGTCTTTTCCACATCTTCTGGGCGCTTGGGTTCTGGTAATTCTATGGCACCAGTTTTTAGCAACTGTTTCATCATGGGAACGACATCTTCCTTTTCGAAATCAAGCATTCTGAGCTTTTTCCGATTATGAGCTTGGGTTCATGGGAATCCAGCATTCTGAGCTTTTTCCGATTATATCCACTTCTTGACTGGTTTCATCCTTCCTTTCATTCCGGTCCCTTGTCTCTTGAGCCCCCTATGCCTTTATTTTTCTTATCATGTTCGATGGCATTTACAGCCACCTTACTAGATACTCTCTTTCCTACTTCATGGTAAAAGGCCGGCATTTTGCAAGTCATTAATTCTAAGGTGTGAGCCTTAGTGGCTAGATCACGGAAAGTTTGGATATCTGTGCTGGCTAGTCAAAATGCGATTCCCGTTTCCATAGAATTCAGGCACATTTTGACTTATTCTTTTTCCTCCGGCAATTGCTTGCACGATGCGCCTAATGTCTTCCAGTGGTCTATAAACTTTCCCACTGGTTCTCCTTCCCTTTGTCGCACCGAAGCTAATTCCGTGCTGCTAACGTCACGTTTGGATGAGAAGAAGTTTGACATGAAAGCATCTTGCATCTCTTCCCATGTGCGTATAGACCCTAGAGTTAAACTTGAATATCATCGGAAGGCTTTACTCGTCAATGATGAGCCAAATAATCGTAGGCAATACTGAGGTACCGTGGAAAAATTTCCCATGCTGGTGATAAAGTGCATTAAGTGCTCTTCCGGTGACCCTTCTCTGTTGAACTTTTGAAAGTCTAGATGCTTGAAATTAGCTGGAAAGGGGATATCTTCTACTTCCCTCGAGTATGGCGTCTTGTATTTGAAACGGCCAGTATTTGCATGCTCTCTTTCTATTCTGACAGCTTCTTCGACGACTTGCCTCACGTCGTCCTGTGTTATGGTCCTTGCGACTGGAACAGATCCTCTTGACCCTGCCCCTTATGGATGAGAACGTTCGGGATGGCTTTCATGTCCGTTAACTGCACCCATTGCTGGCGGGACTATAATTTGGGCCACGTTATGCGCAAGGGTTGCTAATGCTTCCCTGAGATTTCTGCATTCATCCATTAGTGCTCTTTGCTCTTCTGCCATCTGATTAACACGATCTTCAGTAGTTGGCCTGTTTTCTTGGCTCGCCTGGCCATATACACTGTGGCTCCTTTACTGTCTGTCGAAGTAGCCATTGGAGTAAGACGAGAGTGTGTTGATGCGGCAGGGCTTATAAAGAGGGGAGAGATCGGAGTTTCGTCTGACTTTTGTGTACTCTTCATGCTACTGATCGATCGGGGTGATACAGTTATTGGTGAGCTTGTCTGGGGTGACATGGGCGTTGGTGAACTCATCAGCAGTGCTTTACCTTTTTGTTCTTCCGTCCATTTGATCCTCGAGGAGACCAAAGCTGGAAAATCACGCGACGTGAACTGTGGAACTGTCTGCTTAGGATATTGTTGAGGCATAAAATAAACAAGGAAGAGAAGAAGAAAAAGATCAAGAAATTACTTTGAAGATAAAAGAAAACAGTTTCAAGACCACTTTGCGCGAGGTCGCGCATTAGTTTTGCGCAAAGTGAAGAGTTTGCTTGTGCGATTCAAAAGTGAAGGGTTTGCGAGATTAATGGTTTGCGCGAGGTCGCGCAAAGTATATAGTTTGCGCGTCTCAATAAAGTCTAAAATCAGGTGATGAAAGTAGCTGGATGATATTTTTGTCCCACATCGGCCAGATCTGAGATTTCCATTGATGAAAACGTCTATAAATACCCCATTCCTTCTCTGAAAAGGGGTTCGAAGATTTCAGAAGTGAAGCAAAGGCGAGAAAGAAGACAGAAGGTGCGGAGTATTGGACTCCTGCACTTTGCGCGACCCCGCGCAAAGGAGTATTGGACTCCTGGAAGTTTGCGCTAGTCAGCGCAAAGCAACAGAAGGCTATTATAGTTTGCGCGGACCCGCGCAAAGCATAGAGTTTGCGCGGACCCGCGCAAACCTATTGTTTGGCAGTTTTTCAACAGTAATGGACCGAAATGCTGTCGGAATGATTGGAGTCTTCAAAGCTTCAAGTTCTTGATCAAGAGAAAGGAAGAATCATCGACGAAGAAACAGATTCCTCCTAAGTTTCAGGAGATGATCAAAATAGTATCGGAATGCTGCCGGAATCTTCGTTCTCTTGAAGACTGTTGATCGACTTGTCTATTTCCTCCTAAGTCATAGGAGATGATTGACATCATTGCCGTTATGCTGTCGAAATTATATTTAGCTATAATAATAAACATTTGTAATGAGTTCTTTGTAAGCTATCTTAGAATCAAGGGATACCAGAGGATGTAAATGAATTCAGAATCAATAAAGTGTGATGATTGTCTTTGTAATTATTTCATTGTTATGTTTAAATAAGATGACTCTCCCAAATCAAATACCTTTGTTTCCTTGTCGAAACAAAATGGCGACTCCACTGGGGAATTATCTTATTTAACACTAACATTGGGAAAGTTGCAAGACTCTCGTCACTATTTTTTTGGCGTCTATTAGACGCCAAAATGGCGACTCTCAGTGGGAACATCCTCCCCTTCATCTCCAAGGTAGTTTACTTAGTCTTTCACGTACTAATTTTAGATGTGTTTTGTTATTGAAGGTACTCAAATTCAATCACACAACACTGCTAATGGCTAACACTGTGAGAAAGGTGAACTTCCAATTTATCGCTACTGGGTTTGTAATTGAGTATGCGCCAAGAGAAATTCCTGAGCATACAAAAGCAAGCACTTCAAACGGGTGCAATGTGATTCAAGTGACAGCAGGAGTTATTTCCGTTTCACCTCAACTACAAGAAAACAATGAAAATTGGACTCTGGTTTTATCCAAAAGGACAAAAGCAAAGGCCTCAAAGATTCGCAAGGCAAAATTGTTTGCACCAAGAACTGAGGGACCAATTACACGGAGCATAGCAAGAAGAAAACCCGAGCTCGCTCCTCCGGCAATTTATCCTGAACAAACTGCTACGCAGTTCTCGTCACAAGATTTTCCAGCTTTGGTCGCTCCAAAGACCAAATGGACAGAAGCACAAAAGGGTAAAGCACTGATGGTAGAATCACCGATGCAAGTATCACCGCAAACAAGCTCGCCTATAACTGTATCACCTCGATCGGTTAAAAGCACAGAAAGCACACGAGAGTCAAATGAGACTCCATTTCTCCCCTCTTTATAAGTCTGTTATATCAAAGATACTCTCGTTCTACTCCAAAACAGTTTCGACAAACGGTCAAGGAGCCGCAGTATATATGGCGGAAACAGGTCAAGGAAATAGACCAACTCGAAGAACGTGTTGATCAAATGGCGGAGGCACAAAGAATGCTAATGGATGAATGCCGGAATCTCAGGGAAGCTTTGACAACCCTGGCACATAATGTAGCCCAAATAGTAGCTCCACCCATGATGGGAGCGACAAATGGACAAGAGAACCAGCCTGAAGGTTCCCGTCCGCAGGGAATGGGATCTCGAGGATCCGTTCCGGTGACAAGAGCCATAACACAAGATGACGTAAGACAAGTTGTTGAAGAAGCAGTCAGAATAGAAAGGGAGCGCGCAAATACCGGTCGTTTCAGATACCGAACACCCTATCCAAGAGAGGTAGAGGACGTTCCATTCCCAGCCAATTTTAAGCATCCAGATTTTCAGAAATTTAATGGGGAAGGATCACCGGAAGAACACCTAATGCATTTCATCACCAGCATGGGGAATTTTTCCACGATACCTCAATATTGCTTACGCTTATTTGGGTCATCGTTGACAAGCAAAGCTTTCAGATGGTATTCAAATTTGGCACCAGGGTCCATACGAACATGGGAAGAAATGCAAGATGCTTTTATGTCAAACTTCTTTTCGTCAGAGCGTGATGTTAGCATCACAGAATTAGCTTCAGTACGACAGCGAGGAGAACCCGTTGAAAAATTCATAGACAGATGGAAGACACTGGGGGCATCGTGCAGACAGTTACCAGAAGAAAAGGAACAAGTCAAAATGTGTCTGAATTCTATGGAGACAGGAATTGCGTTCGGACTCACTAGCGCTGATATTGGAACTTTTCGCGATTTGGCTACCAAAGCCCATGCATTGGAGCTAATGACTCGCAAAATGCCGGCATTTCATCATGAAACTGTTAGAAGAATACCTGGCAGGACAACCGTCAATACCATCGACCGGGATAAAAAGAATCAAGATGCGAGGGGTTCGAGAGATAAAAGGCCAGAAAGAAAAGAAGGCTGGAATCAAGCAAGAGACAGATACGGTGGCAAAAAGCTCAGAATGCTCGATTCTCATGAAGGATTTGAGTTTGACAAAGAGGACGTGGTACCTATGATGCAACAATTGTTAAAGGCAGGTACCTTGGAATTGCCAGAACCAAAACGCCCTGAAGATGCGACGAGGACTCGAGAAAGAAACTTTTGTCAATATCATCGCCTAGTGGGACATCCGACAGAAAATTGTTATACATTAAAATGTATCATACGAATGATAAACAGAGGTGACATAATAACCAGCGAAGCAAGGAAAAGAATGCAAAGGCAACAGTAAATGTATTGTCAATACAAGAAAACACGGGAGGGATGAAAAAGGAAAGGTCAACAAGTAACGCAACAATGATCACTTTGCGATCAGGGAAGCAAATAATAAGTCCAGTAAAGCAAAAAACAGGAATCATAAGGAAAGAAGTGATTGAAAGACAGAGCACTGAAGACAAGAGTAGAAATGGAGATGCAGTGACAAAAGTGGCTTATGATGTAGTCAGCCACTTGAAAGGTATACCAGCACGATTAAGTATTTATGATGCACTCAAGTTGTCTGAAGAATTCCGACAGAGTTTGATTCAAGCACTATCTGACCACGATGTCAGAGAAACTTTACTGGCAGAAATGAAGAATAAAAGGAACAATGAAAAGATGAATTGTCTACCAGTGATATCTTTCTCTGAAGATGATTTAATTGGTGAAATGGAACATAACAGGCCACTGATGATAGAAGGATATATTTGTGAGAAGAAGATAAAACGAATTATGATAGACAATGGGTCGGCGGTGAACCTTTTGCCGCTCTCCATGGTTACTAAATTGGGTTTTCGCCGATCGGACTTGCGCCCCAGCGGAATGATGATACAAGGATTTAATCAAGATGGACAACGTGCACTCGGTAAAATCACAGTAACATTGGAAATAGAGGAATTAATCACTACTGTTGTATGTCATGTTATAAATGCTGTGACGACGTATAACCTTCTCTTGGGAAGGCCATGGATACATCAGTATCATATCGTACCTTCTACTCTACACCAATGTTTCAAATACTGTAAAGATGGGGTGCAGTGTAAAGTAATGGCTGATGCAAAACCCTACACAGAAGCTGAGTCTTTCTTTGCAGACGCCAGTTATTACAAATGTTTCTCTGAAGAAATGAGAAATGATGATAGAAAGAGAATCATAAAAGATGCCAGGGTAAATAAAGAAGAAAGAAGCGAGAATCTTCTAGATCTGCGAAGCAAGAAAGAAATTCTATTTTGTACCAAAGCGCTTTGAGACAAGCGGGACAACCGCCGTTGACATCTTGTTGTCGTGCTGCATGGCTGTTGAAAGTTTCTGATCCAATTACAGTGCCATTACCCAATATCGAAAGATGTAAGCCATTTACACGCTAGCTCGAGAACATTTCGAGTCAAAGCCAGTGCTAAATATCCGGAACCGATAGAATTCCATGCTGCATCAGAAGAGAAGAGTGAAAATGTAAGCAATGTATATCATGGAGAATTAGCACCGCAGAATTTAAGAAAGTACAGTGCAATAAGCAAGAAGATTATGAGAAACATGGGCTTTGATTGTGATAAACCCACCGGCTTGAATAATGGGAAAGGAATTCAAATCCCACTCGGGGTTAATCAAGAGAAGCGAAGAAAATTCCAAGGATTGGGAGTAGAATCAGCAGTAAACATGATATCAATTAATGTAACTTCAGCTGCGCAAGATACTAAGATAATTGAATATCCTGAAACCGCTCCAAAGCAAATAGAAGACGGGGGGCAACCGACGATAGATGGCCTGCGAGAAATAAATTTGGGAACAATAGAAGAGCCAAGGAATACATTCATCAAATCAGTCTTTTTCAGATCAAGAATTTGAGAAATATGGTCAACTCCTCAAAGAAAACAAAGATGTCTTCGCTTGGACATATGAAGAAATGCCAGGACTGGAACCCTCCGTAGCAATGCATCGGTTAAATATCTCCAAAGAAAAGAAACCAGTCAAGCAAGCACAAAGGCGATTTCACCCAGACCTGATTCCATTAATCGAAAAAGAAGTAAATAAGCTAATAAAGGTTGGGTTCATCAGAGAAGTTAAATATCCCAAATGGATATCAAATGTTGTCCCGGTAAAAAAGAAGAACGGACAGATCAGAGTATGTATTGACTTCAGAGATCTGAATGAGGCATGTCCAAAAGACGATTTCCCCCTCCCGATAACAGAATTACTAATCGACAGCACTACTCAATATGCTATCATGTCCTTCATGGACGGATATGCAGGCTATAATCAAATCAGGATGGCACCCGAAGATGAAGAGGCAACGGCTTTCAGAACGCCACTTGGAATTTACTGTTATAAAGTTATGCCTTTCGGTCTCAAAAATGCGGGGGCAACATATCAAAGGGCAATGAAAAATATTTTCCAAGATATGATGCATAAACATGTCGAATGCTATGTTGATGACTTGGTAGTCAGATCTGGAGATCATCAAGAGCACCGCGAACATCTGGCATCGGTCTTCCGACGACTCAGAAAGAAGCAATTAAAAATGAATCCGGCTAAATGTGCATTTGGAGTGTCTTCCGGCAAATTCCTCGGCTTTGTGGTACGACATAGAGGAATTGAAATTGATCCAGAAAAAGTTAAAGCTATTCAAAATATGCCACCACCAACAACGCTGAAGGAATTAAAAAGCTTACAAGGAAAATTGGCATACATTCGCCGTTTTATTTCAAACCTCGCAGGAAGGTGTCAGCCATTTTCCGGTTAATGAAGAAAGATCTGAGAATCGTATGGGATCATGCTTGCCAGAATGCCTTTGATTCAATTAAAGAATTATTAAAACAGCCGCCGGTGTTAACAGCTCCAGTAAAAGGTAAGCCACTTATTTTATATACATCTGCCGCTGCAAATTCTTTGGGTGCTTTGTTGGCACAGGTAAACGAAGCCGGAAAAGAGACTGCTCTTTATTATCTGAGCCGAACACTGATGGGGCGAATCCAATTATTCTCCGATTGAAAAAGAATGTTTGGCATTGGTATTCGCTGTGCAAAAGTTAAGGCATTATTGTCTATCCCATGATATAACTCTGATCTCGAGAGCAGATCCGATAAAATTCTTGATGACCAGGCCAATGCTATCAGGGAGACTAGCCAAGTGGATGCTATTGTTATCTGAATATACTATTTCATATAAGCCTGCGAAAGCAGTGAAAGGACAAGCTATGGCAGATTTTCTCGCAGCGCATCCTATAGCAGAAAATGAAGAAATCAATGATGAATTCCCAGATGAACAGGTTATGTTGGCTGAATCTCAGAATCTTTGGCAGATGTATTTTGATGGTGCTGCTCGAGTATCGGGAGCGGGGGCAGGAGTGATATTCATTTCGCCTCAGGGCGATTTATTGCCGTACTCTTTCACGTTGGGTATCGCGTGTACAAATAATGAAGCTGAATACAGAGCTCTTATCGTCGGAATGGAAATAGCCCAGCAAATGGAAATAAAATCATTGCATATCTTCGGAGATTCTAAATTAATTATAAATCAATTGACAACAGAGTTTGAAGTAAGGAAAGAAGAACTCCTGCCTTATTATCGGAAGGCACAACAGTTGCTTGAACAATTCTATTATGTGGAAATTAAACACATACCGCGGTCGGAGAATGCAAAAGCAGATGCTTTAGCCAGTTTAGCAGCGGCTTTATCCTGCACAAACCGAAGTCCTCTTCAGGTAACTATAGAAGAAAGAAGATTCCTGCCATCTGCAGAGGTTATCGAAGAAACTGTTGAAATATTGCCTATATCCTGTCTGGAAGTAACAATGGATGATTGGCGTCAGCCTTTTGTCGATTATCTCAAATATAATATCTTGCCAGAAGACAATATACAAAGACAGCAGATTAAGCAGCGATCAGGAAAATTTGTCATATGCAGCGAAGTATTATATAGAAAATCTTATAATGGAATGCTGTTAAGGTGCTTGGACAAGCAAGAAGCAAACCAAATGTTGCGGGAGGCACATTCAGGTGAATGTGGAGCACATCAAGCCGAGCCAGAATTTATGCCATAGAGTGCATCGAATGGGTTATTATTGGCCCACTATGTTTAAAGATGCAATAGAATATGCAAAGCGATGCCATGAATGTCAAATACATGGAGATATAATACATATTCCTCCAGAAGAATTACATCAGTCTGTTGCTTCTTGGCCCTTTTCAGCCTGGGGACTCGACGTTATTGGTCCGATAAATCCTCCTTCATCTAAAGGAAAACAGTATATTCTGGCAGCAACGGATTATTTCTCCAAGTGGACCGAAGCAGTCGCCTTGCGTAATGTTAAAGAGAAAGACGTGGTCAATTTCATCCGTCATGCTATAATATACCGTCATGGTATTCCGAAGAAAATCATCACTGATAATGGCACCCCTTTTAAAAATAGAGGCATGGAAAAGTTATGTCAGAAGTTTGGCATTCAGCATTCTTTTTCAACACCTTACTATCCGCCGGCCAATGGATTAGCAGAGGCGTTTAACAAAACAATTGTCAAGATTATGAAGAAAACAGTGACAGGCAATAAGCGTGATTGGGATGAAAAGTTGCAAGAGGCATTATGGGCCTACAGAACCACTCATCGTACAGCAACAGGGGCAACACCATATTCATTAGTCTATGGTATGGAGGCAGTTATCCCGATTGAAATGCAGGTGGCATCACTCAGAGTGGCAGTACACCAGTCTATAACAGATGAAGAAAATGCAAAAATAAGGCTGAAAGAATTAGACTTACTTGATGAGAAACGTCTCGCAGCACAGCAGCGGTTGCAATCATATCAGGCCAGAATATCTGCTGCATTTGATAAACAGGTTAAATATCGTTCTTTCAAAAAAGGGGATATGGTGTTAATGTTGAAAAGACCTATAGTGGTCACTCGCCGGACAGGGGGCAAGTTTGAGCCTAAATGGGACGGCCCATATGTGGTGAAAGAAGTATACTCCAATGGGGCATATAGAATTGTAAATCAAAAAGGACAGGGTATCAGTGTACTTGTCAACGCCCGTTTCATCAAAAGATACTATCCCTAAAGATAGAGATGTGGATTTTGACCCAGAATATTATCAGCATAATGATTCTGTATCAAAAGGGGGCAAAAATAAATAAAATCATGTCTATATTCATGTCTATATGCCAACAAAAGAAGCTGTAAAGAAGAGATTTATAAGCATATCAATTATCAAAGCAGCAAATCTGGAAAATAATATATATATGATCATCATCATCATCAAAGAAGATATTGGCAAAAGTTATATTGCCTTACAAGGCACAAATTCTTGAAGATTCCCCTGAAGATATTGGCAAAAGTTATATTGCCTTACAAGGCACAAATTCTTGAAGATTCCCCTGAAGATATTGGCAAAAGTTATATTGCCTTAACAAGGCACAAATTCTTGAAAATTCTCCTGAAGATATTATCTAAGCTAAGAATATTATTGCCTTACAAGGCATGGATCTTCTTGAAGATATTTCGGAAATATTTCGCAAATATCTACTATATATGGATCTTCTTGAAGATATTGCGGAAATATCTACTATATTTGCAAATGATGATGATCATATATATATTATTGCCTTACAAGGCACAAATTCTTGAAGATTCTCTTGAAGATATTATCTAAGCTGAGAATTACATTGCCTTACAAGGCATGGATCTTCTTGAAGATATTATCGCCTTACAAGGATATATCAATATCAATCAAAGAGGCAGTATAGCCAAGCCAAAATCCTAAAAGAGCCAAAATTGAGCAAAATCAAAAAGATCAAGCTCTGAAAAAAAAAATGCTCTCAAAGGATCAAGCTCTAAAAATGAGCCGGCCAACTATACGTAAGACCCATGAAGATCGCCATTCGGGCAGCGGCGAGGAGTCAGTGGCCCTAAAAAGCCCGCGAAGACCATCGTGCGCACCCATGCGGGTAGCTGACGAAGTCAAGGATTCAAAGCCTAAAAGGCCATAAATCCGCGAAGACTAGTCACCGTAATTCCCATGCCGTCTGTATAGCTTCTTAGCAGCGCATACGGGGAACGGATGAAAATGCCCTCCTGTGAATGGGCTCGACCTTGCAGACGAAGAAAACAGGGGCCGCAGTGCGAGCTTTATGCCAACCGTGCGTAAGACCCTCCAGGTCTAGGGTTTGATTTCAGTAGTAACTCGTGAGGAAGGGCTTAAACCTACTCATTGATGGATGGCGACCCTAGATTTGGTGCCCAAAGGTAGCCTTGCGAGCCTGCGAACTCTGAGAGATTACTGGTGGCCAACCACTGCGCGTAAATCCAACGTTCACCGTCCGGTGGCGTCAATGGGCCCCTCGATGGACCGCGACCGTGAGCTCAAGGCGTGAGAAGCCCAAAAGCGAACTCTAGAGAGTTTCGTGGCCATCACATAAGACCCATAAATGCTCCACTACTCACGAGCTTAAAGTGTGTGTGTGCGACGCTCCACTACTCATGAGCATAAACTGTGTGTGGCTAATTGAACTGAAACTTAGTACCGCCAATTTAAATACTCACCTAGAGAATCCCTTACTAACAAAGCATAAAAGGTTTAGAAATTATAAAAATGTGTAATGAAAATTATTATATAAAGAATAAATATAACTTGATAATATTAATATTAATAAAAAAATATAATAAATAAAATAATAAAAAATAAATATAATAAAATTATTATATAAATATAATATGATAATATTAGTATAAATATCATCAATATGCAAGATAGAAAATACCATCATAAAAACATTCCAAAATACTATCATGAGATAAAATGATAGATTACATCCAAGAAACATGAAAGCAAATATCACATGTTTTAAATTACAAGATTCAAAGATTCTCTGTGATCCCCATTGCTTCTGAATATCTGAGCAAATCTTCTTTTAATTGCACCTGAGCTGCATTATGTCGAGATTTTTCTTCAAGAATAAGTTTCGCCTGATCAGGAACGCCAGCAAGTTTGTTCTCCAAAGAAACAACCATTTCTTGATTCTGAAGTTGTGAAGATTTTTCAATATCAATAGATTTGGCATTCACTCGCATCTTTTCTTCAATCTCTTGAATGATTAAGGCTTGCTCATGATTCTTTCTCTCCAGCTGAGAGATTTCTTCCTTCAGAGCTGCAATGCGATCTTGGATAGTTATGCTTTCATCAACATGAATCTTTAATTGATCTTGAAGAGTCATACGTTCTTGTTCAAATTTGGAAATTGAAGAAGCCATTAAAGAGACTTGTTCTTGAGAAAGAGCCAATGACTTTCTATATTCTAAAATTTCAGCAATTGTGATATTTTCCACTTGAAGCTAAAGGAAATTACTGAGAATCACGAAACTTGAAGAGTGAATCCCGTAAGGGAGATATGTCAATCCTGGCCATCTTGGCAGAACTCTCCAAAATCTCTATGGCAACGTCCAAATCCAGCCACTGATCAGGATTCTTGAAGATATGGATGATTGCTAATAAGGAATGCTTCACCATAAGCATCTTATGAACTGGTATCTTCGCAAAAGATGATAATTCAAAAGCGGTGGCCACAGAATCGGAACTAGCCGCACCACTACAAGAAGGAGTTCCTATAACAAAAGAAGAAGGATATTCAAAATATTATTGTGAAATAAATAATCTTGAAGAAAGGAAAATCAGCGCATATATATATATACCTGTCATTGGGATACGGCTAAGAGAAGGAGAAGCTCCCCGAGGTATGGAAGGACCAGGTCCCACCATATCAGCAAAAGAGGGTGCTCTGGCTTCTGTACTGGAATCCCTAGTAGCTGGAGTTGGTAAATCAGTAGTTTCTGTAGAAAATATGATTTCACGAGCAACTACTCTTGGTACTACTACGAGCTACAGATGCTCTCGGTGAAGATATTACAAGAGGGGCCACTGGAGAGATGACACCTGTTTCTGCAACTTGGGCACCTAAAAAAGGGAGATGCAATGATTTTAAATAAACAATAGTTGTCACAATATAAATTGAGAAATATATATATGAAATTTTCCTTTACCTGGTGAATATCCATATTCTCCATAATCTAAAGGTTCCTCTTCATCTTCCTCAGCTGCAGGAGATTTAGTAGGAACATTAATGCCGAAGGAGTCTTAGCAATTGCAGGGGAAGATTCTATCTCAACTTCTTTGCAGCTGTTTCTTCTTCTTCGCCAATATCAACTTCTCCTTCTTCAAAGTCATCATCTTTATCTCCGCCATTATCACTATCTCCGCTATCTTCATCCTGCGAAGATTCGGTTGTACCTGATGATGAAGTAGAACTTTCGTCTCCCAAAATTTCTTCGTCAGCTTCTTCAACGATAACTTGCTTCCCTTTATAAGAAACGGGTCGACTGCTCTCCGGTGCAAGCTCTTGAACTGAAGGGGAAGCCGATGCTTGGCCGATCTTTTCCGAAGGGATAGGAGACGATGATTGCAAACGTGTTCTTGATCTAGTCATCGGAGAAGATGGACTAGGACCAATGGGTTGCGGAGGAGATATTGAAGTACCAATAGCTGGTCCCTCTTGAACCGCCACGGTCTCTGCAGGAATTGGAGAAGATGTACCTGCAGCATCATCCACACCTTGATTTGAAGAGTCCCGACGAGATTTCTCAAATTCTCTCAGAACTCCGTGGGCAAACCAGCCCTCCAAAGTGTTGATAGGCTTGATTTCACGGATGGGATCTTCTAATGATATCTTTCTGCAAATCTCTCCTGGATGAGATGCATGGCTCTTCTCCGGAATGTAGCCAATCCCGCTTTCTAAATTTCTGCCCTTCAGCCTGGGTGGATGAAGAAAGATGGAAGAGTCTACTGGCAGGCATTTATTCACCAGGTATGATTGGTGATCCCACCATCGCATCCAGCTATATGATGTACGGACTATGCGATCACAGCCTGGAATTATGAAGGAGGAGCCAACACAGCTATTCAGCAATTGTTTCCATATCATGGCCCAGTTAAGAGGACCAGTTCCATAACAGCGCATTTGTCTGGTAACCAACCCGCAGTCTTGTGGCACAGTTTGATCATAACCAAATTGACGAGCAAAACGACTCGGGTAGTAAGGTTCTCTCCAGAATTCTGTCCCTTCCCGCAAAGGTAAACTGCACGAACGAATAGAGAAGAAGAAAGCTCTCTCTGCTGCAGTAAGTGTTTCGTTGTCCACCATATCTGTGTCTGCAGGATAGCGATAAAGACGGAACTGGAAGAAGTTTATCTGATCGTCATCTCGAATTTTATTTGCCACCCACTCATATGCTCTTCTAGCCATTGCTCTTTCTGAAAGAACCAGAGTGGAAGATGAGAAGGATGCGAATATGCTTGCTCGAGAGACTTCGAAGGTCCAGGGAAATAAACTCCAAGCCACCACAGCAAAGTAATGCCAAGAAGTATGCGCGAGATGAAGTTCCCGAGTTGGATCTTTTACATGGGTAGCTATTTCTCCAAGGGCCACAGTAGATAGAACATAATACGGGAGGAGCAAGAGAATATTTATGACCCTCTGCTAAAGCGCCCATACAACAAAGACATGATGGACGAATAACATCTGCCCACTTGGAACTGGGCAATACAACCAGGCTTAGCCAGTAAGCCAAGAATGCTGCAAGTTCTCCAAAAGAAGTATACTCTGGTTTTCCTCTTATCGTGTCTCGGAGCTTAGTCAATTCTTTCGAGCGGCAGTCACGAAACCTTCAAAGAAAAATGGAGGGTGTTAATATGCGAAATAATAATAATATAAAGAAGGAAAATAATGATTAGATTGGTAAATACCTGAGACCCCTAGAGAAATGGGCCAGCCATTGAAGAGGGGGAATTTTGTGGAAGTTGGGAAATTTGCCCATTTCTTTGAATAGTTCTATAGTGGTCTCAGAGATGGAAGGCTTGCGGTCCGGGGAAGATACAAAGGCTAATTCTCTGTTGGTAGGAATGAACTCATCATAGAATTTGCCTGTTATTGTTAGACCAGCTATACGGTGAAGGTCCCATAAAGATATGCTCATTTCTCCATAAGGAAGATGGAAGGAGTTGGTTGTAGGCGACCAGTATTCCAGGAAGCCTTTTAGAACGTTGGGTTCCCGATAGAAGTATTTTGAAGTTACTTCTATTGCATCGTAAAGGCCTATTTTTGCAAGAGTGCTCGTATGCTTCAGCAAGATAGCTTCCGCCCATTCAGAATAGTAGCGACGAGCAGTTAACAAGCCTCTAATGCGAAATTCTGTCTGACTCCAGAGTTGCTCTCGATCTCTGAAGCGCTGTCTCACTGTCTCATAGAAATGAGAAGGAAAGAGATCATGAGGACTGTAGAAGGGAGTCAAGAAGATCATAGGACGAGCTTCTCCTACATTCTGTCGCGGTTTCTGAGCTTGAATGGTTCCTTCTAAGATGCGGGGCTCTCTTGAGGCCCATGATTCGGTATACATAAGCCTGTCGCCATGGGAACAATCTCTGGATTCACAGTCTAGCATAGACTGATGACGATACACCTTTATAGGGATGATTGTCATGCCCTCTGCATGAGGGTTGTCGAACTTCATGACGCCTTCTACAACTCTGAATCCCACGAGTTTTGGAGCCGCTTCTTCTTATGTTCTTTGATCTTTTCGGCAAACTCTTTCGCCTTATTGTGGTGAGTCTTCTTCGGGCGGGAAGGAGGAGGAGTATCTTCACGAAGGGGCGGTCTCTCACTGTCGGTACGAATGTGGGCTGTGGTCTTGAGCCACTCATCCCAGTCATATTCCCTTCCATGTTTTGGAGGACATTTTATATCTCCTAAAGATATAGATCTGTGAATAGGAGAGGGTAAAGATTTGATACGGTCAGAAAAATCAAAGGTAGGGAGAACGGGTTCTTTGAAATAAGCAGGATTCCTGGAAGTTGTTTTTACCCGCTTAGCAGGAGGTTGATCAGAAGGTGAACTAGAAGGAGACACAAGACGGGCTGTTTGTTTAATACGAGCCATGGAAAAGGGACAGATCAAAATTTTCTAAGTACAGAAGAAAAGATGAAAAGTGATTAAGTGTTGAAAATTTTCTAAGTACAGGCCACTTTGCGCGAGGTCGCGCAAAGTATAGAGGTTTGCACGGAAAATCTCAAGTTCAGTGGAAGTCGCGCAAAGTGAGACGCTTTCTTGTAGTCGCGCAAAAGTCGAGAGGTTTGCGCGAATAAAATCGCTGAGCGAGTTCTAGCGAGAGAGCGGTTGTGAAAATGACTAAGTCGTTGGACTATTTATAGGTTTTATGGCCGAGTACGATTTCGAGTGGGACTTTCTTGAGGTCGCGCAAACCTCTGGAGCAAAAAGAATGGTTTGATCCTTTTCTTTGATTTCTGAACAAACAAAAAAAACGGATCAAGGGGCATCTGTTGAGGCATAAAATAAACAAGGAAGAGAAGAAGAAAAAGATCAAGAAATTACTTTGAAGATAAAAGAAAACAGTTTCAAGACCACTTTGCGCGGGGTCGGGCAAAGTGAAATAGTTACCCAACTATCGCGCAAAGTGAAGAGTTTGCGCGGATTCAAAAGTGAAGGGTTTGCGAGATTAATGGTTTGCGCGAGGTCGCGCAAAGTATATAGTTTGCGCGTCTCCGCGCAAAGTCTAAAATCAGGTGATGAAAGTAGCTGGATGATATTTTTGTCCCACATCGGCCAGATCTGAGATTTCCATTGATGAAAACGTCTATAAATACCCCATTCCTTCTCTGAAAAGGGGTTCGAAGATTTCAGAAGTGAAGCAAAGGCGAGAAAGAAGACAGAAGGTGCGGAGTATTGGACTCCTGCACTTTGCGCGACCCCGCGCAAAGGAGTATTGGACTCCTGGAAGTTTGCGCTAGTCAGCGCAAAGCAACAGAAGGCTATTATAGTTTGCGCGGACCCGCGCAAAGCATAGAGTTTGCGCGGACCCGCGCAAACCTATTGTTTGGCAGTTTTTCAACAGTAATGGACCGAAATGCTGTCGGAATGATTGGAGTCTTCAAAGCTTCAAGTTCTTGATCAAGAGAAAGGAAGAATCATCGACGAAGAAACAGATTCCTCCTAAGTTTCAGGAGATGATCAAAATAGTATCGAATCTGCTTAGGAATCTTCGTTCTCTTGAAGACTGTTGATCGACTTGTCTATTTCCTCCTAAGTCATAGGAGATGATTGACATCATTGCCGTTATGCTGTCGAAATTATATTTAGCTATAATAATAAACATTTGTAATGAGTTCTTTGTAAGCTATCTTAGAATCAAGGGATACCAGAGGATGTAAATGAATTCAGAATCAATAAAGTGTGATGATTGTCTTTGTAATTATTTCATTGTTATGTTTAAATAAGATGACTCTCCCAAATCAAATACCTTTGTTTCCTTGTCGAAACATATATCGCAAGGGGAGCAAGCTCAGATTCTTTCGGGCGGTGCTGCGTGTGATTGGTCCTCTAGGCCTTGGTAAAGATAAATTCACTCCACGGCTCTCCAGATTCCTTGCTTTTATCTTCCGAGATAAGACCATAGTCCAGTTCTCATCACTTTCCTGTGGTTGAGGCGAGACGAAAATGACTCCAGCTGTTGCTTGAGTCATGCTGCTTTTATCTGTAGGAGACTGAGCCGTATATGCGGGAACTTGATCCGGTATTAATTCGATCATGAATCGGGTTGACATAAAATGAAAGCTTGTTTCTCTTGCAGGAATTGCCATTGATTGTAATTTGAAGTAGAATTTGGACACCTTCGATAGTTAAACACGTCTATAGCATTTTAGAAAATAAGATGATCTACCTTAGAGATGAAGGGGAGGATGTTCCCACTAAGATTCGCCATTTTGGCATCAGAAAGATGCCAAACTATGGTGAAAGTTCTCAATCATCTCTTTGTTAATGCTAAAATAAGATACAAGTCCCCAGCAGAGTCTCCATTTTGTTTCGACAAGAAAACAAGTGTGTTTGCTTTGGGAACTGATCTTATTTAAGCATAACAAAAGAGTATCCAGAACAATCATCATATCTTTATTAATATTGAGTTCATTTACATCCTTTCTATATCTCTCGATTCTAAGGTAGATCAATTAGAATTGAAGAATTATTTTAAGTGCAATTCTTATGGTCCACTATAATTTTGGCAGCACTCCGGCGCTATTTCGATCGTCTCCTAGGTACTTAGGAGAATTGCTAATTTGATCGCTCAATCTTCCATGAAGATATAAATTTCGGCAGCATTCCGGCAGTCTCTTCAGTCTTTTCCCAATACTTGGGAGGAATTTGCTGAATTGATCATCTGATCTCTCCTTTCAAAGAAAACTTGAAGACTCAGCAAAACTCCTGCACAAGGCTAGTTGAGTGACTTTTTGCACGACCCACGCAACTGGTAATGTGGTTGCACAGTTCACGCAAAGGATATTCTGGTTGCGCAGTCTGTGCAACTGATATCACACGTTGCGCGGTCCGCGTAACCGACCATTACCTCTCCCTTCTACCTTCGGTTGTTTTGCTTCGGTTTCCAAAATATATCTCCTCCAAATGAAAGGAAGAGCAGGGTATTTATAGGCCCCCTCATACATGTCAGTTGTCTTTATTGGTTGCACGGGGGTCGCGCAAGCACTTTCCTTGTTGCGCGACTGGCACATCTGCTTCTTGATTCCGCGATCCGCGCAACTGTCGCCGTTGTTGCACGATTGGCCAAACTCTCTGCTGGATTGCACGACCCGCGCAACTGTCGCCCTTGTTATTCTATCCGCGCAAACAGAGCTCTTGGTTGCGCAACCTGCGCAAGTGACTTCTCAGTTACGCGATTCACGCAACTTCTCTTCCTCCAGTATTTCTCTTCTGAATATCGATCTTTCCTTTTCATGACGATCATTTTTTATGCTCTAACAGAGTCTAAAAAACTGTGTGTGCTCCACTACTCAAGAGCTTAAACTGTGTGTGACTAACTATATTGAAATTTAGTACCACCAACTAAGACAAAGATCATTCAGGAAATTCCTTACTAACAAATCATAAGAGGATCAAATGAAAGCATAATGCAGAAAACATAATACATTAATCATAAAGCATTAATCAAAACATTGTGTAAATAAAATAAGAGCACCATGATCAAAATATCATGAGATACTTATATAACTTAAAACTTTAAAAATATTTACAATAGCAAAGCAAACGGAAGACATCAAAGTTATACATCTTATAGCTCCCCTGTAATGCCTAGCACTGCTAAGTATTGTTGCAAATTTTCTTAAAAATCAATTTGAGCAGCCGCATGTTCTAGTCTAGCGTTCGAAATCATTCTTGCAGGATCTAGGATGCCAACTAACTTTTCTTCCAAAGAGGCAATTAGTTCTTCATTCTTCGCCAATTCAGACTTTTCAGAGTCTACAGAATGAAGGCTGCACTCTATCTTCTCTTGCACTCTTTCAATATTCAAACCCACTTCTGAACATTGCTTCTCCAGTTGTGCGATTTCTTGCTTCAGAAGAGTGATGCGATCCTGGATTACTGCTTGGTCGTTAGTAAAGGTCTTCAGTTGCTCTCACAAAAATAATTGTTCTTGATCATGGCGAGAGACAATGGGAGCAATTTGAGAAATTTTCTCCTTAGAATATGCGAGCTGCTTCTTGTATTCCAAAATTTCAGGTGGAATAGTCATGGTTTCAGCTGATGACAAGGCAGCTATCGAATTATAGAATCTTAGAAGAGCATTCCGTACAGAAGAAACATCAACTTTGGCCATCCGACAGCACTATCTAAGACATCTAAAGCGATAGACTAATCGGACCATTGATCAGGATCCTTGAATATTTCAATAATAACTAATATGGAGTTTCTGATCAATGCTAATTTGTACGCCGAAACCTTCTCAAAGGATAGCACGTTTGACGAGGTCCCAATAGAGCCAGAACTTGTTGCACCACTCTAAGGTACATTCCCTGTTAAAATAATAAGAAATGTGTTGAGGCATAAAATAAAGAGAAGAATTGAAGCAAAGGAAGATCAAAGGGTTGAGGAAAAAGAGAGAGCTGAAGAATGGAACAATGCGATAACTCAAGTGACCTTGCGCAGGTCCACGTAAAGTATATCGATTGCGCGGGTCCCCACAAACTGCATATCGATTGCGCGGGTCCCCACAAACTACATATCGATTACGCATCCCACATCGCTAAGATTAAGGTTCCACATGTGCGAAGGCCTATAAATACCCCCTCCCCTCCTTCATTTGGGTAGTTCAAAGATTTTGGAACGAAAGCAGAATGAAGAAGAAGACCAAAGGTAGAAGCAAAGGGCTCCCGCAGGTTGCGTGGACCCACGCACCTATATGCTTTGTGAGGGACCGCGCAATCAGACTGCTCTGCAGTGTATAACAGCAAAGGGCTGTCATGCTATCAAAATGCTTGAAGTCCCCAAGTCTTCAAGTTCTTCCTGTCCAAGAAAAGGGAGAATCATTGACAGAAATGCATATTCCTCCTGAGTCTTAGGAGATGATCAAGATAGCGTCGGAATTCTGCTGGAATATCTATCTCCTTGAAGATTGTTGATCGATTCGTCAATTCCTCTTAAGTCCTAGGGGATGACTGAGATCATCGCTGTTATGCTACCAAAATTTATATTTGACTATGATAGTTGAACTTATAATACTTTCTTTGTGCCAAGTAATCTATCTTAGAATTAAGGGATATTAAAGGATGTAAATGAACTCAAAATTAAAAAAGTGTGATGAATGTCTTTATACTTTTCTCTATTATGTCTGAATAAGATAAATCCCCCAAATCAAACACATTTGTTTTCTTGTCGAAACAAAATGGCGACTCTGCTGGAGACATTTGTCTTATTTAACATTAACTTTGGAAAAGCGATGAAGGTTTTATCACTTTTTGGCGTCTCTCAGACGCCAAAATGGCGACTCTCAGTGGGAACATCCTCCCCTTCATCTTTAAGATGGATTACTTAACCCTTCACATACTAATTTAGTGTGCGTTTCATTACCAAAGGTACCTGAATTCAACCACAAAATACAACTGATGGCTAGTCTTGCAAGGAAAGTGAACTTCTGCTTCACCTCTACTGGGTTCATAGTAGAGTATGTGCCAAGCCAAGCCCCAGAGCACATGAATCCACGACCTGCAAAGGGGCGTAAAATGACTCAAGTAACAGCTGGAGTTGTATCCGTTTCACCTCAACCATAGGAAAGTGAGGGGGATTGGACTGTGGTCCTGTCTCGTAAGAGGAAAGTAAGGAATCTGAAGAGCCGTAGAGCGAACTCATCTCTGCTGAGAGCTAGAGGACCGATCACGTGCAGTACAGTCAGGGAGAACCCTGAGCTCGCTCCTCCAATATATCCCGAGCGAACAATTCTGCAGTTCGCGTCGCGCGATTTTCCAGTCCTGGTCGCCCCGAGGACCAAATGGACAGAAAAACAGAAAGGCAAAATGCTGGTGATAAGCTCACCGACGCCTATGTCACCCCCGACAAGTTCACCAATAAATGTGTCACCTCGATCGATCAGCAGCACAGGGAGCATACAGAAGTTGAATGAGACTCCAATCTCTCCCCTCTTTATAAGCCCTGTCACATCAACATACTCTCGCCTTACTCCAACAACAGCTTCGACAAGTAGTAAAGAAGTCACGGTGCATATGGCCGAGACGAGTCAAGGAAATAGACCAACTACCGAAGATCATGTTAACCAGATGGCAGAAGCACAAAGAGCGCTAATGGATGAGTGCCGAAACCTTAGAGAAGCTTTGGCGACTCTGGCACATAATGTAGCCCAAATAGCGGCTCCACTAATGATGGGAACAACAAATGGACAGGAAAGTCAGCCTGAAGGTTCTCGTCCACAAGGGATAGGATTGGGAGGGTCCGTTCCAGCAACAAGAACCATAACACAAGATAATATAAGACAAGTCGTTGAAGAAACCGTGAGAATAGAAAGAGAGCGGGAACATACTAGCCGCTTCAGATACCAAACACCCTATCCGAGGGAGGTAGAGGATGTTCCGTTTTCAGCCAACTTCAAGCATCCAGATTTTCAGAAATTCAATAGGGGAGGATCACCAGAAGAACATCTAATGCACTTCATTACCAGTATGGGGAATTTCTCCACGGTACCACAGTATTATTGCCTGAGGCTGTTTGGGTCGTCGCTAACACACAAAGCGTTTCGGTGGTATTCCAGCTTGACTCCTGGATCAGTGCGGACTTGGGAGCAAATGCAGGATGCTTTTACGTCAAACTTCTTCTCGTCAGAACGTGATGTCAGTATTACAGAATTGGCCTCCATACGGCAGCAAGAAGGGAAACTAATGGAAAAGTTCATAGACAGATGGAAAACATTGGGGGCATCGTGTAGACAACTGCCAGAAGAAAAGGAACAGGTAAAAATGTGTTTGAATTCTATGGAAACGGGAATCGCGTTCGGACTCACCAGCGTCGACATCAGAACGTTCCGTGACCTGGCCACCAAAGCTCATGCATTAGAACTAATGACTCGCAAGATGCCAGCATTTCACCAAGAGGCTGTTAGGAGGATACCCAGCAGGACGACTGTGAATACCGTCGATCGTGACAAGAAAAATTAAGATACAGGGGGGCTCAAGGGACAAGAGACCAGAACGAAAGGAAAGATGGAACCAGTCAAAAAATAGATACAATGGAAAAAAGCTCAAGATGCTTGATTCTCACGAAGGGTTCGATTTCGATAAAGAAGATGTTGTTCCTAGATGAAGCAATTACTAAAAGTCAGCACCCTAAAATTACCAGAGCCCAAGCGCCTAGAAGATATTTCTGCCGTTATCATCGTTTAGTAGGACACCCAACAGAAAATTGCTACACGTTGAAATATATCATACAGCGAATGATAAATAAGGGTGAGATAATAATCGGTGAAGACAAAGGAAAGAGTATGAGGGTGACGGTAAATATGTTTACAGTCCAGGAAAAGGCCAGAGAAGTAAAAGGGAAAGAGAGTCAAATGTCGACAAAGAACGCAGTAATGATTATGTTACGATCAGGAAAGAGGATGACGAGCTCAGTGAAGCAGAAAGCAGGAATCGTAAGGAAAGAAGTTATTGAAAAATAGAATAGCGATGATAGAAATGAAAATAGGAGCAAAACAACAAAAGTGGTTTATGATGTAGTTAGCCATTTGAAGGGCATACCGGCGCGTTTAAGCATCTATGACGCACTCAAGTTATCAGAAGAGTTTCGGTAAAGTTTGATCCAAGCATTGTCTGATCACAATGTTAGAGAAACTCTGTTAAAAGAAATGAAATAAGAGAGATACAATGAATGGGCAGATTGTCTACCAATCATCTCATTTTTCGATGATGATTTGATTGGTGAGACGGAACATAGTAAGCCACTGATGATAGAAGGTCACATCTGTGGGAAGCGGGTAAAACAGATTATGATAGACAATGGGTTTGCAGTAAACTTTTTACCACTCTCAATGGTAAGCAAACTGGGTATCACAGTTCTGATCTGCACCTTAGTGGAATGATGATACAGGGCTTCAATCAAGATGGACAATGCGCGCTTGGTAAGATTACAGTGACGCTGGAGGTAAGAGAATTAACTACTGATGTCGTATGTCATGTCATAAACGCCGTGACAACATACAATCTTCTCTTGGAAAGGCCGTGGATTCATCAGTACAACATCATACCCTCCACTTTACACTAATGCTTCAAATACTGTAAAGATGGAATACAATGTAAGGTGATGGACGACGCAAAACCGTATACAGAAGCCGAGTGTTTCTTCACGGACGCCAGTTATTATAAAGGGTTCTCTGAAGAGGCGGGAAACAATGATAAAAACAAAGTCAAGGACATCCGAGTAAACAATGTTGAAGAAGAAAGGGCAGAATCTTCTAGGACTGCGGGAGCAAGAAAGAAGTTCTATTTTGTACCCAAGCGTCTGAGACAATCGGGACAGCCGCCGTTAACCTTGTTATCAACAGAACAGTTGAAAATCTGCAGTCTAATTATACGATGCCGCTACCTAACGTTGAAAGGTGTAAACCATTTTTAGCCGCTCCAGGAAGATTTCAAGTCAAGGCTAGTACTAAATACCCCGAGCCAATAAAATTCCATGCTGCAATGAAAGCAAAGGCCGAAATCACGAACAATGTATACCACGGAGAGCTGACATCACAGAATCTGGAAAAATACAGTTTAGTGAGTAAGAAGATCATGAGGAATATGGGTTTTGATTGTAATAAACCCACGGGGCTGAACCACGGAAGGGGAATTCAAATCCCTCTTGGGGTTGACCAGGAAAAGCGGAGAAAATTCCAAGGACTAGGAGCAGAGTCATCAGTAAATATGTTACGGCCACACAAATACCAAAACAGGACTCTAGAACAGTCGAGTACCCTGAAATAGCTCCAAGACAAATAGAAGACGGGGGGCAACCGACAATAGATTGCTTACGAGAAATAAACTTGGGAATAGACGAAGAGTCAAGGAATATGTTTATCAGCGTCAGTCTTTCTGAGCAGGAATCTGAGAAATATGGCTAACTTCTTAGAGAAAACAAAGACGTCTTCGCCTGGACGTATGAAGAGATGCTGGGTTTGGAACCCTCCGTAACAATGCATCGATTAAATATCTCCAAAGAAAAGAAGCCGATAAAGCAACCACAAAGGCAATTACACCCAGACCTAATTCCATTAATCAAAGAAGAGGTCAGCAAGCTAATAAAAGTTGGGTTCGTCAGGGAAGTCAAGTATCCCAGGTCGATATCGAATATTGTTCCCATGAAAAAGAAAAACGGACAGGTCAGAGTGTGCATTGACTTCAGGGATTTGAACGAGGCTTGTCTAAAAGATGACTTTCCTCTGCCGATAACGGAATTATTAATCGATAGTACGACTCAGTATGTTATCATGTCCTTCATGGATGGCTACGCAGGGTATAATCAAATTAGAATGACGCCTGAAGATGAAGAAGCAACAGCATTCAGAACACTGCTAGGAATTTATTGTTACAAAGTTATGCCATTCGGTCTTAAAAATGTCGGGGCAACATACTAAAGGGCGATGAAAAATATCTTTCAAGATATGATGCATAAACATATTGAATGCTATGTTGATGACTTGGTAGTGGTCAGGAGATCATCAGGAGCACCGTGAACATTTGGTAGCAGTGTTCCATCGACTCAGAAAGAAGCAGCTAAAGATGAATCCAGCTAAATGTGCGTTTGGGGTATCTTCGGGCAAATTTCTCGGCTTCGTTGTATGACATAGGGGTATCAAGATCGATCCAGAAAAGGTTAAAGCTATTCAAAATATGTTACCACCAACTACGCTAAAAGAGTTGAAAAGTTTGTAGGGAAAACTAGCGTACATTTGCCGTTTCATTTTAAATCTCGCAGGAAGGTGTCAGCCATTCTCTTGGCTAATGAAGAAAGATACAGAATTTGTATGAGATCAAGCCTGTCAGAATGCATTTGATTCAATCAAGGAATTGTTGAAGCAGCCACCGGTGCTAATAGCCCCAGTGAGAGGTAAGCCGCTTATCTTGTATATATCTGCAGCTGAGAATTCTTTGGGCACTTTGTTGGCACCGGTAAATGAAGCCGGGAAAGAGACTACTCTTTATTATCTGAGCTGAACATTGATGGGGGTAGAATGCAATTATTCTCCGATTGAGAAAGAATGTCTAGTGCTGATATTTGCAGTACAAAAGCTAAGACATTATTGTCTCTCTCATGACATAACTTTGATCTCGAGAGCAGATCCGATAAAGTTTTTGATGACCAGGATGATGTTGTCGGGAAAATTGGCAAAATGGATGTTATTCTTATCAGAATATACTATTTCATATAAGCCGGCGAAAGCAGTAAAAGGGCGGTAGTGGCATTTTCATACAACATCCTATGGCGTAAAAGCGAAAACATTAGCGATGACTTTCCGGACGAACAAGTTATGTTGACCGAATCCCAGAGCTTATGGCAAATGCATTTTGACGGTGCTGCTCGAACGTCAGGAGCGGGGGCAGGAGTAATATTTATCACTCCTCAAGGCGACCTATTGCCATACTCCTTCACATTAGGCACCGCGTGCACAAACAATGAGGTTGAATACAGAGCTCTCATTATTGGAATAGAAATAGCTCAACAAATGGGAATAAAAATGTTACATATCTTCGGAGATTCTAAATTGATTATAAATCAATTGACAATAGAATTTGAAGTGAGGAAGCAGGAACTCTTGCCCTATTGCCGAAAAGCACAACAGTTGCTCGAACAGTTCTGTCACGTGGAAATTAAACACATACCACGGTCTGAATATGCAAAAACAAATGCTTTGGCCAGCCTAGCAGCAACTTTATCCTGCACAAATCGAAGCCCTCTCTAAGTAACTATAGAGGAGAGAAGATTCCTGCCAACCTCAGAGGTCATTGGAGAAGTCATTGAAACGCTGCCTATATCATGTCTGGAAGTAATGATAGATGATTGGCGGCAACCTTTTGTTGATTATCTCAAGTATAACATCCTGCCGAAAGATAATGTACAAAAGTAGCAGATTAAATAGCGAACGAGCAAATTTGTCATATGCAGTGAAGTATTGTATAGAAAGTCTTACAATGGAATGTTACTACGGTGCCTAGACAAACAAGAAGCAAGCCAAATATTACGGGAAGCACACTCAGGTGAATGTGGGGTGCATCAAGCTGGCTGAAATTTATTCCATAGAGTACACCGAATGGGCTATTACTGGCCCACAATGTTCAAAGATGCGATAGATTATGCGAAGCGATGCCATAAATGTCAGATACATGGGGATGTTATACATGTTCCGCTGGAAGATTTACATCAGTCCGTCGCTTCTTGGCCTTTCTTGGCTTTGGGACTTGATGTAATTGGTCCTATAAATCCACCTTCGTCCAAAGGAAAGTAGTACATTCTGGCAGCGACAGATTATTTCTCCAAATGGACTGAAGCAGTCGCTTTACGCAATGTTAAAGAGAAGGATGTGGTCAATTTCATCTGGCAAGCCATAATATACCGTCATAGTATTCCAAAGAAGATTGTTACTGATAATGACACTCCTTTCAAGAATAGAGGCATGGAAAAGCTATATCAGAAGTTCAGCATTCGACATTCGTTTTCAATGCCTTACTATCCCCCAGCCAATGGATTAGCAGAGGCGTTCAATAAAACGATCGTCCAAATACTAAAGAAGATGGTGATAGGTAATAAACATGATTGGGATGAAAAGTTGCAGAAAGCATTATGAGCCTACATAACTATTCATTGCACAGCAACAGGGGCAACACCATATTCGTTAATCTATGGCATAGAGGTAGTCATCCCAATCGAAATACAAGTGGCATCGCTCAGAGTGGTGGTACATCAGTCCATAACAGATGATAAAAATACAAAAATGAGGCTGAAAGAGTTAGATCTGCTTGATGAGAAACGTCTAGCAGCACAGAAGCGGTTGCAGTCATCTCAGGCTAGGATATTGGCTGCTTTTGATAAGCAAGTTAAATACTACCCTTTCAAAAAAGGGGATATGGTGTTAATGTTGAAAAGACCTATAGTGGTCACCCGTCGAACAGGGGGCAAGTTTGAGCCCAAATGGGACGGGCCATATATAATAAAAGAAGTATAATCCAATGGAGCATACAGAATCGCAAATCAAGATGGGCAAGGTATCAGTATACTGATCGACGCTCACTTCATCAAAAGATACTACCCCTAAAGAAGCTACTAGTTTTGATCCAGAATATTATCAGCATAATGATTCTATATCAAAAGGGGGCAAGAAGGAATGAGATCATATCCACATGTTAGTGAAAGAATCTATAAAGAAGAAATTCACAAGCATATCGACTACATTAGCAAATATTCTGAAAAGAGCAAATATTCTGAAAAGAAAGTAATCATCTTGAAGACGAGTTCTAAAAAGAAAGTGATCATCGTCATCACCAGATGAGTTCCACAAAATTAATATCGTCTTAAAGACGGGTCCTCTTGAAGATATTATCAGAAGTAATGATATATCAATCTCAGTCAGAACCGTCTATCATTCTGGCGATAATGATGATCATAATTATTATTGCCTTACAAGGCATGATAAGGCAGTCTAGTCAAGCCAAATCCTAAAAGGGCTAAAATCCTAAAAAGAGCCAAATAAAAATCAAACTCTAAAAAGGATCAAGCTCTAAAAGGATCAAGCCCTAAAAGGGCCGGCCAGCTACGCATAAAACCTAAAATCAAGATCGCCATTCGGGCAGTGGCGAGGAGTCAGTGGCCCTAAAAAGCCCGTGAAGACCATCGTGTCCATGCGGGCAGCTGATAGAACCAGTGACTAAAAAAGTCATAAAATGGCCAGTCATGTGTAACCCCCATGCCGTCTGTACAGCTTTCCAGCAGTGTTACGGGGAATAGAAGAAAGTGCCCTCCCGTGAATGGGCTCGACCTTGCAGACGAAGAAAACAGGGGCCGCAGTGTGAGTTATACATCGGCCAACCATGCGTAAGACCCTCCAGATCTACGATTTGATTTCAGTACTAACTCATGTGGAAGGGCTTAAACCTACTCATCGATGGACTGGTGGCCGTAGATTTGGTACCCCAAAGGTAGCCTTGCGAGCTCTGAGAACTCTAGCGAGTTACCGTGACCAACCCTATGCGTAAAACCAAGCGAGTTCACCGCCCCGGTAGCTTCATTGGGCCCCTCTAATGGATCATGGTTTGTGAACTCACAAGGCAGTGAGAAGTTCAGTGAACTCCTAAGAGTTACAGAGACCATCACGTGAGACTACGCCCCACTACTCAAGAGCTTAAACTGTGTGTGCGCTCCACTACTCATGAGCTTAAACTGGGTGTGACTGACTAAATTGAAACTTAGTACTGCCAATATAAATACTCACATAGGGAAGCATAAAAGGTTTAAAAAATTGTAATTAATGTTATGATGAGATTGCTGTATAGATAAATATGCGATATGATAATTCTTCAGCAAAAAGACAATGTCTCGAAATGCTACCATAAATGCATATGGTAGAAGTCAAAGTAAATTACTTACTCAAAAGCATATGAACGAAAATTACATGTTCAAGAATCACATGTTTAAAGTTCCTCTACAACTCCTACTGCCTCCATATACCTACACAAATCCTCTTTTAATTGCGCTTGAGCTACATCATGCTTTGAATTTTCTTCAAGAATGATCTTGGTTTGATCAGGAACACCGGCTAACTTGCCTTCCAAAGATATGATCACTTCTTTACTTTGGAGCAGTGCAGATTTTTCTATATTAGCAGATTGAATATTTGCTCGCATCCTTCCTTCAACATCCTGAATTGTTGATTCTTTCTCATGGTTCCTCATCTCCAATCGAGAGATTTCTTCTTTCAGTACTCTAATGCGATCTTGGATAATCGCTTTCTCATCAGTATGAGCCTTTAATTGATCTTGAAGAATCGAATATTCTTGCTCTAGCTTGGAGATAGAGGAAACCATTAGAGAGGCTTGTTCTTGAGATGTAGCCAGCTGCTTCCCGTATTCCAAAATCTCAGGGGCAATTATAGCATTTTCTGTCGATGCCAAAGAGATTACTAAATCACGAAATCTGAGAAGAGAATTACGCAAAGAAGATATGATGATTCTAGCATCCTCGCAGAACTTTCCAAAATTTCGATAGCGATATCCAAATCTGACCATTGTTTAGGGTTCTTAAAGATATGGACTATCGCCGATAAAGAATTCCTCATCAAAAGCATCTTATGCATAGGGATTTTTGCAAAAGATAATAGTTCAGATGCAATGGCCACGGAGTCAGAACTGGCCGCTCCACTGCAAGAAGGGGTTCCTATAGCATAAAGAAATGAAATATTCAGATATATTGATAAAAGTTATAAGACATGCAGTTCTGAATGAAATGACTCATATACATATACCTGTCGCCGGAATACGGTTGACAGAAGGAGAAATTCCTTGAATCCCAGAAAGGCTAACCTCCACTATATCGGCAAGAGAACGCGCCCTAGCCTCTGTACTTGAGTCTCTGGTGGTTGGAGTCGGCAAGTTAGTGGTCTCTATCGGAAATATAATCTCATGGGCTACTACTTTCGATGCCGCCAACAGAACCAAAGGAGCTCTCGGCGAAATTATCGCAGGAAGATCTGAAGGAGAAATCTCACCTATCTCGACATTAGCGACATGAGCACCTAAAAAGAGAGACACAACAATTCTAAATAAATGATTGCTATTAAATGTACAGATAAATATATGCATATGAAAGTTAAATTTTCTTTACTTGGTGAGTATCCGTATTCACCGTAATCTAAATATTCCTCTTCTTCTTGTACGGTTATAGGAGATTTGACAGGAATTTTAGCGCCAGGAAGAGCTTCAGAGGTTGTAGGAGGAGGTTCCGTTTCAATGCCTTCTATAACTGCTTCCTCCTCTCCGTTAATATCGACTTCTCCTTCAAAGTCGTCATCCTTATCTTCGTTACTTTCGTCGTCTTCATCATCCTCATACTGCGAAGAGGTGGTATTCTCTGATGACGAGGCTAAGCTTTCGTCCTCTAAAGTTTCTTCGTCAACTTCTTCAATAACAATTTGCTTTCCTTTGGAAGAAGCAACCCGATTGCTCTCTGGTGCGGGTTCTGTAATTGAAGGAGAGGCAGACGCTTGTCTCGTTTCCTCTGTAGGAATGGGAGAAGATGCGCCTTCGACATTATCTGTAGCTCGACCTGTAGAGTCGCGAGGAGCTTGCTCAAATTCCATTAAGACCCCGTGAACGAACAAGCCATCCAAAGTATTAATAGGCAATCTCACGGATGGGGTCTTCTAGTGATATTTTGCTATAAATTTCCTCGCGATGGCATGCATGACTCTTCTCTGGAATATAGCCAATCCCGCTCTCTAATTTTCTGCCTTTCAGCCTGGGCGGATGAAGAAAGATGGAAGAATCTATAGGCAGGTGACCAAATATGACTGGTGGTCCCACCACCGTATCCAGCTGTATGAGGTGCGAACTACACGCTCGCGGCTAGGAATTATGAAGGAAGAATCGACGCAGTCGTTCAACAATTGCTTCCATATCATGGCCCAGTTAAGAGGACCTGTTCCATAACAACGCATCTTTCTGGTGACCAGTGTGCAATCTTTTGGCACGGTTTGATCATAACCAAACTGGCGAGCAAAGCAGCTGGGATAATAAGGCTCTCGCCAGAATTCTGTCCCTTCTTGAAGTGGTAAACTGCATGAACGAATAGAAAGAAAGAAAGCCCTTTCTACTGTAGTGAGTGTTCTTTGGTCTATCATGTTTGTATCTTTAATGTAACAATGGAGACGGAATTGGAAGAAGTCTATCTGGTCAGTATCCCGAATTTTATTTGCGACCCAGTCATATGCCCTCTTGGCCATTGCCCTTTGCGGGAAGAACCAAAGCGGAAGATGCGAGGGATGAACATATGCTTTCTCTGGTGCTTCAAAGGTCCAGGGAAAGTAAACTCCTAGCCACCCTGTGATATAGTGCTAAGAAGTATATGCTGATGAAGTTCCAAGAGTAGGATTCTTCACATGGATGGCTATCTCTCGAAGGGCTCTGTAAATGGAGCATAGTACTGGGGGAACAAGAGAATATCTATGGCCTTCGGCCAAAGCACCAGCTATGACAAAGACTGTATCGGGTAAATCAGAATGAGAAGGTTGGGAAGTAGGAGGATCTACGGGGCAAGAGGTTTGCTTAGTACGAGCCATGATGAAATACAGAGTCAAGGGTTTTTAAGAAAATTAAAGAAGAAGAGATACGAAAGAAATTCGAAAAGGATTGAGTGATCGGAAAAGATCAAATTGCTTGAGGAAAACAGCTAAGTATGAAAAGCTTTACGCGGGTTTGCGCAAAGTAAATGGTTTGTGCAAAATGTAAGGGCTTCTGGAAACCTTGCGTGAACAATAAAGGTTGTTGCACGGAACCGCGCAAATGATATTGATTGTGCGGGAGGGAATTGCAGGGACGAAGTTTTGTAGGCGCACAAGTGTTCTGATCAAATAAGAAGGTGCTGAACTATTTATAGGGATTCGTGGTTGAGAACGGTATACGGGTTTTCATTGCGCGGGTCCGCGTAAACACCGAAGAAAGGATTTTAATTGATCATTTTCTTTAATCTTGTGAAGAACAAAGAAAGGATCAAGGGGGCATCTATTAAGGCATAAAATAAAGAGAAGAATTGAAGCAAAGGAAGATCAAAGGGTTGAGGAAAAAGAGAGAGCTGAAGAAAGGAACAATGCAATAACTCAAAGTGACCTTGCGCGGGTCCCCGCAAAGTATATCGATTGCGTGGGTCCCCGCAAAGTATATCGATTACGCGGTCCCCGCAAACTACATATCGATTGCGCATCCCACATCGCTAAGATTAAGGTTCCACACGTGCGAAGGCCTATAAATACCCCCTCCCCTCCTTCATTTGGGTGGTTCGAAGATTTCAGAGCGAAAGCAGAACAAAGAAGAAGACCAAAGGTAGGAAAGGGCTCTTGCAGGTTGCGCAGACCCACGCAACCTATATGCTTTGTGCGGGATCGCAAATCGATCGCTTATGCGATGTAATGAACAAAGGGTTGTCATGCTGTCAAAATGCTTGAAGCCCCCAAGTCTTCAAGTTCTTCCTGTCCAAGAAAAAGGGAGAATCATCGACAGAAATGCATATTCCTCCTGAGTCTTAGGAGATGATCAAGATAGCGCCGGAATGCTGCCGGAATATCTATCTCCGTGAAGATTGTTGATTGATTCGTCAATTCGTCCTAAGTCCTAGGGGATGACTGAGATCATCGCTGTTATGCTGCCAAAATTTATATTTGATTATGATAGTTGAACTTATAATAGTTTCTTTGTGCCAAGTAATCTATCTTAGAATCAAGGGAAAATGATGTAAATGAACTCAGAATCAATAAAGTGTGATGATTGTCTTTATACTTTTCTCTGTTATGTTTGAATAAGATAAATCCCCCAAATCAAACACATTTGTTTTCTTGTCGAAACAAAATGGCGACTCTGCTGGGGACATTTGTCTTATTTAACATTAACATTGGAAAAACGATGAAGCTTTTATCACTTTTTGGCGTCTCTCAGACACCAAAATGGCGACTCTCAGTAGGAACATCCTCCCCTTCATCTCTAAAATGGATTACTTAACCCTTCACATACTAATTTAGTGTGCGTTTCATTACCAAAGGTACCTGAATTCAACCACAAAATATAACTGATGGCTAGTCTTGCAAGGAAAGTGAACTTCTGCTTCACCTTTACTGGGTTCATAGTAGAGTATGTGCCGAGCCAAGCCCCAGAGCGCACGAATCCACGACCTGCAAAGGGGCGTAAAATGACTCAAGTAACAGCTGGAGTTGTATCCGTTTCACCTCAACCACAGGAAAGTGAGGGGGATTGGACTGTGGTCCTATCTCGTAAGACAAAAGCAAGGAATCTGAAGAGCCATAGAGTGAACTCATCTCTGCTGAGAGCCAGAGGACCAATCATGAGCAGTACAGTCAGGGAGAACCCCGAGCTCGCTCCTCCTCCGATATATCTCGAGCGAACAATTTCGCGGTTCGTGTCGCGCGATTTTCCAGTCCTGGTCGCCCCGAGGACCAAATGGACGAAAGAACAGAAAGGTAAAATGTTGGTGATAAGCTCACCGATGCCTATGTCAACCCCGACAAGTTCACCAATAAATGTGTCACCCCGATCGATCAGCAGCACAGGGAGCATACAGAAGTCGAATGAGACTCCGATCTCTCCCCTCTTTATAAGCCCTGTCACATCAACATACTCTCGCCTTACTCCAACGACAGATTCGACAAGCAGTAAAGAAGTCACGGTGCATATGGCCGAGACGAGTTAAGGAAATAGACCAATTACCGAAGATCATGTTAACCAGATGGCAGAAGCACAAAGAGCGTTAATGGATGAGTGCCAAAACCTCAGAGAAGCTTTGGCGACTCTGGCACATAAAGTTGCCCAAATAGCGGCTGCACCGATGATGGGAACAATGAATGGATAGGAAAGTCAGCCTAAAGGTTCTCATCCACAAGGGATAGGATCAGGAGGGTCCGTTCCAGCAACAAGAACCATAACACAAGATAATATAAGACAGGTCGTTGAAGAAACCATGAGAATAGAAAGAGAGCAGGAACATACTAGCCACTTCAGATACCGAACACCCTATCCGAGGGAGGTAGAGAATGTTCTATTTCCAGCCAACTTCAAGCATCCATATTTTTAGAAATTCAATGGGGAAGGATCACCAGAAGAACATCTAATGCACTTCATTACCAGTATGGGGAATTTCTCCACAGTACCACAATATTGCCTGAGGCTGTTCGGGTCGTCGCTAACACACAAAGCGTTTTGGTGGTATTCTAGCTTGACTCCTGGATTAGTGCGGACATCGGAGCAAATGCAGGACGCTTTTACGTCAAACTTCTTCTTGTCAGAACGTGATGTCAGCATTACAGAATTGGCCTCCATACGGCAGCGAGAAGGGGAACCAGTGGAAAAGTTCATAGACAGATGGAAAACATTGGGGGCATCGTGTAGACAACTGCCAGAAGAAAAGGAACAGGTAAAAATGTGTTTGAATTCTATGGAAACGGAAATCGCGTTTGGACTCATCAACGCCAACATCAAAATGTTCCGTAACCTGGCCACCAAAGCACATGCATTAGAATTAATGACTCACAAGATGCCAGCATTTCACCAAGAGGCTGTTAGGAAGATACCCAACAGGACGACTGTGAATACCGTCGATCGTGACACGAAAAATTAAGATATAGAGGGCTCAAGGGACAAGAGACCAGAACAAAAGGAAAGATGGAACCAGTAAAAAAATAGATACAATGGAAAAAGGCTCAAGATGCTTGATTCTCACGAAGGGTTCGATTTTGATAAAGAAGATGTTGTTCTTATGATGAAGCAATTACTAAAAGTTGGAACCCTAGAATTACCAGAGCCCAAGCACTTGGAAGACATGACAAAGACCAGGGAAAGAGATTTCTGCTGTTATCATCGTGTAGTAGGACACTCGACAGAAAATTGCTACACGTTGAAATGTATCATACAACGAATGATAAATAAGGGTGAGATAATAACCGGTGAAGACAAAGGAAAGAGTACGAGGGCGACGGTAAACATGTTTACAGTCCAGGAAAAGGCCAGAGAAGTAAAAAGGAAAGAGAGTCAAATGTCGACAAAGAACGCAGTAATGATTATGTTACGATCAGAAAAGAGGATGACGAGCCCAGTGAAGCAGAAAGCAGGAATCGTAAGGAAAGAAGTTATTGAAAAACAGAACAGCGATGATAGAAATGAAAATAGGTGTAAAATGGCAAAAGTGGTTTATGATGTAGTTAGCCATTTGAAGGGCATACTGGTGCATTTAAGCATCTATGATGCACTCAAGTTATCAGAAGAGTTCCGGCAAAGTTTGATCCAAACATTGTCCGATCACAACGTTAGAGAAACTCTGCTAACAGAAATGAAATAAGAGAGATACAATGAACGGGCAGATTGTCTACCAGTCATCTCATTTTCTGATGATGATTTGATTGGTGAGACAGAAAATAATAGGCCACTGATGATAGAAGGTCACATCTGTGGGAAGCAGGTAAAACGGATTATGATAGACAATGGGTCTGCAGTAAACCTTTTACCACTCTCAATGGTAAGCAAACTGGGTTATCGTCATTCTGATCTATGCCCTAGTGGAATGATGATACAGGGTTTCAATCAAGATGGATAACGCGCGCTTGGTAAGATTACAATGACGCTGGAGGTAGGAGAATTAACTACTGATGTCATATGTCATGTCATAAACGCCATGACAACATACAATCTTCTCCTGGGAAGGCTGTGGGATTCATTAGTACAGCATCATACCCTCCGCTTTACACCAATGCCTCAAATACTGTAAAGATAGAATACAATGTAAGGTGATGGCCAACGCGAAACCGTATACAGAAGCTGAGTCTTTCTTCACGGACGCCAGTTATTATAAAGGGTTCTCTGAAGAGGCGGGAAACAATGATAAAAATAAAGTCTTAAAGGACATCTGAGTAAACAATGTTGAAGAAGAAAGGGCAAAATCTTATAGGACTGAGGGAGCAAGAAAGAAGTTCTATTTTGTGCCCAAGCATCTGAGACAACCGGGACAGCCGCCGTTAACATTGTTATCAATAGAACAGTTGAAAATTCTGCAGTCTAATTATATGATGCCGCTACCCAATGTTGAAAGGTGTAAACCATTTAAGTCGCTCCAAGAAGATTTCAAGTCAAGGCTGGTACTAAATACCCCAAGCCAATAAAATTCCATGCTGTAATGAAAGCAAAGGTCGAAATCACGAACAATGTATACCACGGAAAGCTGACACACAGAATCTGGAAAAATATAGTTCAGTGAGTAAGAAGATCATGAGGAATATGGGTTTTGATTGTAATAAACCCACGGGGCTGAACCACGGAAGGGGAATTCAAATCCCTCTTGGGGTTGACCAGAAAAAATGGAGAAATTTCCAAGGACTAGGAGCAGAGTCATGATTAAATATGGTTACGGCCACACAAATACCAAAACAGGACTCTAGAACAGTCAAGTACCCTGAAATAGCTCCAAGACAAATAGAAGAAGGGGGACAACTGACAATAGACGGCTTGCGAGAAATAAACTTGGGAACAGATGAAGAGTCAAGGAATACGTTTATCAGTGTCAGTCTTTCTGAGCAGGAATCTGAGAAATATGGCCAACTTCTCAGAGAAAATAAAGATGTCTTCGCCTGGACGTATGAAGAGATGCTGGGTTTCGAACCCTCCGAGCAATGCATCGATTAAATATCTCCAAAGAAAAGAAGCCGATAAAGCAAGCACAAAGGCGATTCCACCCAGACCTAATTCCATTAATCGAAGAAGAGGTCAGCAAGCTGATAAAAGTTGGGTTCGTCAGGGAAGTCAAGTATCCCAGGTGGATATCGAATATTGTTCCCGTGAAAAAGAAAAATGGACAGGTCAGAGTGTGCATTGACTTCAGGGATCTGAACGAGGCTTGTCCAAAAGATGACTTTCCTCTCCCGATAACGGAATTGTTGATCGATAGTATGACTCAGTATGCTATCATGTCCTTCATGGACGGCTACGCAGGGTATAATCAAATTAGAATGGCACCCGAAGATGAAGAAGCAACAGCATTCAGAACACCGTTGGGAATTTATTGTTACAAAGTTATGCCATTCGGTCTTAAAAATGCCGGGGCAACATATCAAAGGGCGATGAAAAATATCTTTCAAGATATGATGCATAAACATGTTGAATGCTACATTGATGACTTGGTGGTCAGGTCAGGAGATCATCAGGAGTACCGTGAACATTTGGCAGCAGTGTTTCGTCGACTCAGAAAGAAGCAGCTAAAGATGAATCCAGCTAAATGTGCGTTTGGGGTATCTTTGGGAAAATTTCTCGGCTTCATTGTACGACATAGGGGTATCAAGATCGATCCAGAAAAGGTTAAAGCTATTCAAAATATGCCACTACCAACAACGCTAAAAGAGTTGAAAAGTTTACAGGGAAAACTGGCGTACATTCACCATTTCATTTCAAATCTTGCAGGAAGGTGTCAGCCATTCTCTCGGCTAATGAAGAAAGATACAGAATTTGTATGAGATCAAGCCTGTCAGAATGCATTTGATTCAATCAAGGAATTGTTGAAGCAGCCACCAGTGCTAACAGCCCCAGTGAGAGGTAAGCCGCTTATCTTGTATATATCTGCAGCTGAGAATTCTTTGAGCGCTTTGTTGGCACAGGTAAATGAAGCCGAGAAAGAGACTGCCCTTTATTATCCGAGCCAAATATTGATGGGGGTAGAATGCAATTATTCTCCGATTAAGAAAGAATTCTAGCGCTGATATTCGCAGTATAAAAGCTAAGACATTATTGTCTCTCCCATGACATAACTTTGATCTCAAGAGCAGATTCGATAAAGTTTTTGATGACTAGGCTAATGTTGTCAGGAAGATTGGAAAAATGAATGTTATTATTATCAGAATATACTATTTCATATAAGCCGGCGAAAGCAGTAAAAGGGCAGGCCGTGGTAGATTTCCTTGCAGCACATCCTATGACAGAAAGCGAAAACATTAGCGATGACTTTCCGGATGAACAAGTTATGTTGACCGAATCCCAGAGCTTATGGCAAATGTATTTTGATGGTGCTGCTCGAACGTCAGGAGCGGGGGCAGGAGTAATATTTATCACTCCTCAAGGCGACCTATTGCCATACTCCTTCACATTAGGCGCCGCGTGCACAAACAATGAGGCTGAATACAGAGCTCTCATTATTGGAATGGAAATAGCTCAACAAATGGGAATAAAAATATTACATATCTTTGGAGATTCTAAATTGATTATAAATCAATTAACAACAAAATTCGAAGTGAGGAAGCAGGAACTCTTGCCCTATTGCTGAAAAGCACAACAGTTGCTCGAACAGTTCTGTCACGTGGAAATTAAACACATACCACGGTCCGAAAATGTAAAAGCAGATGCTTTGGCCAGCCTGGCAGCAGCTTTATCCTGCACAAATCGAAGCCCTCTCCAAGTAACTATAGAGGAGAGAAGATTCCTGCCATCCTCAACTGTCATTGGAGAAGTCATTGAAACGCTGCCTATATCATGTCTGGAAGTAATGACAGATGATTGGCGGCAACCTTTTGTTGATTATCTCAAGTACATCATCCTGCCGGAAGATAATGTACAAAAGCAGCAGATTAAATAGTGAACAAGCAAATTTGTCATATGCAGTGAAGTATTGTATAGAAAGTCTTACAATGGAATGTTACTACGGTGCCTAGACAAACAAGAAGCAAGCTAAATATTACAGGAAGCACACTCAGGTGAATGTGGGGCACATCAAGCTAGCTGAAATTTATTCCATAGAGTATACTGAATGGGCTATTATTGCCCACAATGTTCAAAGATACGATAGATTATCTGAAGCGATGCCATAAATGTCAGATCCATGGGGATGTTATACATGTTCCCCCGGAAGATTTACATCAGTCCGTCGCTTCTTGGCCTTTATCGGTTTGGGGACTTGATGTAATTGGTCCTATAAATCCACCTTTGTCCAAAGGAAAGTAGTACATTCTGGCATCGACAGATTATTTCTCCAAATGGACTGAAGCAGTCGCTTTACGCATTGTTAAAGAGAAGGATGTAGTCAATTTCATCCGGCATGCCATAATATACCGTCATAGTATTCCAAAGAAGATTGTTACCGATAATAGTACTCCTTTCAAGAATAGAGGCATGGAAAAGTTGTGTCAGAAGTTCAGCATTCGACATTCGTTTTCAACGCCTTACTATCCCCCAGCCAATGGATTAGCATTGGCGTTCAATAAAACGATCGTCCAAATACTAAAGAAGATGGTGACAGGTAATAGACGTGATTGGGATGAAAAGTTGCAGGAAGCATTATGGGCCTACAGAACTACTCATCGCACAGCAACAAGGGCAACACCATATTTGTTAATCTATGGCATAGAGGTAGTCATCCCAATCGAAATACAAGTGGCATCACTCAGAGTGGCGGTACATCAGTCCATAACAGATGATGAAAATGTAAAAATGAGGCTGAAAGAGTTAGATCTGCTTGATGAGAAACGTCTAGCAGCACAACAGCGGTTGCAGTCATATCAGGCCAGGATATCAGCTGCTTTTGATAAGCAAGTTAAATACTGTTCTTTCAAAAAAGGGGATATGGTGCTAATGTTGAAAAGACCTATAGTGGTCACCCGCCGAACCGAAAGGGGGCAAGTTTGAGCCCAAATGGGACGGGCCATATATAATAAAAGAAGTATACTCCAATGGAGCATACAGAGTCACAAATCAAGATGGGCAGGGTATCAGTATACCGGTCAACGCTTGCTTCATCAAAAGATACTACCCCTAAAGAGGCTACTGTTTTTTATCCAAAATATTATCAGCATAATGATTCTATATCAAAATGGGGCAAGAAGGAAAGAGATCATATCCACTTGTTAGCAAAAGAATCTATAAAGAAGAAATTCACAAGCATATTGACTACATTAGCAAATATTCTGAAAAGAAAGTAATCATCTTGAAGACGAGTTCTAAGAAGAAAGTGATCATCGTCATCACCAGATGAGTTCGACAAAATTAATATCGTCTTGAAGACGGATCCTCTTGAAGATATTATCAGAAGCAACGATGTATCAATCTCAGTCAGAACAGTCTATCATTCTGGCGATAACGATGATCACAATTATTATTGCCTTACAAGGCATGATAAGGCAGTCTAGTCAAGCCAAATCTTAAAAGGGCTAAAATCCTAAAAAGAGCTAAATAAAAATCAAGCTCTAAAAAGGATCAAGCTCTAAAAGGGTTGGCCAGCTACGCATAAAACCTAAAATCAAGATCGCCATTCGGGCAGTGGCGAGGAGTCAGTGGCCCTAAAAAGCCCGTAAAGACCATCGTGCGCACCCATGCTGGTAGCTGATAGAGCCAGTGACTAAAAAAGTCATAAAATAGCCAGTCATGCGTAACCCCCATGCCGTCTGTATAGCTTTCCGGCAGTGTCACAGGGAACGGAAGAAAGTGCCCTCTTGTGAATGGGCTCGACCTTGCAGATGAAGAAAACAGGGGCCGCAGTGTGAGTTGTACATCGGCCAACCATGCGTAAGACCCTCCAGATCTACGGTTTGATTTCAGTACTAACTCATGAGGAAAGGCTTAAACCTACTCATCGATGGACTAGCGGCCCTAGATTTGGTACCCCAAAGGTAGCCTTGCGAGCTCTGTGAACTATAGCGAGTTACCGTGACCAACCCTGTGCATAAAACCAAGCGATTTCACCGCCCCGGTAGCTTCACTGGGCCCCTTTGATGGATCGTGATTTGTGAACTCACAAGGCAGTGAGAAGTTCAGTGAACTCCTAAGAGTTACAGAGACCATCATGTGAGACCACACTCCACTACTCGAGAGCTTAAACTGTGTGTGCACTCCACTACTCATGAGCTTAAACTGGGTGTGACTGACTAAATTGAAACTTAGAACTACCAATATAAATAATCACATAGGGAACCCGCACTAACAAAGCATAAAAGGTTTAAAAAATTGCAATTAATGTTATGATGAGATTGTTGTATAGATAAATATGATCGCGATAATATGTGATATGATAATTCTTCAACAAAAAGACAATTTCTCAAAATGCTACCATAAATGCATATGGTAGAAGTCAAAGTAAATTACTTACTCAAAAGCATATGAACGAAAATTACATGTTCAAGAATCACATGTTTAAAGTTCCTCTATAACTCCTACTGCCTCCATATACCTACGCAAATCCTCTTTTAATTATGCTTGAGCTACATCACGCTTTGATTTTTCTTCAAGAATGATCTTGGTTTGATCAGGAACACTGGCTAACTTGCCTTCCAAAGATATGATCACTTCTTTACTTTGGAGTAATGCGAATTTTTCTATATTAGCAGATTGAATATTTGCTCGCATCCTTCCTTCAACATCCTGAATTGCTGATTCTTTCTCATGGTTCCACATCTCCAATCGAGAGATTTCTTCTTTCAATACTGTAATGCGATCTTGGATAATCGCTTTCTCATCGGTATGAGCCTTTAATTGATCTTGAAGAATCGAATATTCTTGCTCTAGCTTGGAGATAGAGGAAGCCGTTAGAGAGGCTTGTTCTTGAGATGTAGCCAGCTACTTCCCGTATTCCAAAATCTCAAGGGCAATTATAGCATTTTCTGTCGATGCCAAAGAGATTACTGAATCACGAAATCTGAGAAGAGAATTACGCAAGGAAGATATGATGATTTTAGCCATCCTCGCAGAACTTTCCAAAATTTTGATAGCGATATCCAAATCTGACCATTGTTTAGGGTTTTGAAGATATGGACTATCGCTGATAAAGAATTCCTCATTAAAAGCATCTTATGCATAGGGATTTTTGCAAAAGATAATAGTTCGGATGCAATGGCCACGAAGTCGGAACTGGCCGCTCCACTGCAAGAAGGGGTTCCTATAGCATAAAGAAATGAAATATTCAGATATATTGATAAAAGTTATAAGACATGCAGTTCTGAATGAAATGACTGATATACATATACCTGTCACCGGAATACGGTTGGCAGAAGGAGAAATTTCTTGAATCCCAGAAAGGCCAACCTCCACTATATCGGCAAGAGAAGGCGTCCTAGCCTCTGTACTTGAGTCTCTGATGGTTGGAGTCGGCAAGTTAGTGGTCTCTTCGGAAATATAATCTCACGGGCTACTACTTTCGGTGCCGCCAACGGAACCAGAGGAGCTCTTGGCGAAATTACCGCAAGAAGATCTGAAGGGGAAATCTGACCTATCTCGACATTAGTGACACGAGCACCTAAAAAGGGAGACACAACAATTCTAAATAAATGATTGCTATTAAATATGCAGATAAATATATGCATATGAAATTAAATTTCCTTTACCTGGTGAGTATCTGTATTCATCGTAATCTAAATATTCCTCTTCTTCTTCTATAGTTACAGGAGATTTGACAGGAATTTTAGCGCCAAGAAGAGCTTCAGAGGTTGCAGGAGGAGGTTCCGTTTCAATGCCTTCTATAACTGCTTCCTTCTTTCCGTTAATATCGACTTCTCCTTCCTCAAAGTTGTCATCCTTATCTTCGCTGCTTTCACCGTCTTCATCATCCTCATATTGCGAAGAGGCAGTATTCTCTGATGATGAGGCTGACCTTTCGTCCTTCGAAGTTTCTTCATCAACTTCTTCAATAACAATTTGCTTTCCTTTGGAAGAAGCAGCCCGACTACTATCTGGTGCGGTTTCTGTAATTGAAGGAGAGGCAAACGCTTGTCTCGTTTCCTCTGCAGGAATGGGAGAAGATGCACCTTCAACATTATCTATAGCTCGACCTGTAGAGTCGCGAGGAGCTTGCTCAAATTCCACTAAGACCCTGTGAGCGAACCAGCCATCCAAAGTATTAATAGGCTTTATCTTGCGGATGGGGTCTTCTAGTGATATTTTGCTACAAATTTCCCTGCGATGGGATGCATGACTCTTCTCTGGAATATAGCTAATCCCGCTCTCTAGTTTTCTGCCTTTCAGCCTGGGCGGATGAAGAAAGATGGAAGAATCTACAAGCAGGCATTTGGTGACCAAATATGACTGGTGGTCCCACCACCGTATCCAGCTGTATGAGGTACGAACTATGCGCTGGCAGCTAGAAATTATGAAGGAAGAATTGACGCGGCCATTCAACAGTTGCTTCCATATCATGGCCCAGTTAAGAGGACCTGTTCCGTAACAACGCATCTTTCTGGTGACCAGTCCGCAATCTTTTGGAATGGTTTGATCATAACCAAACTGGCGAGCAAAGCGGCTGGGATAATAAGGCTCTTGCCAGAATTCTGTCCCTTCTCGAAGTGGTAAACTGCACGAACGAATAGAAAGAAAGAAAGCCCTTTCTGCTGCGGTGAGTGTTTTTTGGTTTATCATGTCTGTATCTTCAATGTAGTGATGGAGACAGAATTGGAAGAAGTCTATCTGGTCAGTATCCCAAATTTTATTTGCGAGCGAGTCATATGTCCTCTTGGCCATTGCCCTTTGCTGGAAGAACCAAAGCGGAAGATGTGAGGGCTGAACATATGCTTTCTCTGGTGCTTCAAAGGTCCAGGGAAAGTAAACTCTTAGCCACCCTGTGATATAGTGCCAAGAAGTATATGCTGATGAAGTTTCAAGAGTAGGATTCTTCATGTGGATGGCTATCTCTCTAAGGGCTCTGTAAATGGAGCATAGTATTGGAGGAGCAAGAGAATATCTATGGCCTTCGGCCAAAGCGCCAGCTATGACAAAGACTGTGGGACGAACAACATCTGCCCACTTAGAGCTAGGAAGTACAATGAGGCTCAGCCAGTAGGCCAAGAAAGCTGCAAGTTCCCCAAATGAACTATAATCTGCTCTCTCCCTCATGACATCTCGAAGTCGCATTAGCTCCTTAGAGCGACAATCGCGAAATCTATAAGAAGAAGGAAAATATAAGTATGGAGAAGTCTCTAAAAAGGGAAGAAAGAAAATTTGATTCTTGGGTTTAAATACCTGAGACCTCTGGAGAAATGTGCAAGCCATTGCAAAGGAGGAAGCTTGTGAATATTGGGAAATTTCCCCATCTCCTTGAAAAGCCCGATAGTGGTCTCAGAGGTGGAAGGTTTACGATCAGGAGAGGACACGAAGGCTAACTCCCTGTTGGTTGGAATGAATTCATCATAGAACCTGCCTGTTATTGGAAGACCAGCTATGCGATGGAGATCCCAAAGCGTTATACTCATCTCACTGTAGGGTAGGTGGAAAGAGTTGGTAGTAGGCGACCAGTACTCGATAAAACCTTTCAGCACAGTGGGTTCCTTATAGAAGCGCTTGGATGTCACTTCTATTGCATCGTAAAGGCCAATTTTGGCAAGCGTGCTCGTGTGTTTCAGTAAGATAGCTTCTGCCCAGTCAGAATAATAACGTCAAATAGTTAATAGACCCCTGGTATGAAAATCATCTTGTCCCCAGAGTTGTGCGCGTCTCGAAAATGTTGTATGATCGTTTCATAGAAATGTGAAGGGAAAAGGTCATGTGGGCTATGGAAAGGTATCAGGAAAATCATGGGATGGACTTCTTCAATCTTTTGCCGCGGTTTCTACATCTATATTATCCCTTCAAGAATGCGTGGCTCTCTTGTTGCCCACGACTCAGTATACATCAATCTTTTGCCGTGCACATAATCTTTTGGCTCGCAGTTAAGCATAGACTGGTGGTGATAAACGTTGATGGGAATTATCGTCATGCCTTCCGCATGAGGGTTATCAAACTTCATGACTCCCTCAATAACTAGCACCGAGTCCCACGAGTTCTGAAGTCTTTTCTTCTTATGTTCTGCAATCTTTTCTTCAAATTCTTTCACCTTATTTCGGTGAGTCTTTTTCGAACGAGAAGCGGGAGGAGTGTCTTCCCGAGGAGGTGGTCTTTGACTGTTTGTGCGGATGTGGGCGATTGTTTTCAACCATTCATCCCAGTCATATTCTCTGCCATATTTTGGAGGACATTTGAGCTCTCCCAGTGCTATTGATCGGTGAATGGGAGATGGCAGAGATTTAATACGCCCGGAGAAACAAAAGTTGGGAGTACTGGTTCTTTGAAGTATGCAGGAGTGTTGGTAGTTGTTTTGGTTCGCTTGGCATGCGGTTGATCAGAAGAAGGGGAAGGGCGATAAGGAGGCGTATCGGGTAAATTAGAATGAGAAGGTTGGGCAGTAGGAGGATCTACGAGGCGAAAGGTTCGCTTAGTACGAGCCATGATGAAATACGGAGTCAAGGGTTTGTAAGAAAATTAAAGAAGAAGAGATACGAAAGAAATTCGGAAAGGACCGAGTGATCGAAAAAGATCAAATTGCTCGAGGAAAACAGCTAAGTACGAAAAGCTTTGCATGGGTCCGCGCAAAGTAAATGGTTTGCGTGGAACGTAGGGGCTTCTGGAAACCTTGTGCGAACAACAAAGGTTGTTGCGTGGAACCGCGTAAATGATATCGATTGTGCGGGAGGGAATCGCAGGGACGAAGTTTCGTAGGCGCACAAGTGTTCTGATCAAATAAGAAGGTGCTGAACTATTTATTGAGATTCGTGGTTGAGTATGGGATACGGGTTTTCATTACGCAAGTCCGCGCAAACACTGAAGAAAGGATTTTAATTGATCCTTTTCTTTGATCTTGTGAAGAACAAAGAAAGGATCAAGGGGGCATCTATTGAGGCATAAAATAAAGAGAAGAATTGAAGCAAAGGAAGATCAAAGGGTTGAGGATAAAGAGAGAGCTGAAGAAAGGAACAATGCGATAACTCAAAGTGACCTTGCGCGGGTCCCCGCAAAGTATATCGATTACGCGGGTCCCCACAAACTACATATCGATTGCGCGGGTCCCCATAAACTACATATTGATTGCGCATCCCACATCGCTAAGATTAAGGTTCCATACGTGCGAAGGCCTATAAATACCCCCTCCCCTCCTTCATTTGGGTGGTTCGAAGATTTCGGAACGAAAGCAGAATGAAGAAGAAGACCAAAGGTAGGAGCAAAGGGCTCCTGCAGGTTGCGCGGACCCGTGTAACCTATATGCTTACTGCTCTGTAGTCTGTAACAGCAAAGGGCTGTCATGCTGTCAAAATGCTTGAAGCCCCTAAGTCTTCAAGTTCTTCCTGTCCAAGAAAAAGGGAGAATCATCGACAGAAATGCATATTCCTGGAGATGATCAAGATAGCGCCGGAATGCTGCCAGAATATATATCTCCTTGAAGATTGTTAATCGATTCGTTAATTCCTCCTAAGTCCTAGGGGATGACTGAGATCATCACTATTATGCTGCCAAAATTTATATTTGACTATGATAGTTGAACTTATAATAGTTTCTTTGTGCCAAGTAATCTATCTTAGAATCAAGGGATATTAAAGGATGTAAATGAACTCAGAATCAATAAAGTGTGATGATTGTCTTTATACTTTTCTCTGTTATGTCTGAATAAGATAAATCCCCCAAATCAAACACATTTGTTTTCTTGTCGAAACAAAATGTAAAGATATAATAAAATTATATGTGCAGGCAATATGAAAAGTGTAAAAACTTGGAAAGGATATACCTTCCACTGGTACTGAAATAGTGAGTAGTTGTGTCTCCCTAGCAAGAGAAGGATTGGGTTCTACCATCTCGGTGAAAGACTTAGCCCTATCCTCAGTGCTCGAAGTAATATTAGTGGAAGTGGGTAGAATAGTTGGCTCCATCGAAAAAGCCATTGCACGTTCGGTACTTGAAGCAACCGTGGTGGGAGTGGGCAACTCAATTGGCTCCACTGAAAAAGCAATCCACGTGCCACCACTCGCGGAGGTATTGAGAATCTTGGTGATGCTACTAGTGCAATAGGGGGCAAATCAAGACGAGAAGCACTATCTGCCTCCATATTTGCAGCATGATCACCTGAAATAAAATGTGTAAGACAAGAAAGAAGGAAAGAACAAAAGTAAACAACGATAAAAAGACTTTCTTACGTGGTGAATATCCGTATTCCCCATAGTCTAGGGGTTCTTCTTCTTCCCCTACTACAAGATAAGTTTTTACAGAAACGGCCTCAGAAGTTGGAAGGACATGCCTCTCATCAATGGGAACATCTTTCGTGATTATATCATCTTCACCACTGATATTCACTTCTCCCTCCTAGTAATTATTCCTCCTCATAATCATTCTCTTGATTCTCTCCTTCTATCTCACTTTCATCAGAAGTGGTATGCCCAGATGAAGAAGTTGAACTTTCACCAACGGTATCTTCTGTGCTTGATTCTTCAATGAAAACTTACTTTTCTTTAGAAGAGAGAGACTGGTGACTCTCCAGTTGAGTATTTGCAGTAGCTAAAACTGGAGAAGTAGTAGAAGTGGCCTCTCCCTGTGGGGAAGCTTGAGCGCGTGTTTGGGACCTTGTCATCGGAGAGGAAGTTGGTTGCTGTTGAGGGAGTGTAGTCCTGGATATAGGAGAAGAAACCAGCTGTTGCTGAGGATAAGTAGAAGAATAAGGTTGATCTTGGGGATTGATAATATTTTCTAGCTGAGGGAAAGCCTCTTCTGCAACTTCTTCTCTTTGAGGACGATGGGGAGGAATTTGTTCAAATTCGCGAGTATCACCATATGTTGTCCATACTTCGAGAGTATTATCGGGTTTTATCTCACGAATGGGTTCGTCCACAAAGATTATGACACGGCGATGACCAGCAGAGGGGGCATAACTGGTTTCTACAATGAAACCGACTCCCGTTTCAATAATGCGACCCTTAAGCCTGGGAGGTGGAAGTCATACGGGCTTAGACACTGGTAGATTTTTTCTAACCAAGTATGACTGGTGCACCCACCATCTCATATGGTTGTACGATGCCCTCGGGGTACGATAGCAACCTCGAATGATGAAGGAAGAATTAGCCCGGCCCAATAATTGCTTCCAAATCATTGCCCAATTAAATGAGCTAGTACCGTAGCGCCGCATTCTCCGAGTGACTAGCCCTCAGTCTTTTGGCACTACCTGATCGAAGCCGAACTGACGAGCAAAACGTCTAGGATAATACGGTTCTCGCCAGAACTCGGTCCCTTCTCTCAGCGGGAGACTGCATGATCTAATCGATATAAAAAATCCCCTTTCTGTTGAAGAGAGTGATTCCGTGTTTGTTTTCTCCGTATCTACGGCGTAACGAGGTAGGCCGAAGTGAAAGTAGTTTATCTTAGCATCAGAGGAAATGGCATCTTTTGCCCAGTCATAAGATCTCTTTGCCATGGATCTCTTTTAAAAAAAGTAGAGAGGGACCTGGGAAGGGTGGATGTAAGCTTTTTCTGGTACTTCGAAAGTCCAGGGGAAGTATACACCAAGCCAGCTAAGAAAATAATGTCATGGCATGTAAGTTGAAGCGGAACTGACAGAATGGCTTTTTACATGACATGTAATCTCTCCAAAGCCTCCGTAGATTGAGCAGAGAATGGGAGGAGCAAGAGAAAATTTGAGTCCCTCAGCCATGGCGCCCGCTACTACAAATAATGAAGGATGAATGGCATCTGCTAATTTAGAACTTGGGAAGACACTATGCTTAGCCAATACGCAATGAATGCTGTGAGCTCCCCGTAAATAGAATACTCGGCACGACCTTTTATACCTTTCCGAAGACGTCCAAGCTCTTGTGAACGGTTGCCGTTGAATCTAAAAAGAGAGAGAGAGAGAGAGAGAGAAGAGAGATAAGTATATGAAATCAAGATTACATACATATTCAGCTGTAATAGAAGAGGGAAGAAAGGAAAATTACTTGAAAGCTCTGCTGAACTGGGCTAGCCATTACATAGGATGAATTTTGTGGATGTTCAGGAATTTCGACATTTCTTTGAAAAGTTCGATGGTCGACTCGAAAATGAAAGGGGTACGACTAGGAGAAGAGATGAAAGCAAATTCCTCATTTGTGGGGACAAATTCATCAAAGAATTGTCCGGTTATTGGCAAACTGGTAATCCTGTGAATATCCCAAAGCGTGACGCTCATTTCACCTTCAGGAAGATGGAAAGAATTGGTGGAGGGACACCAATAGTTATGGAATGCCTTCAGAATAGAAGGTTCCTTGCAGAAGTGATGCAATGTCGTTTCAATTGCGTGGAAGATGTCAATCTTCAACAACGTCTTAGCATGTTTCACCAAAACTGCGGTAGCCCATTTAGAATAATAATTATGGGGAGGTAGAAGACCTCTCATTGTGAATTCTTCCGGGCTCCAAATGAGGCGACGGTGGCTAAAAGGTTGCCTGAGTGTCTCATAAAAACAAGTTGGGTACAGACTATGAACGTCGTAGGAGGGGACAAGGAAAATCATGGAATGAATGTCGCCTATTTTCTATCTTGGTCTCGGCAGCTGCAGGATGCCTTCCATAGTTTTGGTTCCTTAAATGACCAAGACTCTGTGTAGGCCAGTCTCTCTACGGTTAGGTGATCCCTGGGTTCGCAGACCAGCATGGAGCGATGGCGATGAATACTGATCGGAATCGTGAGGACGCCCTGTTTGTAGGGGTTGTCAAATTGAATGGTACCCTGAATAGCACGGATCAACTCCCAGGAGTTGTGGAGTTTCTTCCTGTTGTGTTCTTTAATCTTCTCTTGAAACTCCTGGGCTTTATTTCGACGATGCTTCTTCGGTCTAGAAAGAGGAGGGGTATCTTCTCTACTAGGCAGCTTCTAGCTGATCGTTTGATAATGCGTTGTTGGATTTAGCCATTCATCCCAATCGTATTCACGACCATGTCTTGGAGGCATTTTTAGATCGCCCATGGCGATAGCCCTGTGGATGGGAGATGATAATGTCTTAATGCGTGAGGTGAAGTCAAATGTGGGGAGTACTAGTTCTTTTATATAGGCAGGACGTCTGGCAGTCATCTTGAATCACTTACGTAGGGGTTGAGTAGGAGAGGATGGTGATTCAGCTGCTTGAGGAGTTACTATTTGATAAGTTTTAGGGTTTGGCAGCTCTTGGTGGGAAGGTTGCTCAAAAGGAGGATTGATGGCAATGAAAGTTCGCTTAGTTCAAACCGTGCTAGAAATGAAGAAAATTGGCTAAGTCTGGAAAATTGGCGAAGTAGGTGTTGCGTCGGTCACGCAACGGGTTAGCTGTTACGCGAGCAGCGTAACAACCTAAGTCCTTGCACGACGATGAAATCGTTACGCGGAAGGGAAAACTCTGAGAAACGAAGTTTGGCTGAAGATGCACGAAAGTAAAGAAATGAAGTGTTGTGGACTATTTATAGGAATTTGGGTCGAGTATCGTACTTGGGTATTCGTTGCACGGGTCACGCAATGGCTGTAAGGAAGTTCTAGAAATTTAGAGATTTTAGAAGATTGATCCTAATTCTTCAATCTAGGGGAACAAAGAACGGATCAAGGGGGCATCTGTTGAAGCATAAAAAATCATCATCATCATGAAAGAAAGGAGATTAGAAATCAAACAAGGAGTAAAGGAAAGAGAAAGGATTAAGTTATTTGAATTGGCAATTACGCAAGTCACGTAACAGAAGTTGTTGTGCGGATCGTGCAGCATGTTGTAGTAGTTGTGCAGGTGGCGCAAACAGTTTGTCAAAAAAGAAGCAGGTGCCATCCGTTGCGCGGGTAGAGTAATTAAATGAATCGTTGTGCGAGCCGCGCAATAAGCTTTTCTGTTGCGTGGGTAGCGTAACTGAATGCATCGTTGTGCGAACGGCACAACTAGAATGGACAGATCTAATGTATGGAGGGCCTCATAGCACGAAGATCGAGGGTTGACACGTGTGGGAGGTCTATAAATACCCCACTTCCTCTCTCATTTACGGAGCAAAAAATAGAGTTTTGAAAGAAGACGGAAGGTGAGGAGTAGAAAGAGGGATCAGTTGCGTGAGCCGCGCAACCCGTGCACCAAGTCCGCGCAACTAACAACATGGTTGCGTGGGTCGCGCAACCAGGTCACTATGTGATCAGCCTTAAATGGGGTCGAAGTGCTGCCGGAATTGCTGAAAACATTCAAGTCCAAAGCTTTATCATTTCAGGCTTTCTCCTTTGACAAGTTCAGAAGAAAGACTACTTGATCAATTCGACATTCCTCCTAAGTCCTAGGAGATGATCAAAACGGCTGTCAAAATGCTGTCAGATTCAAGATTTAAACATACAAGCTTTGTTAATTACAAATTGTTTATTTCAAATAATCTATCCTGGAATCAAGGGATATTGAAGGGATGTAGATAAACTCAGAATCAATAATGCAATGATTGTTCTATGTATTTTCTTTATTACATTTGAGTAAAATAATTCCTTAAATGGAATCAAATGCATTTTTTCTTGTTCGAAATAGGATCACGCGATATGGAAAGATTAACAATCCATATAGAAAAATGACAATCGAAGAGTTACAACGTGCTTTTGGGATATCGAATGGTCTCTGAATTAGGCAATTTTGGTCTCATTTGGAAGCTTGACAAGTTACCATTCCAATGACCTGAAATAGTCTAAATTCAACCTCTGAAGAGAGAGTTATGAGGGTTACTATTGGACAAGGAGATGAAGGAAACATTCAAGACTGACGACTGCGATCCCACTTATGGATGCCCAAATGTCTCGGAATATGACGTTTCCACTTAGGAATGAAAGAACATTAAAGTACCTTTCAGATGACCAAAAATTGACCCAATCCAACATCCAATGATGAAGTTATGGGTGTCTCTATTGGATCGCGTGATTAGGAAAGATTAACAATCAATACTGAAAAATGACGATCGAAGAGTTCCAACGTGCTTTTGGGATATCGAACGGTCTCTGAATTAAGAAATTCTGATTTCATTTGGAAGCTTGACAAGTTACCATTCAAATGACATGAAATAGTCTAAATTCGACCTCTGAAGAGAGATTTATTTGGGTTACTATTGGACAAGGAGATGAAGGAAACATTCAGGACCGATGCCCACGATCCTACTTACGGATGCCCAAATGGTCTCGGAATATGACGATTCCCATTAGGAATGAAAGAGTACTAAAGTACTATTCATGTTGAGGCATAAAATAAGTGAAGAATTGAAGCAGAGAAAGATTAAGGAAAAGGTTGGAAGAAAGGAACAAAGAATTAGTTATGAGAATACTTTGCGCTGGACCGCGCAAAGTAAACAGATTGCGCGAGATCGCACAACGTAAACAGATTGCGAGGGATCGCGCAAAGCATATCGTTTGCGCCGGATTGCACAAAGCATATCGTTTGCGCGTATCCGCACAAACCATATAACAGTGGTGTAAAAATGGTTGCGAGTTATTTTGTCCCACATCGCTCAAGTCAAAGTTTTATGCCTGTGAAATGTCTATAAATACCCCGCTCTCTCTCTAAAAAGGGGTTCAAAATTTTGGAGTGAAAGAAGAACGAAGGAGAAGACCGAAGGTGCGGAGCATTGGGCTCCAGCAGATGGTGCGGACCCGCGCAAACGAGCACTGGGCTCCTACAGTTTGCACGGACCCACGTAAACTATATGGTTTGCGCAGTCTCACGCAAACCGACTGCCCTGTAGTCTATAACAGCAATGGGTTGTTATGCTGCTGAAATGGCTGAAGTCTTCAAAATCTTCAAGGTCTTCCTATTCAAGAGAGAATGAAGAATCACCAGCAGAAATGCGTATTTCTCATAAGTCTCAGGAGATGACTGAAATAGCGCTGGAATGCTGTCGGAATCTCTATTTTTCTTGAATACTATTGGTCGATTCGTCAATTCCTCCTAAGTCCTAGGGGATGATTGAGATCATTGCCGTTATGCTATCGAAATTTACATTTAACTATGACAGCTGAATTCATAATGAATTCTTTGTAATCTATATTAGAATTAAGGGATATTTGAGGATGTAAATGAATTCAGGATCAATAAAGTGTGATGATTGTCTTTATACTATTCCATCGTTATGTTTGAATAAGATAGTTTCCCCAAACTAAATACTTTTGTTTCCTTGTCGAAACAATTCAGATGACCAAAAATCGACCCAATCCGACATCAAATGATAGAGTTATAGGCGTCTCCATTGGAATGCGCAATTTGGAAAGATTAACTATCCATATTGAAAAATGACGATTGAAGAGTTCCAACGGGCTTTTGGGATATCGAACAATCTCTGAATTGACAATTTTGGTGTCATTTGGAAGCTTGACAAGTTACCATTCGAATGACTCAAATTTGTCTAAATTCAACCTCTAAAGAGAGAGTTATGAGGGTTTCTATTGAACAAGGAGATGAAGGAAGCATTCAGGACCGACAACTGCGATGCCACTAACGGAGGCCCAAATGGTCTCGGAATACAACGATTCTAGCCAGGAATGAAGGAGCACTAAAGTACCTTTTAGATGTCCAAAAATCGAACCAATCCAACATCAAACGAAGGAGTTATGGGTGTCTCCTTTGGATCATGCGATTTGGAAAGATTAACAATCCATATTGAAAAATGACGATTGAAGAGTTCCAACCTACTTTTGGGATATCAAACGGTTTCTGAATTAGGCAATTTTGGTCCCATTTGGAAGCTTAACAAGTTACCATTCAAATGACTTGAAATAGTCTAAATTGGACCACTAAAGAGAGAGCTATGAGGGTTACTATTGGACAAGGAGATAAAGGAAACATTAGGACCGACGACTGCGACCCACTTACGGATGCCCAAATGGTCTCGAAATATGACGATTCTAGTCAGAAATGAAAGAGCACTAAAGTGCCTTTCAGATGACCAAAAATTGATCCAATCCGACATCAAATGATAGAGTTATTGGTGTTTTCATTGGATCACACGATTTGGAAAGATTAACAATCCATATAGAAAAATGATGATCGAAGAGTTACAATGTGCTTTTGGGATATTGAAGGTCTCTGAATTAGGCAATTTTGGTCCCATTTGGAGGCTTGGCAAGTTCCCATTCCAATGATCGGAAATAGTCTAAATTCAACCTCTGAAGAGAGAGTTATGAGGGTTACTAATGGACAAGGAGATGAAGGAAACATTCAAGACCGACGATTGCGATCCCAATTACGGATGCCCAAATGGTCTCAGAATACGACGTTTCCACTCAGGAATGAAAGAGCACTAAAGTACGTTTCAGATGACCAAAAAATGACCCAATCTAACATCAAACGATGAAGTTATGGGCATCTCCGTTGGATCATGTGATTTGGAAAGATTAACAACCGATATTGAAAAATGACGATCGAAGAGTTCCAACGTGCTTTTGGGATATCGAACGGTCTCTCAATTAAGAAATTCTAGTTTCATTTGGAAGCTTGACAAGTTACCATTCAAATGACATGAAATAGTCTAAATTCGACCTCTTAAGAGAAAGTTATGTGGGTTACTATTGGACAAGGAGATGAAGGAAACATTCAGGACCGATTCCCACGATCCCACTTGCGGATGCCTAAATGGTCTTGGAATACGAAGATTCCAGTCAAGAATGAAAAGTACTAAAGTACCATTCAGATGACCAAAAATTGACCCAATTCGACATAAAATGATAGAGTTATAGGCGTCTCCGTTGGAACGCGCAATTTGGAAAGATTACCAATCCATATTGAAAAATGACGATCGAAGAGTTCCAACATGCTTTTGGGATATCGAACGGTCTCTGAATTAGGCAATTTTGGTGTTATTTTGAAGCTTGAAAAGTTACCATTTGAATGACTTGAATTTGTCTAAATTCAACCTCTGAAGAGAGAGTTATGCGGGTTAGTATTGGACAAGGAGATGAAGGAAGCATTCAGGACCGACAACTGCGATGCCACTTACGGATGCCCAAATGGTCTCGGAATACGACGATTAGTCAGGAATGAAAGAGCACTAAAGTAGCTTTCAGATGACCAAAAATTGACCCAATCCGACATCAAACGATGGAGTTATGGGCATCTCCTTTGGATCGTGTGATTTGGAAAGATTAACAATCCATATTGAAAAATGACGATCGAAGAGTTCCAAAGTGCTTTTGGGATATTGAACGGTTTCTAAATTAGGCAATTCTGGACCCATTTGGAAGCTTAACAAGTAACCATTCAAATGACTTGAAATATTCTAAATTCGACCTCTAAGGAGAGAGTTATGAGGGTTACTATTGGACAGGGAGATGAAGGAAACATTAGGACCAACGATTGCGATCCCACTTACGGATGCCCAAATTGTCTCGGAATACGACGATTCTAGTCAGGAATGAAAGAGCACTAAAGTACCTTTCAAATGACCAAAAATTGATCCAATCCGACCTCAAATGAAGGAGTTATTGGAGTTTCTGTAGATCATGCTATTTGGAAAGATTAAAATCCATATAGAAAAATGACAATCGAAGAGTTACAACGTGCTTTTGAGATATCGAATGGTCTCTGAATTAGGCAATTTTAGTCCCAATTGGAAGCTTGACAAGTTACCATTCCAATGACCTGAAATAGTCTAAATTCAACCTCTGAAGAGAGAGTTATGAGGGTTATTATTGGACAAAGAGATGAAGGAAACATTCAAGATCGACGAGTACAATCCCACTTACGGATGCCCAAATGGTCTTGGAATACGATTGTTTAGGCATAAAATAAAAAGAAGAATTGAAGCAAAAGAAGATCAAAGGGTTGAGGAAAAAGAGAGAGCTGAAGAAAGGAACAATGCAATAACTCAAGGTTACCTTACGCGGGTCCCCGCAAAGTATATCGATTGCGTGGGTCCCCGCAAAGTATATTGATTGCACAGGTCCCCACAAACTACATATCGATTGCGCAGTAAGAGTTCCAAGTGATTATTCAAGATATATTCCACATCGCTAAGATTAAGGTTCCACACATGCGAGCGCCTATAAATACCCTTTCCTCTCCTTCATATGGTTGGTTCGAAGATTTCGGAGCGAAAGCAGAATGAAGAAGAAGACCGAAGGTACGAGCAAAGGGCTCCTTTAGGTTGCGCGGACCCATGTAACCTATATGCTTTACGTGGGACCGTGCAATCAGACTGCTTTGCAGTCTGTAACAGCAAAGGGCTGTCATGCTGTCAAAATGCTTGAAGCCCCCAAGTCTTTAAGTTCTTCATGTCTAAGAAAAAGGGAGACTCATCGACAAAAATACATATTCCTCCTGAGTCTTAGGAGATGATCAAAATAATGCCGGAATGCTGCCGAAATTTCTATCTCCTTGAAGATTGTTGATCGATTCATCAATTCCTCCTAAGTCTTAGGGGATGACTGAGATCACTGCTGTTATGCTGCCAAAATTTATATTTGACTATGACAGTTGAACTTATAATAGTTTCTTTGTGCCAAGTAATTTATCTTAGAATCAAGGGATATTAAAGGATGTAAATGAACTCAGAATCAATAAAGTGTGATAATTGTCTTTGTACTTTTTTCTGTTATGTCTGAATAAGATAAATCCCCCAAATCAAACACATTTGTTTTCTTATCAAAACAAAATGGCGACTCTGCTGTTGAAATTTGTCTTATTTAGCATTAACATTGGGAAAGCGGTAAAGGTTTTATCACTTTTTGGCATCTCTCAGACGCCAAAATGGCAACTCTCAGACGCCAAAACGGCGACTCTCAGTAGAAACATCCTCCCCTTCATCCCTAAGATGGATTACTTAACCCTTCATATACTAATTTCATGTGCATTTCATTACCGAAGGTACCTGAATTCAACCACAAAATACAACCGATGGCTAGTCTTGCAAGGAAAGTGAACTTCTGTTTCACCTTTACTGGGTTCATAGTAGAGTATGTACCGAGCCAAGCCCCAGAGCGCACGGATCCTCGTCCTGCAAGTGGGCGTAAATGACTTAAGTAACAGCTGGAGTTGTATCCGTTTCACCTCAATCGCAGGAAAGTGAGGGGATTGGACTGTGGTCTTGTCTCGTAAGACAAAAGCAACGAATCTAAAGAGTCGTAGAGAGAACTCATCTCTGCTGAGAGCAAGAGGACCGATCACGCGCAGTAAAGTCAGGAAGCACCCCAAGCTCGCTCCTCCTGCGATATATCCCAAGCGAACAATTCCGCGGTTTGCGTCACACGATTTTCCAGTCCTGGTCGCCCTGAAGACCAAATGGACGGAAGAACAGAAATTTAAAATGCTGGTGATACGCTCACCGACGCCTATGTCACCCCCAACAAGTTCACCAATAAATGTGTCGCCCCGATCGATCAGCATCACAAGGAGCATACAGAAGTCGAATGAGACTCCGATCTCTCCCCTCTTTATAAGCCCTGTCACATCGACATACTCTCGCCTTACTCCAACGACAGTTTCGGCAAGCAGTAAAGAAGTCACAGTGCATATGGCTGAGACGAGTCAAAGAAACAGACCAACTACCGAAGATCGTGTTAACCAGATGGTAGAAGCACAAAGAGCGCTAATGGATGAGTGTCGAAACCTCAGAGAAGCTTTGGCGACTCTGGCACATAACGTAGCCCAAATAGCGGCTCCACCGATGATGGGAACAATGAATGGACAGGAAAGTCAATCTGAAGGTTCTCGTCCACAAAGGGTAGGATCGGGAGGTGCCATTCCAGCAACAAGAACCATAACATAGGATGATATAAGACAGGTCGTTGAAGAAACCATGAGAATAGAAAGAGAGCGGGAACATACTAGCCACTTTAGATACCGAACACCCTATCCGAGGGAGGTAGGGGATGTTCCGTTTCTAGCCAACTTCAAGCATCCAGATTTTTAAAAATTCAACGGGGAAGGATCGCCAGAAGAACATCTAATGCACTTCATTACCAGTATGAGGAATTTCTCCATGGTACCACAGTATTGCTTGAGGCTGTTCGGGTCATCGGTAACACACAAAGCATTTCGCTGGTATTCCAGCTTGACTCCTGGATCAGTGCGGACTTGGGAGCAAATGCAAGACGCTTTTATTTCAAACTTCTTCTCGTCAGAACATGATGTCAGCATTACAGAATTGGCCTCCATACGGCAGCGAGAAGGGGAACCAGTGGAAAAGTTCATAGACAGATGGAAAGCATTAGGAGCATTGTGTAGACAATTGCCAAAAGAAAAGGAACGGATAAAAATGTGTTTGAATTCTATGGAAACGGGAATCGCGTTCGGACTCACCAGCGCCAACATTAGAACGTTCCGTGACCTAGCCACCAAAGCTCATGCATTAGAATTAATGACTTGCAAGATGTCAGCATTTCACCAAGAGGTTGTTAGGAGGATACCTAGCAGGACGATTGTGAATACCGTCGATCGTGACACAAAAAATCAAGATACAGGGGGCTCAAGGGATAAGAGACCAAAATGAAAGGAAAGATGGAACCAGTCAAAAAATAGATATAATGGAAAAAAGGCTCAAGATGCTTGATTCTCACGAAGGGTTCAATTTTGATAAAGAAGATGTTGTTCCTATGATGAAGCAATTACTAAAATCCGGCACCCTAGAATTACAAGAGCCCAAGCGCCCGGAAGACATGACAAAGACCAGGGAAAGAGATTTCTGCCGTTATCATCGTTTAGTAGGACACCCGACAGAAAATTGCTACACGTTGATATGTATCATACAGCGAATGATAAATAAGGGTGAGATAATAACCAGTGAAGATAAAAGAAAGAGTACGAGGGCGACGGTAAACATGTTTACAGTCCAGGAAAAGGCCAGAGAAGTAAAAGGGAAAGATGGTCAAATGTCGACAAAGAACACAGTAATGATTACATTACGATCAGGAAAGAGGGTGACGAGCCCAGTGAAGTAGAAAGCAGGGATCATAAGGAAAGGAAGGGCAGAATCTTCTAGGACTGCGAGAGCAAGGAAGAAGTTCTATTTTGCCCCCAAGCATCTGAGACAACCGAGACAGTCGTCGTTAACCTTGTTATCAATAGAACAGTTGAAAATTTTGCAGTCTAATTATACGATGCCGCTACCCAATGTTGAAAGGTGTAAACCATTTTTAGCCGCTATAGGAAGATTTCAAGTCAAGGCTAGTACCAAATACCCTGAGCCAACAGAATTCCATGCTGCAATAAAAGAAAATGCCGAAATCATGAACAATGTATACCACGGAAAGCTGACATCACAGAATCTGAAAAAATACAGTTCAGTGAGCAAGAAGATCATAAGGAATATGGGTTTTGATTGTAATAAACCTGTGGGGCTGAACCACGGAAAGGGAATTCAAATCCCTCTTGGGGTTGACCAGGAAAAGCGGAGAAAATTCTAAGGACTAGGAGCAGAGTTATCAGTAAATATGGTTACGGCCACACAAATACCAAAACAGGACCCTAGAACAGTCGAGTACCCTAAAATAGCTCCGAAACAAATAGAAGACAGGAGACAACTGACAATAGACGGCTTGCGAGAAATAAACTTGGGAACAGACGAAGAGTCAAGGAATACGTTTATCAGCGTTAGTCTTTCTGAGTAGGAATCTGAGAAATATGGCCAACTTCTCAGAGAAAATAAAGATGTCTTCGCCAGGACGTATGAAGAGATGTCGGGTTTGGAACCCTCTGTCACGATGCATCGATTAAATATCTCCAAAGAAAAGAAGCTGATAAAGCAAGCACAAAGGCGATTCCACCCAAACCTAATTCCATTAATCAAAGAAGAGGTCAGCAAGCTGATAAAAGCTGGGTTCATCAGGGAAGTCAAGTATCCCAGGTGGATATCGAATATTGTTCCTGTGAAAAAGAAAAATAGACAGGTCAGAGTGTGCGTTGACTTCAGGGATCTGAACGAGGCTTGTCCAAAAGATAACTTTCCTCTCCTGATAACGGAATTGTTGATCGATAGTACGACTCAGTATGCTATCATGTCCTTCATGGACGGCTACACAGGGAATAATCAAATTAGAATGGCGCCCGAAGATGAAGAAACAACAGCATTCAGAACACCGCTAGGAATTTATTGTTACAAAGTTATGCCATTCGGTCTTAAAAATGCCGGGGCAACATATCAAAGGGTGATGAAAAATATCTTTCAAGATATGATGCATAAACATGTTGAATGCTACGTTGATGACTTGGTGGTCAGGTCAGGAGATCATCAGGAGCACCGTGAACATTTGGCAACAGTGTTCCGTCGACTCAGAAAGAAACAGCTAAAGATGAATCCAGCTAAATGTGCATTTGGGGTATCTTCGGGAAAATTTCTCGACTTCATTGTACGACATAGGGGTATCGAGATCGATCCAGAAAAAGGTTAAAGCTATTCAAAATATGCCACCACCAACAACGCTAAAGGATTTGAAAAGTTTGCAGGGAAAACTGGGGTACATTCGTCATTTCATTTCAAATATTGTAGGAAGGTGTCTGCTATTCTCTCGGCTAATGAAGAAAGATACAGAATTTGTATGGGATCAAGCCTGTTAGAATGCATTTGATTCAATCAAGGAATTGTTGAAGCAGCCGCTGGTGCTAACAGCTCCAGTGAGAGGTAAGCCGCTTATCTTGTATATATCCGCAGCTGAGAATTCTTTGGGCGCTTTGTTGACATAGGTAAATGAAGCCGGGAAAGAGACTGCTCTTTATTATCTGAGTCGAACATTGATGGGGGCAAAATGCAATTATTCTCCGATTGAGAAAGAATGTCTAGCACTGATATTTGCAGTACAAAAGCTAAGACATTATTGTCTCTTCCATGACATAACTTTGATCTCGAGAGCAGATCCGATAAAGTTTTTGATGACCAGGCCGATGTTGTCAGGAAGATTGGCCAAATGGGTGTTATTATTATTAGAATATACAATTTCGTATAAGCCGGTGAAAGCTATAAAAGGCTAGGCCGTGGTGGATTTCCTTGCAGCGCATCCTATGGCAGAAAGCGAAAACATTAGTGATGACTTTCTGGACGAACAAGTTATGTTGACCGAATCCCAGAGCTTATGGCAAATGTATTTTGATGGTGCTGCTCGAACGTTAAGAGCGGGGGCAGGAGTGATATTTATTACTCCTCAAGGCGACCTACTGCCATACTCCTTCACATTAGGCATCGCGTACATAAACAATGAAGCTGAATACAAAGCTCTCATTATTGGAATGGAAATAGCTCAACAAATGGGAATAAAAATGTTACATATCTTCAGAGATTCTAAATTGATTATAAATCAATTGACAACACAATTCGAAGTGAGGAAGCAGGAACTCTTGCCCTATTGTCGGAAAGCACAACAGTTGCTCGAACAGTTCTGTCACGTGGAAATTAAACACATACCACGGTCCGAAAATGCAAAAGGAGATGCTTTGGCCAGCCTGACAGCAGATTTATCCTGCACAAATCGAAGCCCTCTCCAAGTAACTATAGAGAAGAGAAGATTCCTACCATCTTCAGATGTCATTGGAGAAGTCATTGAAATGCTTCGTATATCATGTCTGGATGTAATGACAGATGATTGGCGGAAGATAACTGACAAAGGCAGCAGATTAAGCAGCAATCGAGCAAATTTGTCATATGCAGTGAAATATTGTATAGAAAGTCTTATAATGGAATGTTGCTACGGTGCCTAGACAAACAAGAAGCAAGCCAAATATTACGGGAAGCACACTCGGGTGAATGTGGGGCACATCAAGTTAGCCAAAATTTATTACATAGAGTACATCGAATGGGTTATTACTAGCCCACAATGTTCAAAGATGCAATTGAGTATGCGAAGCGATGCCATGAATGTCAGATCCATGGGGATGTTATACATGTTCCCCTGAAAGATTTACATCAGTCCGTCGCTTCTTGGCCTTTCTCGGCTTGGGGACTTGATGTAATTGGTCCTATAAATCCACCTTCGTCTAAAGGAAAGCAGTACATTCTGGCAGCGACAGATTATTTCTCCAAATGGACTGAAGCAGTCGCTTTACGCAATGTTAAAGAGAAGGATGTGGTCAATTTCATCCGGCATGCCATAATATACCGTTATGGTATTCCAAAGAAGATTGTTACTGATAATGGCACTCCTTTCAAGAATAGAGGCATGGAAAAGCTGTGTCAAAAGTTCAGTATTCGACATTCATTTTCAACGCCTTACTATCCCCCGGCCAATGGATTAGTAGAGGCGTTCAATAAAATAATTGTCAAAATACTAAAGAAGACGGTGACAGGTAATAGATGTGATTGGGATGAAAAGTTGCAGGAAGCATTATGAGCCTACAGAACTACTTATCGCATAGCAACAGGGGCAACACCATATTCGTTAATCTATGGCATAGAGGCAGTTATCCCAATCGAAGTATAAGTGGCATCGCTCAGAGTGGCGGTACATCAGTCCATAACAGATGATGAAAATGTAAAAATAAGGCTGAAAGAGTTAGATTTGCTTGATGAGAAACTTCTAGCAGCACCGCAGCGGTTGCAATCATATCAGGCCAGGATATCGGCTGCTTTTGATAAGCAAGTTAAATACCGCTCTTTCAAAAAATTGGGATATGGTGTCAATGTTGAAAAGACCTATAGTGGTCACCCGCCGAACAGGGGGCAAGTTTGAGCCTAAATGGGATGAGCCATATATAATAAAAGAAGTATACTCCAATGGAGCATACAAAGTCATAAATCAAGATGGGCAGGGTATCAGTATACCGGTCAATGCTCACTTCATCAAAAGATACTACCCCTAAAGAAGCTACTGGTTTTGATTCAGAATATTATCAGCATAATGATTCTATATCAAAAGGGGGCAATAAGGAATGAGATCATATCCATATGTTAGCGAAAGAATCTATAAAGAAGAAATTCACAAGCATATCGACTACATTAGCAAATATTCTGAAAAGAAAGTAATCATCTTGAAGATGAGTTCTAAAATGAAAGTGATTATCGTCATCACCAAATGAGTTTGACAAAATTAATATCGTCTTGAAGACGGATCCTCTTGAAGATATTATCAGAAGCAACGATGTATCAATCTCAGTCAAAACCGTCTATCATTCTGACGATAACGATGATCACAATTATTATTGCCTTACAAGGCATGATAAGGCAGTCTAGTCAAGCCAAATCCTAAAAGTGCCAAAATCCTAAAAAGAGCCAAATAAAAATCAAGCTCTAAAAAGGATCAAGCTCTAAAAGGATCAAGCCCTAAAAGGGTCGACCAGCTACGCATAAAACCTAAAATCAAGATCGTCATTCGGGCAGCAGCAAGGAGTCAGTGGCCCTAAAAAGCTCGTGAAGACCATCGTGCGCACCCATGCGGGCAGCTGATAGAGCCAGTGACTAAAAAAGTCATAAAATGGCCAGTCATGCGTAACCCCCATGCCGTCTGTACAGCTTTCCGGCAGCGTCACAGGGAACGGACGAAAGTGCCCTCCCGTGAATGGGCTCGGCCTTACAGATGAAGAAAACAAGGGCTGCAGTGTGAGCTGTACATCGACCAACCATGCGTAAGACCCTCCAAATCTATGGTTTGATTTCAGTACTAACTCATGAGGAATGGCTTAAACCTACTCATTGATGGACTGGCGGCCTTAGATTTGGTACCCCAAAGGTAGCCTTGCGAGTTCTGCGAACTCTAGAGAGTTACCGTGGCCAACCCTGTGCGTAAAACCAAGCGAGTTCACCGCCCCGGTAGCTTCACTGGGCCCCTCTGATGGAACGCGGTTTGTGAACTCACAAGGCAGTGAGAAATTCAGTGAACTCCTAAGAGTTACAGAGACCATTACGTGAGCCACGCTCCACTACTCAAGAGCTTAAACTGTGTGTGCGCTCCACTACTCATCAGCTTAAACTGGGTGTGACTGACTAAATTGAAACTTAGTACCGCCAATATAAATACTCACATAGGGAATCCCGCACTAACAAAGCATAAAAGGTTTAAAAATTGCAATTAATGTTATGATGAAATTGCTGTATAGATAAATATAATTGCGATAATATGCGATATGATAATTCTTCAGCAAAAAGACAATGTCTCGAAATGCTACCATAAATGCATATGCTAGAGGTCAAAATAAATTACTTACTCAAAAGCATATGAACGAAAATTACATGTTCAAGAATCACATGTTTAAAGTTCCTCTACAACTCCTACTGCCTCCATATACCTATGCAAATTCTCTTTTAATTACGCTTGAGCTACATCATGCTTTGATTTTTCTTTAAGAATGATCTCGGTTTGATCAGGAACACCGGCTAACTTGCCTTCCAAAGATGTGATCACTTCTTTACTTTGGAGCAGTGCAGATTTTTCTATATTAGCATATTGAATATTTGATCGCATCCTTCCTTCAACATCCTGAATAGCTGATTCTTTCTCATGGTTCCTCATCTCCAATCGAGAGATTTCTTCTTTCAGTATTGTAATGCGATCTTGAATAATCGCTTTCTCATCAGTATAAGCCTTTAATTGATCTTGAAGAATTAAATATTCTTGCTCTAGCTTGGAGATAGAGGAAGTCGTTAAAGAGGCTTGTTCTTAAGATGTAGCCAGTTACTTCCATATCATGGCCCAGTTAAGAGGACCTGTTCCGTAACAACGCATCTTTCTCGTGACCAGTCCACAATCTTTTGGCACGGTTTGATCATAACCAAACTGGCGAGCAAAGCGGCTGGGATAATAAGGCTCTCACCAGAATTCTGTCCCTTCTCGAAGTGGTAAATGCATGAACGAATAGAAAGAAAGAAAGCCCTTTCTGCTGCAGTGATTGTTATTTGGTCTATCATGTCTGTATCTTCAATGTAGCGATGGAGACAGAATTGGAAGAAGTCTATCTGGTCAGTATCCCGAATCTTATTTGCGACCCAGTCATATGCTCTCTTGGCCATTGCCCTTTGCTGGAAGAACCAAAGTGGAAGATGCGAGGGATGAACATATGCTTTCTCTGGTGCTTCAAAGGTCCAGGGAAAGTAAACTCCTAGCCACCCTGTGATATAGTGCCAAGAAGTATATGCTGATGAAGTTCCAAGAGTAGGATTCTTCACGTGGATGGCTATCTCTCCAAGGGCTCTGTAAATAGAGCATAGTACTGGAGGAGCAAGAGAATATCTATGGCCTTCGGCCAAAATGCTAGCTATGACAAAGACTGTGGGATGAACAACATCTGCCCACTTGGAGCTAGGAAGTACAACGAGGCTCAGCCAGTAGGCCAAGAAAGCTGCAAGTTCCCCAAATGAACTATAATCTGCTCTCTCTTTCATGGCGTCTCAAAGCTGCATTAGCTCCTTGGAGCGACAGTCGCGAAATCTATAAGAAGAAGGAAAATATAAGTATGGAGAAGTCTCTACAAAAATAAAAATAAAAATAAAAATAAAAAGAGAGAGAGAAAGAAAGAGAGAGAGAGAGAGAGAGAGAGAGAGAGAGAGAGAGAGAGTTGATTCTTGGGTTTAAATACCTGAGACCTCTGGAGAAATGTGCAAGCCATTACAAAGGAGGAAGCTTGTGAATATTGGGAAATTTCCCCATCTCCTTGAAAAGCTCGATAGTGGTCTCAGAGATGGAAGGTTTACGATCAGGAGAGGACACGAAGGCTAACTCCCTGTTGGTTGGAATGAATTCATCATAGAACCTGCCTATTATTGGAAGACCAGCTATGCGATGGAGATCCCAAAGCGTTATACTCATCTCACCGTAGGGCAGGTGGAAAGAGTTGGTAGTAGGCGACCAGTACTCGATGAAACCTTTCAGCACAGTGGGTTCCTTATAGAAGTGCTTGGATGTCACTTCTATAGCATCGTAAAGGCCGATTTTGGCAAGCGTGCTCGTGTGCTTCAATAAGATAGCTTCTGCCCAGTCAGAATAATAGCGCTAAGCAGTTAATAGACCCCTGGTGCAGAAATCTTCCTGTCCCCAAAGTTGTACGCGATCTCGGAAACGCCGTCTGATCGTTTCATAGAAATGTGAGGGGAAAAGGTCATGTGGGCTGTAGAAAGGTACCAGGAAGATCATGGGATGGACTTCTCCAATCTTTTGTCGTGGTTTCTACGTCTGTATTATCCCTTCAATAATGTGTGACTCTCTCGTTGTCCACGACTCAGTATACATCAGTCTTTCGCAGTGCACATAATCTTTTGGCTCGCAGTCAAGCATAGACTAATGGCGATAGACGTTGATGGGAATTATCATCATGCCTTCTGCATGAGGGTTATCAAACTTCATGACGCCCTCAATAACTCGCACCGAGTCCCATGAGTTCTGAAGTCTTTTCTTCTTATGTTCTGCAATCTTTTCTTCAAATTCTTTCACCTTATTTCGGTGAGTTTTTTTCGAATGAGAAGCAGGAGGAGTGTCTTCCCGAGGAGGTGGTCTTTGACTGTCTGTGCAGATGTGGACGATTGTTTTCAACCGTTCATCCCAGTCATATTCTCTGCCATGTTTTGGAGGACATTTGAGCTTTCCCAGTGCTATTGTGATGTTTTATTTAAACCAACATGATTTAAATTATTTTTAAACTCGCAAGTATACTAATCAAATGTAGATATGGTACATATTACGAGATCGTTCCCACGAGGACTGGTCGTCACAATTTAAATTTATGACTCTCCTTAACTAATCCTACAAATTTAGCTAACACAAATTTATGAAAAATAACTATTGAGAATAGGGAAGAAAATTCAATCAGAGAAAGAGCACTAGGACTTTCGAATCCGCTCCTAATTATCCTAACCCTTGTTTTGTCTGTTGATTCACCTTAATCTAGATTGATACCACTTATGTAGAGAAACCACAATCTGTGTCCTTAATTGGGCATACAGAATGTCTAATTCCTTTAAGCAATGCCATGAATAACATATCCCATGTCCTTGGTCGGGCACATGGAATTTACAGTTCATTAAAGCACCCTGTTTCTTCCTCTATAGGAAACTTGTTCTTGATTAGACACAAGCACCTATAATAAGCATCCAAACAACATCCATATATATACTTTGGTCAAGTTCATAGATGGAGAAGTATAGAATTTAAACCAATCAAGCCCAGTTAGAGAAAGAAACACACCAATCAAATAAAAGTAAAATCAAAATATAACAAGAGTATTCAAATTAGGGGCTTCATCTCAGCCCTAGCTGAAAGATTAGCAATCCATAAAATTAATTAGGAAAGAAGGAAAAATAAATATGAAAAATAGGAACATCTCCCTTCTTCCTTCCTCTCTCTCTCCTTTCTTCTTCTCACTGGATCTGGAATTCTCCAATTTTTGAATGCTCTTCCTCACATTTTACAACTCTTTTTATAGCTGATGGAGTGGCTGGAGTGGTGAAAATTGGATTTGGAAAGCTGTCGCACGCGCAGCGAAAGCCTTTTCGCAGCTCAGCTCGGGCCCTCGAAACATAGCATTTTCCTCACTCAAATTCCAAACAAACACCGTCCCTTAGGACTTTATTGGGTCCTCTACATGATGGACGGTTCAGATCTGCCATATGATCAAAGATGGTGGCCCACAACTGCCTGAAAAACTGGATTTTCTAATATGTGCGAAACCTTTCGCACTCCTCGCTATCATGATCGGTGGGCCCCACAGAAGTATTTTCTGGAAAATCTACCCCGTCCATTGGATTCAGGACGAAATTTCAGTAAAGAATAGGTAATTTTGAACGTCCATTGACGTGTCTCAGAGAAGAAAACACAAAAAGATTAGATTTGAATGTTGTAGGGCAGCCCTTTTGTGGCTTCTGTACCGCACACGTGTGCACGCATGGACACAAAATACCAACATGGTTTTGTAGTGCTCGAGCCACTCTACAAGATGAATGGATTGGATGAACCGTATGGGTGATGGGTGGGGCCCATTGGCGTCCGCAAATGGACGGCGTCCGTCCGTTACGCGTTGAAGAAAAAAGGAAATTTCCTTTTCTGAGAAGATACGGGTCAGCAGCTGCGCTGACCACCTCATTCATCTGGTGCACGCAGGTACGTGTGCACACTATGTACACACGCTGCACATAGGGGGCCCACTGTAATGTGTTTCAGAAATCCAATCCGACCATACCTTTTGTCAAGCTATTTTAACTGTCAAAACCAAATTTGAGGCAGTTCCAGATATCAGGTGGGCCCCAAATTGAATTAAGGAGCTGATTTGGCCGTTAGCCCACTTCCCGAGATTTTTAATGGCTGAAATTTAATATGTATGGTTAATTTATGGCCCTCATCACATGTATGAAGTTTCGAGTCAATCGGATGGCGGGAACCATGTGATCTTGCATTCTGAACCATTTTCGGGCCTTTTTAAACATGAACGGCTTGATTTCCTCGGGTCCCTGGCATGTAAATTCTTCAATATTGGTCCTCTAGGGTCCGTCCCTCACCTTGGTGACTTCAGAGCGTCAAATCCACGCTTTTAACATCATTTTTTAATCCACGCTCTTGATTTCACTCTGTAGCAAAAATATGATTAAAATATTCCATTAAGCATTATCATGTACATAAAATCTGGCAATAATCGGGGTCTGAGTTACAATATTCGACCCTCATCATATTGATCGGTGAATGAGAGATAGCAGAGATTTAATACAGCCAGAGAAATCAAAAGTTGGGAGTACTGGTTCTTTGAAGTATGCAGGAGTGTTGGTAGTTGTTTTTGTTCGCTCGGCAGGCGGTTGATCAGAAGAAGGGGAAGGGCGATAAGGAGGCGTGTCGGGTAAATCGGAATGAGAAGGTTGGGCAGTAAGAGGATCCACAACATGAAAGGTTCTCTTTATACGAGCCATGATGAGGTACAAAAGAAAGTAAAAAATAGCTAGGTGATTGAAAAAAGTTCGAGTGACTAGAAGGAAAAATGGCTAAGTGCAGGTTGCAAGAACAGTTTGCGCGGGTCCGCGCAAAGTAAACCGTTTGCGCAAACAACAAAGTTGTTACGCGGTACCGCGCAAACAATATTGATTACGTGGGAAAAATCGCAGGAACGAAGTTTCGACAAGCGCATGAGAGAACTGACCAAATGAGAAGGAGTTGGACTATTTATAGGATTCGCGCACGAGTACGGTACGCGGGTTTTTATTGCGCGGGTCCCCGCAAACCCTGAAGAAAGGATTTTAATTGATCCTTTTCTTTGATTTTGTGAAAAGAAAAGAAAGGATCAAGGGGGCATCTGTTGAGGTATAAAATAAAGAGAAGAATTGAAGCAAAAGAATATCAAAGGGTTGAGGAAAAAGAGAGTGCTGAATAAAGGAACAATGCAATAACTCAAGGTTACCTTGCGCGGGTCCCCGCAAAGTATATCGATTGTGCGGGTCCCCGCAAACTACATATCGATTGCGCAATAAGAGTTCCAAGTGATTATTCAAGATATATCCCACATCACTAAGATTAAGGTTCCACACGTGCGAGCGCCTATAAATACCCCTTCCCCTCCTTCATATGGTTGGTTCGAAGATTTCGGAGCAAAAGCAGAACAAAGAAGAAGACCGAAGGTAGGAGCAAAGGGCTCCTGCAGGTTGCGCGGACCCGCGCAACCTATATGCTTTGCGCGGACCGTCACCAATCGACTACTCTCATGCAGCCTGTAACAAAGAAGGGTCATCATGCATCAAAATGCTTGAAGCCCCCAAGTCTTCAAGTTCTTCCTGTCCAAGAAAAAGGGAGAATCATCGACAGAAATGCATATTCCTCCTGAGTCTTAGGAGATGATCAAAATAGCACCGGAATGCTGCCGGAATTTCTATCTCCTTGAAGATTGTTGATCGATTCGTCAATTCCTCCTAAGTCCTAGGGGATGACTGAGATCACTGTTGTTATGCTGCCAAAATTTATATTTGACTATGACAATTGAACTTATAATAGTTTCTTTGTGCCAAGTAATTTATCTTAGAATCAAGGGATATTAAAGGATGTAAATGAACTCAGAATCAATAAAGTGTGATAATTGTCTTTGTACTTTTCTCTGTTATGTCTGAATAAGATAAATCCCCCAAATCAAACACATTTGGATCGCGTGATTTGGAAAGATTAAAAATTGATATTTAAAAACGACGATCGAAGAGTTCCAACATGCTTTTGGGATATCGAATAGTCTCTGAATTAGGAAATTCTGGTTTCATTTGGAAGCTCGACAAGTTACCATTCAAATGACATGAAATAGTCTAAATTCGTCCTCTGAAGAGAGATTTATATGGGTTACTATTGGAGGAGATGAAGGAAACATTCAGGACCGATGCCCGCGATTCCACTTATGGATGCCCAAATGGTCTCGGAATACGACGATTCCAGTTAGGAATGAAAGAGTACTAAAATACCATTCAGATGACCAAAAATCGACCCAATCCGACATCAAATGATGGAGTTATAGGCGTCTCCGTTGGAACACACAATTTGGAAAGATAAACAATCCATATTGAAAAAGGACGATCGAAGAGTTCCATCGTGCTTTTGGGATATCGAACGGTCTCTGAATTAGGCAATTATGGTGCATTTGGAAGCTTGACAAGTTACCTTTCGAATGACTTGAATTAGTCTAAATTCTACCTCTGAAGAGAGAGTTATGAGGGTTACTATTGGACAAGGAGATGAATGAAGCATTCAGGACCGACAACTGCGATGCCACTTACGGATGCCCAAATGGTCTCGAAATACGATGATTCCAGTCAAGAATGAAAGAGCACTAAAGTACCTTCCGATGTACAAAAATCAACCCAATCCAAAATCAAACAATGGAGTTATGGGCGTCTCCTTTGGATTGTGCGATTTGAAAAGATTAACAATCCATATTGAAAAATGACGATCAAAGAGTTTCAGCGTGCTTTTGGGATATCGAACGGTTTCTAAATTAGGCAATTCTAGTCTCATTTGGAAGCTTAACAAGTTACCATTCAAATGACTTGAAATAGTCGAAATTGGACCTCTGAAGAGAGAGTTATGAGGGTTACTATTGGACAAGGAGATGAAGGAAACATTAGGACCGACGACTACGATCCCACTTACAGATACTCAAATGGTCTCGGAATACGACGATTCTAGTCAAGAATGAAAGAGCACTAAAGTACCTTTCATATGACCAAAAATCGACCCAATCTGACATCAAATGATGGAGTTATTGGCATTTTTATTGGATCACGTAATTTGGAAAGATTAACAATCCATATAGAAAAATGACGATCGAAGAGTTACAACGTTCTTTTGGGATATCGAATGGTCTCTGAATTAGGCAATTTTGGTCCCATTTGGTAGCTTGACAAGTTACCATTCAAATGACATGAAATAGTCTAAATTTGACCTCGAAAGAGAGAGTTATGAGGTTACTATTGGACAAGGAGATGAAGGAAACATTCAAGATCGACGAGTGCGATCCCACTTACGGATGCCCAAATGGTCTCAGCATACGACGATTCCAGTCAGGAATGAAAGAGTACTAAAGAACTTTTCAGATGTCCAAAGATCGACCCAATCCAACATCAAACGATGGAGTTATGGGCGTCTCCTTTGGATTGTGTGATTTGGAAAGATTAACAATCCGTATTGAAAAATGACGATCAAAGAGTTCCAACGTGCTTTTGGGATATTGAACCGTTTTTGAATTAAGCAATTCAATTTCCATTTGGAAGCTTAACAACTTACCATTCAAATGACTTGAAATAGTCTAAATTGGACCTCTGAAGAGAGAGTTATGAGGGTTACTATTGGATAAGGAGATGAAGGAAACATTAGGACCGATGACTGTGATCCCACTTACGGATGCCCAAATGGTCTCGGAATATGACGATTCTAGTTAGGAATGAAAGAGCACTAAAGTACCTTTCAGATGTCTAAAAATCAACCCAATCTGACATCAAATGATGGAGTTATTGGCGTTTCTGTTGATCACGCGATTTGGAAAGATTAACAATCCATATAGAAAAATGATGATCGAAGAGTTACAACGTGCTTTTGGGATATCGAATGGTCTCTGAATTAGGCAATTTTGGTCCCATTTGGAAGCTTGACAAGTTACCATTCCAATGACCTGAAATAGTCTAAATTCGACCTCTGAAGAGAGAGTTATGAGGGTTACTATTGGACAAGGAGATGAAGGAAACATTCAAGATCGACGAGTGCGATCCCACTTACGGATGCCCAAATGGTCTCAGAATACGACATTGCCACTCAAGAAAGAAAGAACACTAAAGTACCTTTCAGATGACCAAAAATTGACCCAATCCAACATCAAACGATGAAGTTATGGGCGTCTTCATAGGATCGCGTGATTTGGAAAGATTAACAATCGATATTGAAAAATGACGATCGAAGAGTTCCAACGTGCTTTTGGGATATCGAACTGTCTCTGAATTAGGAAATTTTGGTTTCATTTGGAAGCTTGACAAGTTACCATTCAAATGACATGAAATAGTCTAAATTCGACCTCTGAAGAGAGATTTATGTGGGTTACTATTGGAGGAGATGAAGGAAACATTCAGGACTGATGCCCGCGATTCCACTTACGGATGCCCAAATGGTCTCGGATTACGACGATTCCTGTCAGGAATTCAAGAGTACTAAAGTACCATTCAGATGACCAAAAATTGACCCAATCTGACATCAAATGGAGTTATAGGCGTCTCTGTTGGAACGCGCAATTTGGAAAGATTAACAATCCATATTGAAAAATGATGATCGAAGAGTTCTAACGTGATTTTGGGATATCGAACGGTCTTTGAATTAGGTAATTTTGGTGCCATTTGGAAGCTTGACAAGTTACCATTCGAATGACTTGAATTTGTCTAAATTCAACCTCGGAAGAGAGAGTTATGAGGGTTACTATTGGACAAGGAGATGAAGGAAGCATTCAGGACCGACAAATGCGATGCCACTTATGGATGCCCAAATGGTCTCGGAATACAACGATTTCACTTACGAATGAAAGAGCACTAAAGTACCTTTCAGATGTCCAAAAATCGACCCAATCCGACATTAAACGAATACAATCCAAGGAAGCACATCTACAAACTAATCCACTTTAATACGATTTAAAGTCTTACTTGCATTGCTCCTTTATGAAGTCCTTCTGAGAGATCAAGTCAGTAACAGCTGTAAAACGACAATTTTAAATACACTTTTAAAATATTTAATATGTGGTTACATCCAATATAATCGCTTCTACTTTAACCTTAACATACAAATCGACATGTGTGGCCACCATAAAGTTATTGGGACATTTAATATGACCATCATTTGTGCCATCTATTTTTTCCTTAGATATTAAAAATCAGGCTCATTCAAAACTCAGGTGGGCCACACAGGGAACGGTTGGGATGGTGACACCAGGGTCCGCTGTGTATTGTATGTTCATAAAGTGCATTTTACAAGGATGACTGTATTGAAATGGCGGTAAAGACTGTACTAGTTGAAGAAGGAATATGCTAATATGTCCTAGAGGGGGGTGAATAGGACTTTTTAAAGTTTTTATGTTTTATTTAAAAATCCTACTTTACTAATCCAGTGATCATGCAACTATCAGGATTACTCAAATGTAACTCTACTGGCTTCCAAGCCTGTAGAAGATCCAATCATAAACTATCTTAGAAGTAAGTAGTATGCAAGTTAGCTTATGATGGATATGACTGTGTAGGTGTGTGTGCTGTGATCAAATATTCAGATGAGGAAGTATTAAAGCAAATCACACAATCATAAAAATAACAATCTCAAACATAGTCATTTTATAGTGGTTCGACGATAAGCCTACTCCACTCCCGGTAACTGCACTCAACCCTTGAGTGTACCGGATTTCACTAAGGAGGTTTCACATAGTTCACCTTAAACCTAAGGTTTTAAATCAGGTTCACCTTCAACCTTTACAACCTACACTGAGGCTGACTGTTTATGCTCTCATGAGCAAGGGTCAACACAACGCACCGACTTTTAGGCACACTGGCCAAGGATCTTTCCTAAGACCCTACCTGAGGTTTCACTCGGTTCACCTCAAACCCAAGGTTTTACACGGTTCACCTCAAACCCAGAGTTTTACTGGTTTACTCCTAACCAGATGTTTATGCTCTCCACAGAGCAAGGGTCCACGCAACGCACCCACCACGTACACTCCCGCCGGAGGCCTCCTTGAGGACTTCAAAGGGTGAGAACCACTTAAGACCCAATCCTAGAGATGAATGATCACAAGTGTTCTCTTAGACTCTGGATACTTACAAATAAGTTGATGAGTCCCGTTTAGCACAATGCTGAAGATCTCCTCCTCCTTGTTGACGAAGAGTCTTCTGCTCCCTTGATCCGTAACACAGAATGATGTACCAATACTCGGCTTTGGGTTGGGTCAAGGTTAAGATAGAATCCTACTCTCAAAATATTTTTCTATCAGGAAGATAGAGCGATTCCAATCTTATGCATTCAAGGCATCCCAGCTTAATGATTTGTCATTAAGGTAGTAGCTGGAGGATCCTTGAATGCGGAAGTTCATTCCCCAATCCACTCTATCGAATGTCAATAATGAGGGTGGATTGGAGGATGAACTCCCTTGAGAGAAAGGGCTTCGAATATAAGATGTAAGTTGAAACACACAAAAGCTCTCTCTACTTTCTCTCACAGCAACAAAAGACAAGTCCTCTATATATAGGGAAAAAGTTTCAACGGATATAAAACAGTCACATTTATGACAGAGTTCGATATCATCGAGCGTATACTCTCGATAGCATTGATGGTCTGCTGAATGACTCGAACTCAATGTCATACGCTTTTGAAACTCTTGCCAATTGGTCGATGAATCGAAACTATTGTCGATGTCATCGGATTTCGAACTCCGATTCCATCGATGACAGGTTCGATCCATCGACATTTGAAAAATGAGAGAGACTTAACTTTGAAATATTTCAGGTTTTCATGAATGATCGGGGAACCATCGAGATCTTCGGAATTTGAATGTCAATGATATTGAGATCAAAGTCGAGGCATCGATAAATCTAGCGGATTTGTCTTTAAGCTTACTAGACAGTTTATGACCTTGTCCGATGCAATTGACCTGGTACCGATATCATCGATATTTGAATATCGATTCTATCGAAGGGCCCCGATCATAGTTACAAACAGCCTGAAATATCTGTTGTAAGAAAAGTGCGCCCATGATCGATATCATCGATGGACTTCCGATGTCATCGATATTTGATTTCAGATCATATCGGAAGAGAATCGATATATCGAAGAAATTTGAGATTTTCATTAAAAAACAGGGGCGCCAGAAATCTGTCGTCGATCTTATCGAGCCACTTTCGATGGACTCAAGATTTGAATATCGATGATATCGATAGGGGAATCAATATATCAATAAATCAGTCCAGATGAGTATTTAGTTGCTGGACATTTTAGTTCTTATATCGATGATATCGATAGGAGTATTGATACATCGATTAATCCGTCCAGATGAATATTTAGTTGCTGGACACTTTTGGTCCTCACATCGATAATATTGTTAAGGTATCGAGGACATCGACAGAGCAGGTCAATCATATCGAGGGTGTTTCGATAAAATCGACAATGCGAGAAAAACTTAGATATTTTCCTATTTTGAAAAAAGTTTTCTCACCTTAAAACCCTATGATTTCTAACATATTTTTAAGGGTTTTCTTCACCTGATGTTTTGGGTCATGGGATGTGAGGCTTTAGTTTTACCTGTGACGAGCTTGTACACATCCGGTTGAGGCAGATGCTTGAATTGATCTTCCTATCAGGTTCTGTAGACACTCTGACTCAACATTCACGTAACTTGACAAACCAGGGCACTTTCATGCATGTCCAAAAATCAAGGATATTCCAAAACTCAAGTAGGGAGGGGTAGGAGAATGAAAGAAAAGATGGGGTCAAGAAGAACACCTCGAGAAAACTTCTGCTCATATTTTTCAGTCATACGGCAGTCAATAAAGATGACTAGCTTAGGAACCTGAGAAATTTAATTTTTGCTGTAAAAGAAGTATACTTGAGAAAACTTCCACTCAATTTATTGGTCATGTGGCAGCCAAAAAGATGACTAGGTTAGGAATATGAGAAATTTAATTTTTGTTGTAAAAGAATAATACAATTTTGTCTCTAGGTTAATCTGAAGATATGACACAAATTAATCAACACACAGAAACTCAAATTTCTGGAAAACTGAAACAATTATCCCATATTCTAATAATGAATGTGTGGTATCACTTAATGCATCCAGCCCAAGAACCAAGGCCATACACTCAGTGACCTTAGATTGGAGGATTTTCAAAAACTCTACTAATTTTATACCCACCATACATCAATTCAAAAGGGCCATGTCATGGACCTCATTTTAAATGGAACATACCCCAAAATCAGATTGACTGGGGACATGCAAAACCTCATAGAACTGTTTGTTAAACTTGGACCATGTTCAGACTCACTTTTGGATGAATAAGGCACATGTTTTGAATGGTCTAGATTGTGGTGATTGTGCACATAATCATGGATCATCACATAGCCTTCGTATCAATAGCTTCTCTTATACACAAAAGTTCCAGCTATACAACCTCTTACAAGTTGCAACTAGTTGATACCCATGAGAGAGATTGAGAATAGGTTATGTTATTAAAGCAGGTCGACATTTTTTTTTATTCCCAGGCCCTGGAATAGTTGTGGCATAGTGTGATAAATAGGTGCACATTAACTACTCGATTAATGGATATACGGTGTATCAAATTACTCAAGTTTGTCCTTGTAGAGAAGCATTTTCGTCATTTACCCTAAAAAAAACCAGCCATTTCAACTAGCATTCATTACACCAATCTAATGGAAGGTACCAAAATCTAAAATCCTTAAGAGGTATCTCAACGGAGGTAATTAGATTAGGTACGGAATGAAAATTCTCACGTAATGAGTTACTATCCACTACCTCAGTGGTCCCGTTAAATGCTGATAGCCTGTGAGACCTGACTCGGGTCGACCCTAGACTTATGTCATCTCGTTCGTATCGTCGTTGCGGTTCCAATGACGCTTCTTGTGCGTTCATCCGACTTATAGATCAAAAGTTGTGAGCATTTCATCATGTGGCCCACTTAGGTGTCATGCATGTGGACCCCACTCCTCTTAATGGATTAATAGTTTGAACTTAATTATGAAATTTGATGTTAAGCTTAATTCCTGGAGAAAATTTCACTCACCATTCATGAATTTTCGACTCTCAACTATTTGTTCACAAATCATTTGGGTTTACAGGAGTTGTCGTATATTTCTAAAAAAAATTATTTTTCGCGTATTTGTTCCTGATTGTAATAAGCCCTTGAGAAGACAATCCTAGGGGATGTGTTGTTTTGATCTAACTTTCAATCAGAGGGATATATAACTTTTCTTTAAGTGTGAATAGTTTTTAAGTTAAAACAACTTTTCTAAGAGTTATTAAATAAGCCTATAAGTATTAGGGGGATTCAATGAAGGAATGAGATTTCACTCTAACCTAATCAAGCCAACTTACTAAATCTATCTTTCAATTGTCTTAGCATAATCAGTGTTTTACATTCCTTAGTATAACCAACCAATAGTTGTAATCCAAGGTCTATGCTTATATGCTAGATGATTTCATACCCTTTCTAATTGTTTATCGCTTAGGGTCAAACGTTGTCTGATTGGAATTAAGTTGCCTGAACCTGAATTTAACTACACTCGAGCACTACACACATGCTCATACTAGCTAAGAAAGTCATAGGGTTCACATTATTAATTTGTTGGATTTCCTATACTGCCAGATTTGTTTGCAATCTAGGAGTACCAACTCTAGGTCCAAAACTCTAAGGGCCTGTTTGACCAATGGTATTAGGTTGTATTAAATGGATTGCATTGCTAATCCCACTTCGGGATTGGGAATGACATGTTTGGAAGGAGGGTGGGATGGGATTAAAATCAATTTCATAGGCTTTGGAAAATGAGTCTTGTGTTGGAAAGTGTGAGATGAGATTTGTGGGTTTGGAAAGTGATGAGACACAAAAGTTGGGTTTTGTGCTCATATGAGTGTGAAATGGTGAGGCCAAGAGGAGTAAGAGATGGGTTTAGAGGAATAATGGTGGAGGGGTGGAGGGAGTTCAAAATTGTCAAGTACAACTCCTGTCAAGCATTCTACACATTCGTTACTAAAAGGAGCTTCATGCATTTCATTTAACCCAAAATTATCACAATACATGGGATGTAGCCTTACATGGACCATGACAGAAGATGCATGTGAGCTAATACAACCAAGGCTTCAAACATCTAAAATATTCTACCAACTACTACACTACTAGGCCCATCAACATGACAACACAAAGATCCTAACGCAACAACAAACAAACTACGAGACAACGGCATGGATGACTAGGCATCCGAGTCTGGCGACGGAGGAGAGACACCCTTATCCTGCAAGCAGCACAGGATAGACTTCAAAGTGCAAGTCACTTTCTTGAACTTGTGTTTCATGAGACCCCGAAGATCCATAATATCCTGTCGTAGGACAGCCTAACCTTCCTTAAGACGGGCTAAACGGGCATCCCTAGCAACCCGATCAGTGTCCTGCTCCGGTGCCGTAGGAGGTGAGCTCTCCTCTATATCCTGGGCCCCCTCTTCCTCTTCCTGTTCCTCTTCGTCCTCTATTTCAGCTCCACTTCCTCCCTCACTCTCTTCCTCTTCACTCTCCGTCTCATCCTCACTCTCCTCAAGTCGGGCTTGTTGTCGTCGCGGCCCGATCTCCATCTGATTGAGAGTAGTCTCGTTGATGTGATGAATCGGTACCGACCTTTCCGCTCGAAGTCTGTAGCCAAACACATGGGCAATCTTGCATATGAGTCGACCGAAGGGGAGTGAATCAGTCCTCCTATTGGAGCGTGCAGTAAGAACTATCTGTCGCAAAACATACGTAGGCACACACAGCTTCACTCTTTACCCCACTTGGTACAGGAAATCCACCATCAATCGCGTACACTCGCTGCGATTGCTCCACCTGGGGTAAACATTGAACGTGAAAATGTGATGGAGTAAACGGAAGTCATCAGTCATATTGGTCGCTAGAAGGCTATTATTGGGTTGCCACTGAACCAGTCGACCACAAAGGAACCGTGTGCGGCGATCCCTTTCATGTGCACTCCTCAGATTCAACTTACTTGCATGTACCTCACCAAGGGGCACATCCATAAGCTGAGATATCAAACCAATGTCAATTGTGGCTTCCCGGACTCTTCCACATGAGATCTTGAATTGCAAAGGCTCCAGTGTAGGTTCTTGAATGTGAGCATAGAAAGCTCGAACAGTGCTCGCATTTGGACGGTACTCGCCCTCAAATAGCGGACCCCACCTGGCTTCTTCCAGGTGCTCGAACAACAAGTATTATCCAATTAGCTACCCATCCACATGAGCTTCAAAAAGGACCTTACGGCCCTCATAAACTCCATGCGATAGCTCCGCCAACAGATCCCTTCCAACAGGAGCCCGGGGATCGAGATCCCGCTTCGTCTGAAACTCCTAATTGGCGCTTGTACTAGCGGCGGCACCTCTCGGTCTCCTTAAACGCATGGGGCGACTAGGTCCAACTTCATCCATGGCACCCTTTCTCTTTCCCATGAGAGAAAGAATGGAGGAAATCGAGAAAATGACCGTAATAAGCTCGAATAGGGCCATGGAAAAGTGAAGAAAATGGAGGAAAGGGCTGGGGTCTTTAGGTCTCCATGGATTTAAGCCTCCAAGGGGTGTGTAGAGAAAGAGGGAAAAGGGAAAGATGGGATGGGTTAGTGGGTTTACACGAATTTGAGACTCAAATGGGGGGTTTAAGAGTTCAAATGAGAGGAATGGAAAGGTTGGAGGGTGGGTATTGCTAAAACGGTAGAGGTATATGTGTTTTGATAGAAAATGACGAAATGGGTGAATGGAGGGGAGGTTTGAGAGAGAAATCAGAAAGTTTTGGAGAAAAGGAGAGCTTGGAGTGGTGGTTTGGGAAGGAGGGGGTGTTAGGGGGACTTTTAATCGATCCACCCTGGATCAGTGGGCCCCACAACACCCTAAAGGTGTCGGCCCGAGCCATTTGGGTGAGGTCCTCCCCCCCAAGTCCCAAAAATGTGTGGGTCCCACCCTGGGTCCTCTCGGACATGGTTCATTAGGCCCTCGACTCCGTTTCGAGTCGTTTCGGGTCTTTTCAGATAGGTTCTGATATATATTGACATTTACTGAATTTAAACGGCTGGGATGGAATAAAACGTGGTCTACACCCATCGTTTGACGGTCTAGGAGTGATTCGGGATCGCTTTAAGCGATCCTGGGAGAGTATGGACCCGATCTCGGCGATCGTTTTCGGTGAATTTCACAAATTGGTGAAACTGGAACACCTATGACTGTTTCTACATCCTCTCGCACCCACCTATGTCGAAAAGCGTCAGCGTACGTCGTGTGACCATTACCCAGGTCTGGTTTAATCTAAATCATGCTCTGATACCATCTTGTAACACCCTAAAAATCGGGGGTCGAGTAGCAACTCAACTCCCGAGTTTCAAAACATCACTTATGCAGCATATATGCTTATGATTAAATGTTGTCTGTGTTCGTGCATTAATCATGAGTGGGATTATACCAAAACAGTAATTCATACTCCAGATCAAGTTGTTTTCAAGACAGCGGAAGACTGGAAATTATATAAAATACATGAGGAACATATAAACCGAAACCTATTTCCAAAGTATGAATATAACACTGAGTCACTGTGTACATGTAATATTACAAAAGTCAAAAGTATCAAAAATGGTTTAATGGTAATAAAATCCTGTAGTCCCGCCGACCAGGTGAGTCTAAGTGAAGCCGTCAAAGAACTGCATATAAGAGTACTCCTCCTGATCGTTATAGAGGTTCGGATCTGCTTCCTGAGCGTCGCCATCACCTGCAACTAAGACAGGGTCTGGTTTGTGTGTACAACACCATCCCGTAATGTGGGAGTGAGTGATCAACTCAGTGGAACAAAAACCAAAGGTTAGCATGTTATCAATTCAATCAAGCAGTAAATCACACATCCCTAAGTACTCTTGTTAATGCAAGAATGGTATGAATGTATGATGCATGCCCTCACCTACGCTCCCTCAGCGACTTCATCTCACGTTCGCACATGAACAACACTGCCTCAGTGCTTGACCTACTATACCTGAATGCACGCGTAATGCAGTGCATGTATATAATTACCAAGTTCTTATTATTCCTTTTCATACAGCAGGATTGAGAAACTAAGGTACCTCCCTTATATCAATACCCAAACAATGATCCATTCTAGGGTCATCAATCCTAGTAAATCTCATACAAAGTTAGGGTTCTAGGTCACTACCACCAATGCCTTACTAACTGGTAGTCTATTTTCGAAGGCACGTCACCGACTCGACTGGGGACCACAGCTAGGCTGCGATGGGGTAGGCCTAGCTTATACTCTCATTGCTACAGAAGGCTCGTCGCCTCAATGTAGTCTCATAGTATGCTCAAGGTCACTACAAAGGGCTCGTTACTTGATTAGTGTATGCCGACAGCTCAAATATAGTGTCCCATACAACCGTATTTGGCTCATGAGGCGGTGTTGCCCACTGGTCACTACGGGGAGGCTCGTCGCCCCAGCGTAAGCCGACAGCTCGACCACGGTATCCCATACCACCATGTCGGGCTCATGAGTCTTAGCGGATCGAGGTACCAAGGTTAACGGGGTTTCCACTGGTGAGTTTGGTACCTTAGGTTTAAGCAGTAGCGTCCAAACATGGTGAACATACATAGGGCCAATCGGGTTACTTGACGAGCTCGACTAGCACGAGCGCACATCGAGTTGATCGACATGAAGTGCGTAAGCACTTCGTGTGGCCTAACCACTGTCGATAACTGAAGTATGGCTCGGATTCGTCGAACACATCTGGTATGGCGAAACAACATCATCCACCAATTTCATGATCTGTTACCGATTGTGTGGACTATTCAATAGCCCCAATCACATTCAATTACAACAAAATATCCTATAAGATAGTTAAAGCAGTAATGGATCAAGATTTCAAAACATACAATCAAAGGTCCGATATTGTCCACTTTAGGGCTACCAGGGCTGTTGCACTGAATCGTTACACCACTCCCCGATCACCCTTTACGGCTTTGTTTTTACATTTTATGAAATACAACATAAATATAGATTTATACATATGTATTACATAGATAAACAAACACTATAATATACGGTACATAGAGGAAAGCATACACATAGTTAAAGGAGTTGAGAATCATATCTCAACACCCAATTAGAGAAGAATTTATAAGCACTTACTCATACAGACATTTTTACATACACTTAGTCTACACATAATATCATACATGGTATGTAGTAGTTAGAATATGTATTAGGGCAAGTCCTTTCGTCAAAGGATTACTACCTATACAACAATCACATATCCATGATGGTTAGTCGTGGCGTACACTAATGCATAGTTTATACCCTCTTAGACATTTTCACAAACACTTGAGCTACAACTTGTACGTACACGATGTATATTAATATAACAGGTATTAGGCTCATTCATTCACCCAGAATTTGATACACATGCATCTAGCATACATAGACAGCAATTAATCATGGCAAGCACAAATTCGTATTTCATACGTATACAATATTTTCTATAAATACGAGGAATATAGTATATTCAACATAGTTAACGTATATTTAAAAAATAATACGGACAGCACTTTGTACATGTGCAATAGCATCCACGTCAGTAATATATCATTAACTGACATTGAAAGCCTTCAAAACCATAACCTATACGTTTAAGTCCGCACCTTTTACCAGTAGACTCGAAACGAATCAGTTTAAATGCTAAGTCTTTGTCTACGGCACCAGAACAACCTATAATAGGGAATAGGTTAGCTATTCTATCAACTGTTCTATTTGAGTTGCTACAACAGGTTAGACTTAGGATTTCTTACCCAAGTACGTTGTTGAAAATGCCAGATTTGCGATATAGACATGACAAACAAGTGCGTGGAGTAGCGGGATTGAATCCTAGGAAGCAGTGCCTACTCTCTCTCTCACTTTCTCTCTCTTTCCTTCTCTTTTCTCTCTTCTCTCTCCTAGGGTTTCCCAAATTCGTATGGGATGAGAGAGTGAGGGTTTAAAGCCCTTATATAGGCCTAGAACTGATGGGAATGACCCAAGAGCCAAGGTATACTTAGGTTATAGCCAAAGTGCATCTGTTTCAGCTCAACGGAGCACTTTCAGAGCCCCCTTTGAGCCAAAGGTTGGACTTAAGCTCCCTGACCATGGATCTAAGTCGAGTTAAGTTTTCGGTCCGATCGGGTTTACAGATCGCCTGTGGCAGACCAGTTTCAGTTCAACAGTTGTGGGGAGCAAACACACGACCAAAGTTGTTCGCCCAAACTCATGACAGGTAATCCACGGGAGGGGAATCGAACTCAAGTTTATGGGGAGCAAACCCACGACCAAAGTCGTTTGCCCAAACTCGTGACAGGTAATCCACACAAGGAGGGGAATCGAACTAGTGTCTGTGGGGAGCAAACCCACGACCAAAGCCATTTGCCCAAACTCGTGATAGGTAATCCCCACAGGGAGGGGAATCGAACTGGTGTCTGTGGGGAGCAAACTTATGACCAAAGTCGTTTGCCCAAACTCATGACAGGTAATCCACCGAGGGAGGGAAAATCGAACTCGTATTTATGAGGAGCAAACCCACGACCAAAGTCGTTCACCTAAACTCATGACGGGTGTTGGAAAGTAAAACCTCACATCTTTTGTATCCTAAGATCTAAGTAAAAGGTGAAAAAAAAAAGGATTAAGGATAGGCTCATCCTCGAGTATGGATTTGACTATCCTTCAATTGGAGGTGAATGATATTGCATTTAGTGAAGTTGTGTATTGTGTGTTTAGGGTGTAATTAGCTATATGCGTAAACTGTCAAACCTTACTAAGATTAAGAGTTTCCTAAAACAGGAAAGACCCTTATAGCATGAAGATTAGTTTGCCTCGAACAAAAATACCATTCATAAGTGGTATTTTCAAATAATCTATTTTTAAGAGATCATAAGTAAATCTATGTATGGACTTTCATTGATTGATAAAAGGTCATTCCAACCAAAAATTTGAGGCATTATTTAGTTTTCACCTACTTAGAAATCTTGCTCAAGAACCATCTTTTGTTTAGATTCTTCTTTCTTTTTTACTTTTCTTCTTCTTCTTCTTCTTTTGTTCTTCTTCACCTAAGCTTGTATGGAGAGCATTGAGAAAGTAGTTCCACGCCTTTCAAGCAATCATGCAGTCAATGAAGGGTGATCAATTGACTTCATATCTCCCATACACATTATACATATCTTAGGAAGGAGAAGGGATCTTATTTGGAAATTATTGATTGTCACACCCTCTTTCTTCTCACAAGTCAAGTGAACGCTACCATCCTTTGTGGAGCTCTATATGACCATACGAAGAAGATATGGGTGACTAATGTACTGACCTATGTACTAAACTATCACAAATGGGTGAAAATACAATCACAGTTTCACTAAGGGTTGTATCACACCAACTATTTGGATCACTAACAAGGACCTTAGCATATTCATGGTTTGACAGTAGTGGCATATCAATCCTACAAACACAAGCTAAAAACAACCTCAATAATACGAGAGGGTTTGTATCAGTAAAATAGCCCAAATTACGTGAAGGGTTTGGATCGCTTTACTTGGTTGTTTAAATATGGGCCTTTGCATATCAATTGATTTGGATCACTGAAAACAACCTCAATAATATGAAGCAGGTGGATCACTAAAATGGACCAAATTATATAAAGGTGTGGATTACTAAAATGGCCCAAATTATATAAAGGGTGTGGATTACTAAAATGGCCCCAATTACGTGAAGGGTTTGCATTACTTTGCGGCCTTTGCATATCAATTGATTTGGATCACTGAAAATGACCTCAATAATATGAAGTGTACGGATCACTAAAATGGGCCAAATTATATAAAGGGTGTGGATCACTAAAATGGTCCAAATTACTTGAGGGTTTGCATCACTTTGCTTGCTTGTCCAAAAATGGGCCTTTGCATATCAATTGCTTTGGTTTGGATCACTGAAAATGACATCAATAATGTGAGGCGTGTGGATCACTAAAATGGCTCAAATTATACAAAAGGGTGAATATCACTAAAATGGCCCAAATTATATAAATGGTGTGGATTAATTAAAAAGAGTCGATAACATGTTAAATTTGGATCACTACAAACAACCCATGCATTTCAAAACGGTGCCCCACTTAGATCACTTCTTATGGCACCAATAATCCAAAAGGTAGGCCCATCCTATAAATGGTATGGTTAGTGAAAATAGAACCATGCTTGTAAATCGTTCTCATTACTAGAAGAGAGCTGAGTGATTAGATTTAGGTCATTGCAAAGGGACCCATTGTGCATGACTCATGCACTCAATTGTCTCAAATTTGTGAAAACACATTTACAAATCCAGCAAAGGTTGTATGACATCAATTACATCGATAGCTAAACATGGACCTCATAAAATATTCATGGTTGACATTAGTGGATTGGATTGTTAGACAGGAAACGTGTCTTGTTTCCATGTATAGATAATTGATTCTGATTTTATCTTTTTCCTTGTATAGTTGATTCTGATTTTATCTTTTTTCCTTGTATAGATGTTGTATTTCTCTATATATTCAACCTTTTAGGGTTGTCTGAAATACAGAAAACCAAAGGAGAATCGTTTTCTCTTTGCTTTCATGGATAATAAAAAAGGCCCAATAATTTATAATAATAATAATAAAAAAGTTTTAGCAATGGCTCATTTCAATTTGCATTCTTCTTTTTTTCTTTTTGAAAGAAAACCTTATTAAAGGCGGACAAAATGTGCTAAAGAAAACAACCCACCTCTGCAATTGAGGGGAATCAGATGAGATATTAGCAGGATTAATGGCCTTTACATAAAAAGCTCAACCCAAACATTACATTTTATTTCCCTAACAACCACAACATGCGAAGAGCTCCTACTTTGAAAACATCTCTTATAAAAAAGCAATCTTCGCAAAGCTTTCCCCACTTTTCCCACCCCTCGTACATGCCAAGACCATAGAAGGTCCACAAAAGAATTTGACCTCACCTAAGCTTGTATGGAGAGCATTCAGAAAGTAGTTCCACACCTTTCAAGCAAACATGCAGTGAATGAAGAGGTAATCAATGACTTCGCATCTCCCACACACATTATACATATGTTAGGAAGCATAAGGGATATTATTTGAAAATTATTGATTGTCAGCTTTCTTCCCACAAGTGAAGCAAATGACACCACCCTTGGTGGAGCTCTGTATGACCATACGAAAAAGAAATGGGAGACCAATGTATTAAACTATGTATAAAACATTTGATTGGATTGTTGAACATGAGCCTTAGCATATCAATTAATTTGGATCACCAAAAGTGACCTCAACAATACAAAGGTTTTGGATGACTAAAATAGCCCAAGTTACATAAATGGTTTGGATCACTTTGTATGGATTGTTAAAACATGGGCCTTCGCATATCAATTGATCTAGATAAATGAAAATGGCCTAAATAATACGAGCCTAGATTATATGATAGGTTTATGTCACTCAAAAAGACCCAGTAATATGAGTAATTTGGATCATTCCAAACAACCCATGCATTTCAAATGGTTAACCCAATTGGATAACTTCAAATGACCTAAGCATTTGAAAAGGTTGGCCCATCCTACAAATGGTGTTACTAAAAATGGGACCATTCCTATAAATAATATGCATAACCTAGAAACGAGTTGAGTGATTAATAATGTTGGTCACAGCAAAGGGACCCAACCATAAGAACAGTTTCTATCAATAAAGACATAACAAGAGATATTAATGGTTTTGATAATTGAAAATGGGCCCATTATGCATGACTTATGCACCCGCCAATTGTCTCAAGTGGGTGCAAATACAATTTTAGAGCTACTACTAATGGTTGTATCACACTGACTATTTGGCTCACTAACATGGGCCTTGGCATATTCATGGTTTGGATTGTTGAAAATGAGCACGTTGATATGTCAAGATTCCCCATAATGAACTTTTGTGCTTGTGTAACCCAATAAAGAGCATAAAACATTACTTCATTAGCTTGGTAAACAGAAGCCTAAGTTTTCCATTTGGTTTTCATCCAATCAGATGACAGGGTTTAGATCACTTAAAACAACCAAGCATATGAACAGTTTTGATCCCTTGATTAGGCGCACACATATCAAAGGTTTGTGTCATTGAAAACGAGCCTGATCATAAGAACAATTTTAATCACTAACAATTTTGGTGAATGCAACACCCACTAATTGAATTGTTGAGGACAAGACTAACTATATGGATGGTTTGGATCATAGAAAAAAAGAAAAAGAAAAAAAGAAGCAGCAATCATATGAATAGTTTATATCATTAAAAACAAGTCCAATCATTTGAACAGTTTGTAGCACTGAATAAGGGCCCTAAAATAATAACAGTATGGATCTTTGAATGGGCTAAATCATATGAATTTGGATCATTGTAAAAAGAAATCTGATTGTTTGAATTGTGTATAGAACTGAAGAGGATCCTACAAAATTTAATGATGCAGATCACTAGGAACCAACTTCAAATATTACGAATATATGAATCAACTTAACATATCCATCAGGATGGGTCAAGGAAAGAGGCTTGAATCATATGATGAGTTTAGATCACTAACAACAACACAAATCATATGATGCATTTGAATTGCTGAATGGGACGAATCATACAAGAAGTTCAAATCCACTTAAATGGAACAAGCACGCCAAGGGTTTTGATCCATTTAAATGGCCCAAGCATGTCAAAGGTTTGGATTACTAGAAATGGGACAAATCATATGAACAGTTTGGATCATTTATAAAGCTAAAGAGGGTCCTACAAATTTTAGGGCATTTATCACCTTAACATATCCATTACCGTGGATCATGAAAAGAAGCTTTAATCATATGATGAGTTTGGATCATGAAAAGAAACTTCAATCGTATGATGAGTTTAGATCGGTGAACAAGGTAAATCAGATAAATAATTTGGATCTACTGAATAGCCCAAGCATATCAATGTTTTTTATTTGGCTTGGATAATTGAAAATGGGCCCCTTGTGCATGACTCATGCATTCAATTGTCTCTAATGAGCGAAACCACAATTACAGATCCATAATGGGTTGTGTCACAAAACAGGCGAAACCATATGAACGGTTTTGATTGTCGGAAACAGACTCTACCATATTAACAATTTGAATCACTAAAAACTTGTCAATCATATGATTAGTAGGGATTGTTGAAAAGCACAATGATATGCCAAGATTCCTCTCCTCCCATAACGATTTTTGGTTCTTGTCCAACCCAACAAAGAATGTAAAACATTCATTCATGACTTTGTAAACAGAGGCCTAAGTTTTCCAATTGATTTTTATCCAAACAAATGAAGGGGTTTAGATCACTTAAAATAGACAATCATACGAATGATTTTAATCCCTTGAATAGGTGCACTCGTATAAAAGTTTTGAGTGACTGAAAATGAGCCCAATCATAAGAATAATTTGAAACACTAAAGATTTTTGCGCATATGGCACCCAATGAATGATTTGTTGAGCACAAGACTAACTATATAGATGGTTTGGATCACATAAATGAAGCAATCAAATGAATGGTTTGGATTGAAAACAACTCCAATCATTTGAACAGTTTATAGCACTAAATAAGGGCCCTACAATATCGAAATATTGACTAATGTGAACCAACTCAATCAATTGAAAGATATGGATCAACTTAGCATATCAATTACCTTCGATCACTGAAAACGGACTCAATCATATGATGAGTCCGGATCACAAAAGGAGGCTTAAATCATATTAAGCATTTTGATAAACAAATATGAGCCCAATCATATGAATGGTTTGGACTTGCTGAAAATGCCAAATCATATCATAGGTTTAGATCACTAGAAATAGGGCAAACAATACAAGCAATTTAGATCATCGTAAACAGACCTAATCATATTAATGGTTTGTATCACTAATATGGGTCAACCACATGAACAGATGAAATTGGAGAAGATGAGCCCAATCATATTAATGGTTTGGATCATTCAAATTGGACACTTATGGATGTAGTTTTGACCACTAGAAATGGCATATGTGATAATAAGGTTGTTGAGGCATAAAAAAATATTTCATGTACGGGGATATTTTGGTAATTTTCATGTCCGGGGGTATTTTGGTAATTTCCATGTCCGGAGGTATTTTGGTAATTTTCATGTTCAGGGGTATTTCGGTAATTTTCATGTCCAGGGGTATTTCGGTAATTTCCATGTCCAGGGGTATTTCGGTAATTTCCATGTCCGGGGTATTTTGGTAATTTCCATGTCCGGGGGTATTTTGGTAATTTTCATGTCCATGGGTATTTTAGTAATTTCCATGTCCGGGGGTATTTTGGTAAAATTCCAAGTCCAGGGGTAGTTTAGGTATTTTGATAAAATGCCAAGTCCAGGGGTAGTTTAGGTATTTTGATAAAATGCCAAGTCCAGGGGTAGTTTAGGTATTTTGATAAAATTCCAAGTCCAGGGGTAGTTTAGGTATGTTGGTGAAAAAAGCATTGGAAAGGGTAGTTTGGTAAAAAAGGTGCAAATGTGTCCTTTGAAAGGAGAAAGGTGGTACACCACCATTTAAGAGGGAAGTTGGTGGTCACCATGGTTTAAGGAAAGGGAAGGTTCATATGTGAAGTGATAGGTGGTGGTGATCACCACTCTGTAAGAGTAGTGGGGCCTATAAATACCCCTCCCAGCTTCATTTGAAGGATTGGACCGGATTGGATCAGTTGGTGGGCCAGAGAACGAGAGAGAAGCAAGGCAGGAGAAAGAGAGAAGAAGTTCCGCGCAAACTGAAGTTGTTTGCGCGGAACCGCGCAACGGAAGATGGGTTTGCGCGGACCCAAAGAAAAGTTTCTTCCTTTCTACTGTTCTGCTGGCGGGGCCCATTGTGGCTGCTTTTTAGAAGATCCACACCGTCCACCGTCTTCCTCTCGAGATTTTGACCGTGAAAGACTGGTCTTGGTCATCTAGTGATGTGGCCCACCAAGATAATCAAGCTGAGATGTCAGCTCAACGGTCCGTTTGCAATCACCATAGTGGTCATATGAATAAACGTTGCCGCCAAAGCTCAACATCGCCTCGATGGGTTTTGCCCCCTCTATATGATGGACGACTCAGATTCATCATTTCATGCATGAGGGTGCCCACAATAAAAGTACAGAAGCTCTGTTTTCAACAGAGTATATCGACTCGGTGAATTTCGGTGGTCCCTAGATCGATGGTGATGAAGAAATCTACTCCGTTCATTAAATTCATGGCGAAAAACCATCACAAAAGGACTGTTTTTGAAGTGGAACCGGTGCAGCACATGGGCCTTTCTACTTCACCATCCATTTCATATTCAACGGTTATAATGTTACAAAAGTCTGCATGGTTTCAAATTACCACTTTGGCAATGGTTAAATCTATCTTCTGAACATAGTAGACGGTCCAAATTGAGGATTTGATCGATGATCGGGTCATACCAAGAAAAGTTCAAATACACAGTGAAAACGCTGTGTATAATTTAGAAATGAAGAAGAAGATATGACTTTGGAAAATCACGTGCATGGCTCATGCACTTGTATTCCATAGACATGCCACGTATATGTAGGCTCTGACATGATGCTTGTGAGAATCTACTCCGTTCATCCACATTGTCAGCCCGTTTAACACGTTGAGACTAAATCTCAAAGCGTATGCGATATATGAGCGGCCCCAAATCATGATTTTGGGGGGCTGATTTGTCAGTTTGGCTGTTTCTACAAGGATTCAGGAGCTGAAATTTGACGTGTACGGCTAATTTGTGGTTCTAAGGCTTCATATAAAGTTTCGAGCAGAATGGACGGTGGAAACCCCATGATCTTATGTTTTGAGAGACTTTTTAGGCCCGTCTGATGTGATCGGCTTGATTTCTGTGGGTCCTGGCTACACTTCAATGGACTTCTTCATATTTTAAAGAAGAATGACCGAAAGGATGCTCCATCTCATTGAAGACTGGCTGATCAAATCAGCAAATTCCTCCTAAGTATTTAGGAGATGACCGAAATAGCGCCGTTATGCTGCTGAAATTTTTATCTCATTGAAGACTGGTTGATCATATCAACAATTCCTCCTAAGTCCTAGGAGATGACCAAAAAAAGCGTCGGAATCTTCACAAATTTCCATAAGACTATCTTGTCTACTTTGATCGATTGTACTTTGTTTTCAGAATCAAGGGAATCAGAGGATGTAAATGAACTCAGAATAAATGTGATTAATGTTCTCTCGTTCTTTCTTTGTTATCATTGAATAAATCCCCCAAATCAAACACATTTGTTTTCTTGTCGAAACAAAATGGCGACTCTGCTGGGGAATATTATTCAATAGTAATTTAGAAAATATTCAGAGAACATTTATCACTTTTTGGCGTCTGTAAAGACGCCAAAATGGCGACTCTCAGTGGGAATATCCTCCCCTTCATCTCTAAAAGCAAAGTACAATTTTATTTAAATAAAATAACTAACATTCTGTTCTTAATGACAGATATACCGCAGCGATCTTTCTCCCGACTAATACAGTTGTTTACTTCACATCCAATAGACTTCCACCAAAAAAGTGTCAGAAAAGATCAAATCAGTTTCGATCAAAGTCAGACGATGCCAAGGACAATGTTGATTCGATCAAACTGATGACGACATCTAAGATTTGGTGAAAAGAATATTATCCTGCCAAGAACGGATAATAGTACATTAGAACGACTACCGTGAACAACAATGAACCCTGAGGAAAATCCTCAGATGAAAAGTTAGTTCGATTGAATCAAACGTTGCTCGTAAATAAGTAGATGAATCAGTTAGTGAATTAACGAATTCATCAGTTAATAGAGAACCCTGGGGGCATCGTCGAGTAAAGATCAAGTTAAAATTGCAATTTGCAAAAAGTCAAAGTGAAGCTGATCAAACTCTCATATGAATCAGCTGCTTTAAGGTTTTAAAAGAGTAGCAGTAGATACTGCCAAAGAAAGAAAGCAAAACGAAAGTAAAGAGTTGAGAGTCTGCTAAAGAGAGCATCGACGATTTTACAAATAAGAAAGTACAGAAAGGGTTCGGACAACTTGAAGACTAAATGAAATATACATTTGAAGAAGATAGCGTACTCTTTATGATTGCTAGTTGCAGAGAAAGTCGAATTGTCACGGCTAAACAAAGAAGAAAAGAAGAATGGGCAAGAAGAAAACAATACAGCATTTTGACCAAGAAGAATCACAGCGTTTTGATTCAGAAGATTCACGGCACAATTATTTAGGGGGCAAGATAAGCAGTCTCAGAATGCCAACAAAGTCTCAGAATGACAAAATCTCAGAATCCCAAGTGAGCATTGGCGATTGTCACCAACAATTCACACAAATTGACTGCGAAAGACAAAATCAGGTATTCTCCCTTAATCAAATGAATTAAAGCACAAATTTTCAATTGACTTCGAATTCCAGGAGAAAATCAGGAAACACAATTGATGAAGAAAGAAAAGTGAATGGCTTGAAGAACAAGTTATAGAAGACGATTGATAAAGGCGAAATTATTAAGGTGTACGACATAAAAGAAGAAATAAAAGTACACAAGCCTGATTAGTTCGAGACCGGGGGCAAAGTTAATCTTGAACAAAAGTATGAAATGATGCGGCGTCAGTATATTTATTAAAGGTCGCAACATCGTGATTTTGATTAGGAAGATTTCCAGAGCAATGCTTCCTAATCAAAAGGGGGCAAGACAGGTAAGTAAGAACTGTGAATTATATTTCTCACCATAGAATGTATTTCTTTTGTGTATATGAATGAAATGTAAGCTTTCAAGCATATCAAGTCATCGTTAAAGTAAGACAGGCTTTCAAGCATGTCAAGTCATCGCCAAAGCAAAACAGGTAAGCAAGAAACTGCGAAATGTGTTTCTCACCATAGAATGTATTTCTTTTGTACATTTGAATGAAATGCAGGCTTTCAAGTATATTCAGTCATCGCCAAATGAAAAGCGTCAATGATTATCGCCAAGTAAGTAAGAAACTAAGAAATGTGTTTCTCACCATAGAATGTATTTCTTTTATATTTGAAGGAAATGCAGGCTTTCAAGCATATTCAATCATTGCCAAATGAAAAGCGTCGATGATTATTGCAAAAATAAGACAAACAAGAAAGCGCCAAAGATAATCGCCAAATGAAAAGTGTCGATGATCATCGATTATCGCCAAAATTAGCACTTTCAAGTCATTTCCAAAACAAGACAGGCCTTTAAGCATATAGAGCTATCAAGTCGTCGCTAAATGGAAAGCGTTAATGATCGCTATCAAGCATTGATGATCGCTATTAAGCATTAAGGATCGCTATCAAGCGCTAATGATCGCTATCAAGCATTGATGATCGCTGCCAAGCGCCAATGACAATCGCCAAAGGAAAAGTCAATTGCCAAAATTAGCAACTATCGCTTGTCATCATCAATCACCAAAATTAATTCTCGAAATTCTCGAATATTATCGTGATGGCGAAATATCAATTATGGATTTTCAGAATATTATCGAAGAATTAACGGGGAAATATCAATTATTGATTCTCGGAATATTATCAGCAGTGGTGAAATATCAGTTATGGATTCTCAAAACACGGTGAAATATCAGTTATGGATTCACCATATATGGCAGTGAAATAAGCAGTGGAATAAGCCTAAATTGGCCAACCACACAAATCTTATGACAGCGATGGCAAATGATCATTTAAGGCAGCCTAGCCAAGCCTATATGGCCAACTACGCATAAGACCTACAAAGCCCTAAATTGGCCTGCCCGAAATTGGCGGTAAACTATAATTGCTCTTTGAGCCCATTGCCCGAAATTGGCAGTAAACTATAATTGCTCTTTGAGCCCATTGCCCGAAATTGGCGGTAAATTATCTTGCTCTTTGAGCCCAGTGTCAAGTCCAGTTCAGTCAAATCTGGTCGTCCAGTTCAGTCCAGTCAGGTCTAGTCCAGTCAAGTCCCGTTAAGTTCAGTCTTGTCCAAGTCAAAGTATGGTCAGTCAAAGTACACTAGCACCATTTCTCAAAAGCATCAAATATGCTCAAAAGCATCAATTATGTGTAGCATTCAAAATGCTACAGATACATATTAAATATGCTCAAATATGCAATTGCCTGATGGAAATTTTAAATGTTGAATAAAATATATACAAAAATGCGTTTCTCTTGAATCAGGTTCAAATGGCAGCAACAACAAATGCCTTCAAGATATTGGCAATTATCTATTCAAAAAGTTCAACTCTTCAAGACCAACTAATATATTGACAAGAGCTGTAAAGTTCTTTTGTCTCTTTCCTTCTTAATGACAAAGAAATATTATTACATAAGATTTTCAAAGGTGGCAAAGAATGAATTAGCGAAGAATTATCATTTTCTCTTGAACAATCTAAAGATTCATATATATTCTTTGGATTCATTAAAAGGAGCAGCAAAATTATTTATCCTTCAAGAGTATCTGCAAGCTTTACTTCGGAAATATTATCTCTCGGAAATATTAACTCCTGAAGAAATCTTTATGCAACATTAACCAGGAAAGGGGACAGGATCTATGTCTTCAAAAGTAATCTACGCCTTGGTCTTTCTGATGATTTCTTATATGCGGCGAAAGAATTCATATGCTGAGTATTATGAATAATGATATCACAAGACTACAAGTACCAGATCTGATGGAGACAGAGAACAAACAGAATCATCATCAGTAACTTCTATAGCCTTTGAAAAGTTACTAAGTGAAAATTGAAAGAAGTCTTGTCTATTTTTCAGAATCAGCAAAGATCCCAGGAAAAGTCTATGAAGAAATGCCGAGTACAAGCTAGAAACAACTCAAGAGCACGATATAAAGAATACAAAGAATGCAATTGCGAAGCACGATGACAGAGCGAATATCACAATCAGCCTAAAAGAGAAGAAAAGTTTTCAATATAAATTTCAAAATTATCAATGCTTCATAAAGCTAAATTGAAAAAAAAAATATAATGAAATAAGATACTAATTCTGATTAATTTGGCAGGAAAGATTATCATTCGAAAAAGCTTGAGTTATGCAGATCATGAATAAAGGAAACGATCGAAAAGTTGTTGCGGCAGGAGCAGCATTAAGGAACAACTCTTTGGACACAGAATTGAAGAAAAAGAGTTGCTGGAATTGATCAAAGAGACCGTTGCTGTTGAAAGAAGGTTCTCAAGTTGCTCAAAGACAAAGTCGTCACAGCTGTTACGGTTGCAAGTTTCGATGAAAAGAAAATTTTATCTTCTCTAAATAAAGCATCCGCTCTTCACTGCAAGCGGGGGGCAGTCAACTCCTCTGATCGAGCGCTCAAATCTTCCGTTCGAGCGCGAGTGTTCAAATCTTCTAGTCGAGCACAATCATCAAGTCTTCTGTTCAAACACCATCATTCAAATCTTCTGTTCAAGCACAATCAATCGGTCTTCTGTTTGAACGTGATCAATCAAGTCTTCCGTTCGAGCACAATCATCAAGTCTTCTGTTCGAGTACAATCATCAAGTCTTCCATTTGAGCAGGGATCATTCAAATCTTCCATTCGAGCCCGAGCATTCGAATCTTCTGGTCAAATATGAGCATTCCAGTCTTCTAGTCAAATGGGATCATTCAAATCTTCCGGTCGAGCGCGAGCATTCCAGTCTTCTGATCGAACGCAATCATTTGATTTTATAGTCAAAGATGATCATCCAGTCTGCCATGCAAGTATGATTATCCAGTCATCCTTCAGTTGTAGTTCATTCAAGTTCTTCAAGCGGAGGAAGATCGATCCTCCATTTGATTTCAGGAATCAATCAAAGAAGGATCGAGGGGGCATCTGTTGAGGCATAAAAAAATATTTCATGTCCGGGGGTATTTTGGTAATTTCCATGTCCGGGGGTATTTCGGTAATTTCCATGTCCGGGGGTATTTTGGTAATTTCCATGTCCGGGGTATTTTGGTAATTTCCATGTCCGAGGGTATTTTGGTAATTTCCATGTCCAGGGGTATTTCGGTAATTTCCATGTCCGGGGTATTTCGGTAATTTCCATGTCCGGGGGTATTTTGGTAATTTTCATGTCCATGGGTATTTTAGTAATTTCCATGTCCGGGGTATTTTGGTAAAATTCCAAGTCCAGGGGTAGTTTAGGTATTTTGGTAAAATGCCAAGTCCAGGGGTAGTTTAGGTATTTTGATAAAATGCCAAGTCCAGGGGTAGTTTAGGTATTTTGATAAAATGCCAAGTCCTGGGGTAGTTTAGGTATTTTGATAAAATTCCAAGTCCAGGGGTAGTTTAGGTATGTTGGTGAAAAAAGCATTGGAAAGGGTAGTTTGGTAAAAAAGGTGCAAATGTGTCCTTTGAAAGGAGAAAGGTGGTACACCACCATTTAAGAGGGAAGTTAGTGGTCACCATGATTTAAGGAAAGGGAAGGTTCATATGTGAAGTGATAGGTGGTGGTGATCACCACTCTGTAAAAGTAGTGGGGCCCATCTTCATTTGAAGGGTTGGACCGAATTGGATCAGTTGGTGGGCCAGAGAATGAGAGAGAAGCAAGGCAGGAGAAAGAGAGAAGAAGTTCCGCGCAAACTGAAGTTGTTTGCACGGAACCGCGCAACGGAAGATGGGTTTGCGCGGACCCGCGCAAACTGGTCCGCGCAAACCGGCCGAAAGAAAAGTTTCTTCCTTTCTGCTGTTCTGCTGGCGGGGCCCATTGTGGCTACTTTTTAGAAGATCCACACCGTCCACCGTCTTCCTCTCGAGATTTTGACCGTGAAAGACCGGTCTTGGTCATCTAGTGATGTGGCCCACCAAGATAATCAAGCTGAGATGTCAGCTCAACGGTCCGTTTGCAATCACCATAGTGGTCATATGAATAAGCGTCGCCGCCAAAGCTCAACATGGCCTCGATGGGTTTTGCCCCCTCTACATGATGGACGACTCAGATTCGTCATTCCCTGCATGAGGGTGGCCCACAATAAAAGTACAGAAGCTCTGTTTTCAACAGAGTCGACGTGAATTTCGGTGGGCCCTAGATCGATGGTGATGAAGAAATCTACTCCGTTCATTAAATTCATGACGAAAAACCATCACAAAAGGACTGTTTTTGAAGTGGAATCGGTGCAGCACACGGGCCTTTCTACTTCACCATCCATTTCATATTCAACGGTTATAATGTTACAAAAGTCTGCATGGTTTCAAATTGCCACTTTGGCAATGGTTAAATCTATCTTCTGAACACAGTGGACGGTCCAGATCGAGGATTTGATCGATGATCGGGTCATACCAAGAAAAGTTCAAATACACAGTGAAGACGCTGTGTATAATTTAGAAATGAAGAAGAAGATATGACTTTGGAAAATCACGTGCATGGCTCATGCACTTGTATTCCATAGACATGCCACGTACATGTAGGCTCTGACATGATGCTTGTGAGAATCTACTCCGTTCATCCACATTGTCAGCCCGTTTAACACGTTGAGACCAAATCTGAAGCGTATGCAGATAACAGGCGGGCCCCAAATCATGATTTTGGGGGGCTGATTTGTCAGTTTGGCTGTTTCTACAAGGATTCAGGAGCTGAAATTTGACGTGTACGGCTAATTTGTGGTTCTAAGGCTTCATATAAAGTTTCGAGCAAAATGGACGGTGGAAACCCCATGATCTTACGTTTTGAGAGACTTTTTAGGCCCGTCTGATGTGATCGGCTTGATTTCTGTGGGTCCTGGCTACACTTCAATGGACTTCTTCATATTTTAAAGAAGAATGACCGAAAGGATGCTCCATCTCATTGAAGACTGGCTGATCAAATCAGCAAATTCCTCCTAAGTATCTAGGAGATGACCGAAATAGCGCCGTTATGCTGCTGAAATTTCTATCTCATTGAAGACTGGTTGATCATATCAACAATTCCTCCTAAGTCCTAGGAGATGACTGAAACAGGCGTCGGAATGCTGCCGAAATTTTCATAAGACTATCTTGTCTACTTTGATCGATTGTACTTTGTTTTCAGAATCAAGGGAATCAGAGGATGTAAATGAACTCAGAATAAATGTGATTAATGTTCTCTCGTTCTTTCTTTGTTATCATTGAATAAATCCCCCAAATCAAACACATTTGTTTTCTTGTCGAAACAAAGGTTTGGATCATCGAAACCAAGCCCAATTGTGTAAAAGATTTGGCATACAAAATAAGGGCCCTGTCATAAGACCACTACTAAAAATTAGCTCAATCATATAAAATGTGTAGATCATTGAATGCGATGCCTACCCTATGAAAACCGGCCAATTGCAGTTCACCTAGACACCAACTATCTTGAATAAGAAAAGATTGCAAGTCTAAACTTAGTAGCTAACAAATTGACAGTCAAGAAGGGAAATACCTCAACAATCTGCATTCAATAGCAAAATGTCAAAATATTCTACGAATAAATTCCTCCACCCATAACAATTTTTAGTGGATGTCGAATCCAACAAGCATTGTAAAACATCAATAGATTTGATTGTTGGACATAGATCTTGGCATCCAACTAGCACGGTACAACATCCTAATTTCAACACCTGATTGGAAAACACTATCAGCATTTTATGTTGGGTAGCCAAAAAGGATTCTTGTAGCTAACCTAATTGCTTGGGATAAGGCGGATGGTGATGATGATGATTTGAAGTTGTGTATCCATAATAAAACCTTCAAATAATACCCTTATATTTTTGCACAGGCACAGACAAATTGATTCTTCAATGGTTAGAGCTAGTTACCAATTATTTCCAATGCCCATACAGAGATCAATGCAGGTTCCATAATCAACCGCTCCATCTCATTAACAATTATATCAGCAAAAAGATAGTTAGCGGCATCAGGCCCCACGCCCATACAAGTGAGACCCATGACTCAGTTATACACACTATCAACCACCATGGATGGGGCCACAAAAATTGCCCAGATGGGACAATGCTATGCCTTCCAATGGTGGCCACTAAATGAACAATCAACAAAATAGCATGGCAAACATTCTTACTTGAAAGATTGGATGCGAGGATCTTCCACTCTGGGATTGTTTTTTTTTTCCCCTTCTTTTGAGGAACTTTTCCCCATGATTGGGACAATAAAACCAACGTTTTACAATCATTAAAATGTTGGACCCACGACTATGAACTCTAGACTCCAGGAGATAATACATATAAGGCAAGGGATCATATAGTCCCTCGCTTCTCATAAACATCCAAAATTCACACACTAGTATCAACGTCTATTTAGTTCAATCACATTTCCCAACACTAAAAAAAAAAGAGAGTTCAATTAAACCTAACACCTTTAAACCCAAATAAAGCGAAAATCAAAACCTTAGAAACAAAACTTCACCTCGATTCAACCATCAAAAGCCCTAAAAGCACTGAAACAAAGTAGATCAAAGAAACGAGATGCTAACCTGAAAATCGATACATCAGCAACAACATCTTGAGATGGAGCCACATACATCAATGACGGAGATGCTACTAATTTTCCAGCGTTTTAGACATGTAGCCCAGTTTTTCTTGTGTTGTAAAGATGCTCGAAATATCTAGGATGCCAACTTTTGCAGGCAGGCCTTCAACGAGGTTCTCCGAGGCATACCGTTGGAGGGGCCCGTCTAGACGGATAGGGTCCTTAGACAAGAGAGAGGGAGAGAGGGTTAGAGAATGAATACTGATAGATGAGGTAGAGAGGGTTGGCAGAGAACACGAATAGAGAGGGTCAAGAAAAAAGAGATTGCGGGTCGATCGAGAGGGAGGGAGGGAGAGGGAGAGGGAGAGAGGAGAGTCGCTGCGGGTCGAGAGAGTGAGAGAGAGAGAGAGAGAGTCGGCGCTTTTTTAGAACGAGTTTAAAAGAGTGAAAGAAAAAGGAATGTGGAGAAAAAAAAATGAGAGAAAAATTCAACCGTTAGAAGCCTTTGCTTGCGCGTTAAACAAGATTAGGTAAAGTGGGCCCACTATGATTTTGGTGAGAAATCCACTGTCCATTCATTTTTTCAGGACATCTTATGGCATGACACAATGATTAAAGCATATCTGAAACCCAAGTGGGTCGCATATCAAAGAAAAAGGGTCATGGTTTGGCTAGTGATGCTGCCACTAGCCAGGTGGCTAGTGGTCGGTGCTCTGTGGGACCCACCATGATGTATTTGTTTGATCCACACTGTCCATTCATTTTTCAATATCATTTTATGTCTTAATACGAAAAATGAGGAAGATATAAATCTCATGTGGATCACACCATTGAAAAAAAGTAGCGATTGAATGTCCACAGTTTAAAATCTCCTAGCCGGAGGATACTGTTTATTTGATATCCAACCTGTTGATTGGGCCATACATACCTAGATGAATGGAAAAAATAAATATCAACTTGATCCAAAACTTTTGTAGCCCCCAAGAAGTTTTTAATGGTGAGAGTTTAAGCAACATTGTGTGGTTCACTTGAGATTTTGATCTACCTCATTTTGTGCTCATGCCATAAAATGATCTGGAAAATGGGTAGATGGCATGGATGAAACATATACATCATGGTGGTGGGGCCCACGGATTACCGATCTAGTGGTAGGGTCACTAGCCAATCCGTTTCCAAGAAAAATTGGGCAGGGAAATGCCTAATTTGAAACGTCTCTATGTCTAATGTGATATGTATACGCCATCCATTCCTATTAGGATAGACTGAAAAAACCAAAATATTGGCTTAATACAAAACGTAGGTGGACATTAAATTCTCATTGTTTCCTACCTTGCTACCCACTCGAGTTTTGAATCTCCTACATCGTCGAGCCATTTTATTATGTCATTTTAGGGCATGGATCTAAAATTAAGCAGATACATATCTCCAATGAATCATGTTAAAAAATAAAAGGGTGATTGGATGCCGACTATAAAATAACTTCCGAAGGCCCATCATAATGTTTTTTTAGCATAAATTGGTTGATACAGTCACACAGACCTGGATTAAATGAATATGAAAAGACCAGCTTGATCCAAAATTTTTGTGGGCCGCATAAAGGTTTTAATGGTGGGCATTCAATCACAATTGTTTCCTATGATGTGGTCCACATGAGATTTGGATAGCTTCATTTTTAGGTCCATGCCTTAAAATGAGCTGAAAATATGAATGAACGGTGCAGATATACAACACAATTGATGTGGGTCAGGCTGCACTTAGTGTTACTCTGGTAGACTGGCCCTAACTGCTCCCTATGATTTCCCCCCTTGGGACCCTGGACCAAAAAATCAGGCTGGTCCACACGTCCGGTGGACCACGTGTATGATACAGATGAATAAGGAAAAAAAAAATTTGAGTTCCACGGTTTGCATTAGCCAGGAGGGAATGATAGTGACATGGATGAGCAGCCCATATCTTCCACATGTTTGCAGCTTGCATATTTTCTTAAATCAGCCTTCGTGCAAGTAGCATTAGCTTTGAATTTTTAAAAAAGAAAAGTGGGCCACACCAAGAAACAGTTGGTAGAGAGACATCCACCTTTGACTTTTACAGGGTTCACTACCATGATTGTATGAAATCCTCTCCATCCATCAGACATTACACCAAAATCCATTATTCAAGTGGACCATAACAAGGTAAACAACTAGGAGGGTAAGGGTTTCCCTATACATTGTTTCTAATTGTGTGGTCCACTTGAATCATGAATGAGGGTGAGGGTTGTCCTGACCCCTTTGCTACCAAGCATTACAATTGGTCCCACCATGAGGATCAACTAGTGTAAACATCATCCTATCCACTCATTAAGTGAACCACACCACACCATGAAAACAAACATATAGCAATTGATAAATAACAAGATAAAAGTGTGGCTACTTGTGATAATTGGATAGGGATGATTTTCATGACAAATGTTTCCCACTATGGTCTATTGAATGGCTTGGAGGTCAAGCTCACTATAGTTCAGTCTATTGAATCGCTTGCAGGTCCCATTCACTAAATAAATTAGAAGTTACCATTACTGTGGTCCAACTGGTTAGACTTACACCTTCAAAAATGAATTTGATCATGATAACATTGATTTTGATGGGGCCCATAGTAATGTATATGTGAGATCCACTCAAACCAATAGATGTGTAGTCTCACGTTAATCATAGAGCCAAAAAAACTAGGCTGACTTGTAATTAAGGTGGGAGCACACCAATAGAGAGTTGGGAGGAATGTCCACCATTAAATTTTATAGAACTCACCATGATGATTATATAAAATCCACTCCAGCCATTAGATGCCAAACCAAAACTTAACCGAGACCCAAAATTCATGCAAATATATAATTTAGGTGGGCCACATCAAAAGAAATAGTTTGTAAGATGAAGGTTGCCATGTATGAAATAATTGTGGTCTACCTAAATAATGGATGGAGTTGATTTAAATTCTTGGACTTAAAATAGGACCATGCATCTGATGGTAAGGGTGGATTTAACATAAATACAGATTTAGAGCCCACCTACACGACAACTTTCTTGTATCACAGGATTGCCCTTCCAATAGTCATAGGTGGGCCAGGCTACATTAAGGGCTAGGTTGTACACAGTCATGCCCAGCCCGATTGAAAAAGGGCCTGCATATTAAGTCTAAGTCCGACCCTCAGGCCTGATACCATAGTCCAAGTATGGCCGAAAGTGAGCCAGGCCTGAAAGCCCGACGGGCCAGCCCCATATTATATACCACACAAGCTTAAAAGAGAATTTTACAAGATACCTTATTACTACTGTATTTATGGGTACCTTTTTTAAAAAGTTTTTTAATAAGCTAGCCTACCCCATTAATTAATTTAAGTAATTATCATTGGAGGCTAGGGCCCACAGTCAAAATCCATCATGACTACCGAGTGCATTACCCCATGTTAGGACCAAGGCTCAAAACTTAGTCCCATCTATGATTCAAGTAGACCATGTGATTGGAAACATTGCCCATGTCCACTCTTCAAATCGTTACCCTTGGTGTGGCCCATTTGAATCACGTATAGATTTTTGGGCCCTAGGACTAAATTTTGGCATAGAATCTAATGTTTGGACCAGGGTTTATATAATCATCACGGTAGGCCCTATAAAAATCAAGGGTGGATGTCTTGTTTTCTTCAGTGTGGCCCACCTGAATCACATGTAAAACTGATTATTATTTTTTAATCCCTGGCCCTAACGTGAGATTATATGTCTAATGTAAGGGTCAACACAAGCCTGATCCATTTACTTAAACAGACATATTTCTAGTTTGAACCTGACCCACTACCCAATTAGTTTAGTTGAAACCTGCCTCAAAAGTAGGTTGAGTCAGTTAAACTGTGGGCCGACCCAACTTGCGCTTTAGGCCAACCCATTTTAAATTAGGGCTAGGCCAGTGAGTGGGTCTATATTAAGCTCAAGTCCAACCCATTCAAGTCAGGTCTCGAACCCACAGGCCAATCTTGCCCAATGCAAGGTACAATTCCTGTAAGGTAAATAGGTAGCAGGAAAAGTTCAAAAGTGGGATGATGTTCTCTTACCATGACCATCGAGTGATGAAAAGAGCTATTAAGAAGAATTGTCACATGTTGATTTAATGCAACTGCTTGGACCTATAATAAGATCAAGAGAACTACAAAGATGTAAAATCAATTATTAAATTCTGTCTACAAATTTATGCTTCATGAGAATAAATAAGTATGACTAAAGTTCATAGGTATAATGCTCTGAACAAAATAGTGATGAGACAGACCTTAGTGAGATTCAAGCTAGCCACACGTATTGGCTAATTTCAGTGCTTCATTTAAAACCGGTTTTTCATGTCTTTTGAAATAGGACTTTGATTCAGGCATTGGCCAGAAACCTCGTAATCAATACCCCGCAAGTATGTCATCCTCTTCTGCTCTAGTAATAGGTGCAGCTTGTTTCCTCTTGAATTGAGGTGATTCTTTTGGGGAGCGGGTTATGAGGGTTGCCATCCTCATTGTATTCATTGTCAACAACAAAAATCTTACCTGCATTAAAGAAGTAAGGACATTTTATATAGGAACTCACTTTTCGTACAAGTGGCAAATGTAAATGAGATCTGTACTAACCATCATGTAGGTCCTACCATGGATGGGCCATATCCCAAAATTTACACCCCATTGGACAATCCTACCAATTGGATTGGGATCATTAGACCTACCTTTTTTTATTTATGAAAATGGTTAACTACATCCATAGAGAGGCAGTGAGGCCCTCCTAATGAGCAGGATTTCACAAACATGAGACATGTTCACATGAGTAAGGTGTTAGAGTAAGGGGTTGCAAGTAAGAAAGTAATACTTCACATTAAAATGCCTGGCAAAATTACAAATTTTCATCCAGTCCTGAAATACCGTGAATGCTATCTCATATGGATACCGGGTATTCATAGTTTCTTGGCTGATAAGGCTATTCTCATGACATCAAAAATCTTGATAAAGTGCTGCAATGTATACAGACTACAGAACTATAAAGATGATGGGTGTAACGCCCTGAAAATCGGGAGGTCGAGCATAAGCTCCACTCCCGAGTTCCAACGCATCACTTATGCAATATAGATAATAATGATTAAATGTTATCTGTGTTAGTGCATTGAACATGAGTGAGATTATACCAAAGCACTATATCATACTCCAGAGACAGTTAAATTACACAAGCGAAAAACTGTGATACATATATAAAGCATATAAATGGTGGTAAGTCCCCAGAGTATGATCAGATTACCAGGTTAAATGATTACATGTATAGTTCCAAAATCCACAAAATGATACAGTATAATGTTCAACTAGTTGTATTCTGAAATCCCGATAATCCCCGTCGATCAGGACATGGTTCACATGAAACCGCCTGACAACTGCATGTACGAGAACGCCTTCTCATCATCCTTGACGTCTGGCTCCGCCTCATAGGCATCACCATCACCTGCAGCTAAGACAGGGTCCGGTTAGTGTTTAAAGCACCGTCCTAGAATGTGGGAGTGAGCGATCAACTCAGTGGAACTATAAGGCAAAGGTTAACATGTTATCAATTCAGTCAAGCAGTAATGATAAAGCAAACAATAAACATGTCCTAGATACTCTTGTTAATGTAAGAATGATATGTGATAATGATGCATGCCCTCACCTGCACTCCCTCAGCATCTTTATCTTACGACGCACATGACAACCACCCGAAAGTGCTCTTCCACGCCAAAGCACGTGCAATGCAGTATATGCTCATGTTAGCCAATACTTAATTAGATTTATTCATACAACAGTTTTGGGAAGCTAAGGTACCTCCCTTGTATAATTTTCTAAACAATGATCCATTTTAGGGTCGTCAGTCCTAGTAAATCTCATACGATGTTGCGGTTCTAGGTTACTACAAAGCGCTCGTCACCTGATCAATGAGGCCCAGTTTATACTCTAGTTGCTATGGAAAGGCATGTCACCTCAACCCAGTCTCAGAGTATGCTCGAGGTCACTACAAAGGGCCTGTCATCTGATCAGTGTAGGCCGACAGCTCGAATACAGTGTCCCATACCATCGTATTCGGTTCATGAGATGGTGTTGCTCATTGGTCACTATGGGGAAGCTCATCGCCCCAGTGTAGGCCGACAGCTCAACCACGGTGTCCCATACCACCATGTCTGGCTCATGAGTCTTAGCGGATCGAGGTACTAAGGTTAAACAGGCTTTTCACTGGTGAGTTTGGTACCCTAGATTCAAGCAGTTGCGTCCACACATGGTAAACACACAATAGGTGAATTGAGTTACTTGACAAGCTCGATTGGTACGAGCGTACGTTGAATGGATCGACATAGAGCGCGTAAGCACTCCGCGTGGCCTAACCACTGTCAGCAAACTCCGTACGACTCAGATTCCTCGAACACATCTATTGTGACGAAGCTAACTCAGCCACTCGTTAGGGAACCGTTACCGATAGCCTGGACTACGTAGTAGTCCCAAACGCATGTAAATATAACAGGATAACACATGTGGTAGGCATATCAAAGTTAAACAATTAATTCAAGTAACGTAACCAATTGAACATTTCATAAAATACAAAGTAAACATAATTTGCACAAATGCATTTCATGCTAAATCACACAAATTTAATTTAAGTTACATGAAGGGATATATACACATAGCTAAGATAGTTGAGAATCTCACCTCAACACCTATAGAACATGCACTTTACTAAATATTTAGTCATCCAGACATTTTCACAAACACTTAGACTACACACATCAACATATATGACGTATGTTGATCACAACATGTATTAGGGCAAATCCTTTCACTAAGGAGTTGTCACAAATACAACATGCATATATTCATGACGGATAATCATGACAAGCAGGGATTCAAATTCCATACTCATTCAATCATTTCCACAAACACTTAGACTACACATTTCAACTTACACGATACAACTCAGTTATAAGCTATATTAGGGCAAATCCTTTCATAAGGAGTTGTCACGTATTTAACAATCACATGTTCATGGTGAATAATCATGGCAAGAAGAAAACTAAATTTTCGACATATCCAGTCATTTCAACCTACACATGGAATAGCCTATATTCAACATAGTTCATATATAACCGTAAAGCGAGGAAAACAACGTATCTATCATGTGAAACGGCAACCCAGTCGGTTATAAATCATTAACCGACATTGAAAGCCTTGAAAACCATAACCTATACATTTATAGTCCGTACCTTTCGCTAGTAAACTCGTAACGGATTCAGTTTGAACACTCCGCCTTCGTCTATGGCACAACGACGACCTATAGTATGAAATAGGTTAACTATTTCATCACATACACTATTTGAATCTCTAAAAAGATTAGGGTTAGGATTTCTTAGCTGAAAATAAAATCAAAATCACCTGAATAGTGATACGGTAGTGGTAGCTAAGCACGTGAAACGGCGGATTGAATCCCGAGAACAAGCCCTAACTCTACCTCTCACTTTCCCTCTCTTTCCTTCTCTTTCTTCTCTCTTCTCTCTCTAGGGTTTAGAAATTCGTATGTGAAGGAAGAGAGAGGGTTTAAGGTCCTTATATAGGCCCAAAATCGACCTCAATGGCCCCAGGGCCATGGTATACTTAGGTTATAGCCAAAACCTGACTGTTTTGGCTCAACGAAGTTGTTCTGGAGGCCCCTTTTCTGCATGCTGTTAGACTTAAGCTTCCTGACATTGGATCTAGGTTAGGCTAAGAACTCGGCTCGATCGGATCAGTGGATCGGCCTTGGGAGATCTAGTTCAGTTCAACGGTCACCGGTGATCGATCAGGGTCACAAGTACACTGACCTGTGTTGGAAACTTTCCCTGATCCGACGGTGTAATTGGGTCAGATTCTGACAGTCTGAATCCTTAGATTCAACCTGCAAGCAAACCGACTCAATTTACTTAAGTTTCAGTTCATTTCCTAAAGAATTCGCGTTTCTCACACACTTCGCTCAGGGTTCAAGTTGTACGTTTCCGGGTACTATTAGGACTTGATTTTCGAGATGGTTGTCAAGTCCAGCAAGGCGGTCACAACGGTATAGTTTCGTGGAAATCGAACTTTCGATGTGCGGTCCAGGTCCGATATGAAGTTTCATGATGCTCCCGAGAGCAACTGGGTTTAGAGATGGATCCTAGATTTTAGGGTAATGTAGCGTTAATGATTCTACAAGTTTTGGGTCTTGCAGATTATATTTAAAGTCATTCAAGCTAATTTCATAGATAATTTAGTTTATCACTTGATTAATTTTCATCTAATTTCTAAAGGATTTGGTCCTGAGCGATTTATGCCTGAGGTGCAACTCGGGTCTGTGTACGGATTTTTTCAAGACGTTATAATCTACCCCCCTTAAAGAAAAATTTCATCCTCAAAATTAGTACCTTTTCATACTCCTTAAGAATCTGAGGGTAGTTCTTACGGACCTCGGCTTTTGTCTCCCAAGTAGCCTCTTCCTCAGTGTGATGCGTCCATAACGCCTTCACCAATGGGATAACCCTACTACGCAACACCTAATCCTTCCTGTCTAGGATACGCGTCGGTCGCAGTACATAAGTAGCAACCTCACTCAACTGTACCTACTCTCATTTGATGATGTGGGAAGGATCAGGAATGTATTTCTTCAGCATAGATACATGAAATACGTTGTGCACGCCCAGAGGTGGTGTGGGCAAAGCAAGGCGGTATGTCACCACACCCACTCGATCAAGTATTTGAAATGGGCCAATGAACTGCGGCGTAAGCTTCCCCTTCTTTCCAAACCGAAGGACTCCCTTCATGGGGGAAACTCTGAGGAACACATGGTCTCCAACCTCAAACTCCAGTGGTCGCCGTCTCGTATCAGCGTAGTTCTTCTGTCAGTTTTGCTCTGCCTGAAGTCGACGCCTGATAATATCGATCTTCTCTGTGGTCAATTGTACTAACTCTGGGCTAATCAAACTCTTCTTGCCAACCTCTGCCCAGTAATGCAGTGCTCTACACGGGCGCCCATACAAGGCCTCATAGGGAGCCATGTCAATACTTGCTTAAAAACTGTTGTTATTCGCGAACTCTACATAAAGAAGACAATCGTCCCAACTATCCTTGAAATCTAGCACACAAGCTCGCAGCATATCTTCCAACACCAGATTTACCCGTTCCGTTTATCCGTCAGTTTGTGGGTGGAACGCGGTACTGAACTTCAATTTTACACCCATTGCTTCCTAAATACGAGTCCAAAAGATAGATGTAAATCGCGTGTCTCAGTCCGACACCATCTCCATAAAAACTCCATGCAGACGTACGATCTCCCTGATGTACTACCTGGCCAAATCATCTGCAGAGTTTGTAACACAGACCAGGAGGAAATGAGCCGATTTCGTCAATCGGTCCATGATCACCCAAATGGAATTATGCCCCTTCCTCTTCTTCGGCAACCCAGAAATGAAATCCATAGAGGTGAAGTCCCACTTTCATTCAGCTATGGGCATAGGTTGAAGTAAACCAGGAGGTCGGCAATGCTCGACCTTGACCTACTGGTACGTGAGACAACGGGACACGTAATCTGCTATGTGGGCCTTCATATTGTCCCACTAGTATGATCTCTTCATATCTCGATACATTTTCGTGCTTCCAGGATGCATCGCCAATTTCGAACTATGCCTTGAGGACCTCCTGTCTCAAGCCATAAAGATTTGAGACGCATAGGCGGCCACGGTAACGTAAGCCCCCATCCGTACCAACTCTCCACTCGGCATCCTCATCGTCGTTAGCCTGCTCTCGAAGTTCAGATAATAGTCCATCGTCCTTCTGGGCCTCAATGATCATATCATCAATAAGTAGTCGCACACGAACGTGCGCAACGCTCTCAAACGGCTCCTCCACGGTGAGCTTCTGCTCAAAGTCTCGCACGAACTCTATCATATCCCATCTGCCACCATCAGCGGAGCCGCAAACTCTATGGTCTTCTTGCGGCTTAACACGTCAGCCACAAGGTTAGCCTTGCCCGGATGGTAGGAAACCTCGAACTTGAAGTCCTTCAAGGTTTCCATCCATCGCCACTGCCTCATATTCAGGTCCCGTTGAGTGAATATGTATTTGAGGCTCTTGTGGTCGCAAAAGAGCTCGAACTCCTCTCCGTAGAGGTAATGTCTCTAGAGCTTCAATACAAAGATGACGGTTGTCAACTCTAGGTCATGTGTAGGGTAGTTCTCATCGTGTTTCCTCAACTGTCTCAAGGCGTAAGCAATCACCCTATCCTTCTGCATAAGGACACAACTCAGACCAACGCGAGACGCGTCGGTGTATATAGTATACTTAATCCCTTGCTCTGACAATACTAGCACAGGGGTGGACATCAACTTATCCTTCAGCTCCTGAAAAGCTACTTCCGCCATCTCATTCCAGGCAAACTTCAGATCCTTCCGTGTCAACTGTGATAGCGGTCTGGCAATCTTGGAGAAGTCCTTAATAAATCGACGGTAGTACCCTGCTAGACCAAGAAAGCTCCTCACCTTAATAACTGAACTGGGCTACTCCCAATCCTGAACCACGTCTACCTTAGCGAGGTCAACTGTTATCCCTTCCTTGGACACCACATGTCCTAGGAACTTGACTTCCTCTTTCCAGAAGTTGCACTTCTTGTACTATGCGAACAATTGGCTCTTCTTCAGAGTACCCAAGACTGCTCGCAGGTGTTTCTCATGCTCTTCCTAACTCTTAGAGTATATCAGAATGTCATTTATAAACACGATAACAATTTGGAACTGGCCAAAACACCTTGTTCATTAGGTCCATGAACACGGCCGGTGCGTTCGTAAGGCCGAATGACATCATGAGAAACTCATAGTGTCTAAAACTGGTCCTGAAGGCTGTCTTTTGTACGTCCTCATCCCTAACGCGCAACTGATGATACCCTGACTACAGATCGATCTTCGAGAAGTATCGTGCCCCCTTTAATTGATCGAACAGATCATCTATCCTGGGCAAAGGATACTTGTTCTTCACAATCGCAGTGACCTGGTTTAACCTGCAGTAATCAATACACAATCACAGTGACCCGTCCTTCTTCTTCACGAACAACACGGGCGCTCCCTAGGGAGACACACTCGATCGTATAAAGCCTGCCTCTAACAAATCATCAATCTGTCTCCTCAGTTCCTCCATCTCACATGGAGGCATGTGATATGTCAACAATGAAATAGGTGTCGCACCAGGCACAAGATCGATAGTAAAGACGATTGTGCGTCGAGGAGGTAGTCCCGGGATCTTCTCGAATACGTCTGTGAAGTCCTAAACCACAGGTGTATTTCCCAACGTCAGACCATCAATACTCTCTAATAGAGAAGCGTAACAACTCAAACAGGAAGGGTGACTAACCTTAATAGGGAAGTAAAAGCCGTGCCCTCAGGTCTATGGGTTGTTACCACCCTAGCCTCATAATCAATCTCTGCTAGCATCTCGGTGAGCCAATCTATACCGAGAATAATGTCGTAATGATATAGGGGGGCAACAATCAGGTTAACTGGTACCGTCCTACTCCCTAAGTCTATCGAGCAACACTTGCAAATTCGAGTGACGTCAAAAAAAGTCCCTATGGCGATAAGGACCCTCACTCCCTGTAACACCCTGAAAATTGGGGGTCGAGCAAAACTCAGCTCCCGAGTTCCAACGCATCACTTATGCAACATAGAGAATGATGATTATGATGAGAGCATTGAAACATGAATGAGATTATACCAAAACAGCATATCATACTCCAGAGACAGTTAAATTACAAGCAGAAGACTGTGATAGATATATATAATATACAAACTGTGGTGAGTCTCCAGAGTGTGATAACATTACCAGGTTAAATAATTACAAATACAATTTCAAATATACCAAAAGTGTAAGGTCCTCTAGTCAACATCCCTGTAACCCCGTCGATCAAGACACGACTCACATGAAGCCACCAAAATATAGCACATACAAGAAGGCATCCTCGTCGATGCAAAAGTCCGGCTCCGTCTCATAAGCATCGCCATCACCTGCAGTTACAACAGGGTCTGGTTGGTGTGTACAACACTGTCCCGTAACGTGGGAGTGAGTGATCAACTTAGTGGAATAATAAAGCATAATTTAACATGTTATCAATTCAGTCAAGCAGTAATGATAAAGCAGTACAATCAACATTCCTAAGTACTGTAATTAATGCAAAGATGAGATGCGATTATGATGCATGCCCTCGCCAACATACTCCCTCGTGCGACACCATCTTACGTCCGCGGCATGCTTTCACCCTCAGTGCTCCACATCTTCCAGGCACATGTAATGCGATGATGAGCATGATTACCGAGTTATTATTAGTCTATTTCAAACAACAGTATTGGAAAACTAAGGTACCTTTCTTATATCATTCCCAAACAATGATCCATTCTAGGGTCGTCAGTCCTAGCCAATCTCATATGATGGTGTGTTTCTAGGTCGTTGCAAGGGCTGCCAGGGCTATTACACGGAATCGTTACACCACTTCCCCATCACCTTATCAATACAGGCCTAGTTTATACTCTGTTACTACGGGAAGGCTCGTCGCCTACCACAGATTCAGAGTATGCTCAAGGTCACTACACTAGGTACAGTCAGGGCTGCCAGGGCTAATGTACGGAATTGTTACACCACTCCCTCATCACCCATCAAAGCAGTGTAGGCCGATAGCTTGAATACAATGTCTCGTACCACCATATTCGACTCATGAGTCTGGTTGCTCACTGGTCACTACGGGGAGGCACATGGCTCAATCGTAGGCTGACAGCTCGACCACGGTGTCCCATACCACTATGCCCGGCTCATGAGTCTTAGCGAAGCGAGGTACCAAGGTTAACGGGGTTGCACGGGTAAGTTCGGTACCTTAGGTTCAAGCAGTAGCGTCTAAACATGGTGAACATACATTAGACAGATCAGGTTACTTGACGAGCTCGGCTAGCTCGAGCGCATGACAAGTTGAACGACATGAAGTGCATAAGCACTTCGCGTGGCCAACCACTATCGCCAATCGAAGTACGACTCGGGTTTGTCGAACACATCTCACGTGGCGAATGAATCTCAACCACGAATTCAATCCCGTTACCGATTTCCTGGACTATACAATAGCCCCAATCACATTCAATTACGGAACAGTTAAAGTAGTAATGGATCAAGATTTCAAATCATACAATCAAATATCCAATATTGTCCGCTTAGGGCTGTCAGGGCTGTTGCACAGAATCGTTACACCACTCCCTCATCACCCTTCACGGATTTATGGAACACAACTTAAACATGTGAAGTAGTCAGAGCAGAATTAAATAAACAAGTAATTCAAACATATTAACGAGAAGGTTATAAAACACAATGCAAACAGGAAATCCAAACACATACGTTTCATAAACCAGTAAGTGATTAAACTAAACACTTACATGAAGGAAATCATACACATCACTAAGGTAGTTGAGAATCCTATCTCAACACCCTTATACATTACAATTTACTAACTACTACTCATTCAGACATTTCAACAAACACTTTAGAATACAGACATCAACAAACATGACGTATGTTGATACATAGGTATTAGGTCAAATCCTTTCACTAGGGAGCTGCCCCATTTATAACACGCGTGCACCCACGACGGATAGTCATGGCAAGCAGGAATCCAAGTTCCATTTTCATTCAGTCATTTCCACAAACACTTGGGCTACACATTTTAACATATATAGTGTATATTGGGCGTGGCGTGATTTAGGGCAAATCCTTTCGTCAAAGGGGTACCGCCTATACAACAATCATGTATCTAAGACAATTAGTCATGGCGAGCACGAATGTGAATTCTATACTCATTTAGTCATTCTCACAAACACTTAGAATACACTCTTTTAACATACATAACGTATACTAGCAAAAACATGTATTAGGGCGAATCCTTTCATCGAGTGAGTATTATACATATATATAGCATGTTCATACAGTAAGTAATCATGGCTAACATACTTTCAAAATTTGTACGTATACGGTATTTTCTACAATTATACAGAATACACAATATACCATAATTTGTATACGCAATCGAAACGCAAAATGAACATCAGTTTGTGTATGTACAATCACACTCAGATCATGAATCTATCATTATCTGACATTGAAAGCGTTCAAAACCATAACCTATACATCTAAAGTCTGCACCTTTTGCCGTAGAATCGTAACGAATACACTAGAATCTCTAAGCCTTCGTCAACGTCGATATGACGACCTAAATCACGAGTTACGTTAGCTATTTCAATACTTGAATCAATCCAAACCCTAAAAAAGGTTAGGGTTAGGGTTTTCTTACCTAGAAATGAAGCCGAAATCGCCGGGAAAGTGATTAGAACGGGATGGTTAAGCTTGAATAGCGGCAGGGTAGAATGGTAGGGAGATGCTCCCACCTCTCTCACACTTTCTCTCTCTTTTCTCTCTTCTCTCTCATAGGTTTTTCTCAAATTCGTATGAGATGAGAGAGTGAGGGTTTAAGGTCCTTATATAGGCCCAAAACTCACCAAATTAGACCCAGGGCCATGTTATACTTAGGTTTTGTCCAAAGGGCATCTGTTTCAGCTCAACGGAGCATTTTCGGAGCCCCCCCCTTGAGCCAAAGGTTGGACTTAAGCTCACAGACATTGGATCTAGGTTGAGTTACGTTTTCAGTCCAATCGGGTTCCCAAATCACATGTAGCGGACCAGTTTTAGTTCAACGGTCACCGCAACTCGATCAGGGTTACAAGTACACTGCCATGTATATGAAAATTTTCCTGATCCAAGGGTGTATTTGGGTTAGATTCCAATGGTCTGATTGCTTATATCAAGCCCGCAAGCAACAAGTCTCGGATTACTTAAATTTAAATATTTATTTCTAAAATATCCACGTTTCTCACACACTTCACTCCGGGCTCAAGCGAATAGCACTGGGACACTATCTGGATTTGATTTCCGAGATGGTTGTCAATCCCAGTAAGGCGGTCTTAATTTTATAACTTCGTATTATTCGGACTTTCGACGTGCGGTCCAGATCTGATACGAAGTTTCAATATGCTCCCGAGAGCAGCTGGGTAATGAGATTGATCCTAGATTTTAGGGTAACCTAGCGTCAATGATTCTACAAGTTTTAGGTCTTACAGATCGTATTTAAAGTGATTAGTGCAGATTTCGTAGCTAATCCAGTTTAGCACTTAGTTAACTTTGTCTAATTCCTAAAGGATTTGAGGTTTGAGAGGTTCATAAGGGGTTGGGATCTACCCCTTGCCTAAGGACATCTGATTCCAGGTTGGCAAAAATCCAGGATGTTACAATCTACCCCCCTTAAAAAAAAATTCGTCCCCGAAATTGGCTAAAGGCAATAAGTAAGGATGCTATTATTTCATTTGCCTAAGACTTATTGATTTCCCGTCTCTATGCGTGGTAGAGTGTCTCTTGTGCATACTAGTCTAGTACATTTTAGGCTACCCCCCTTAAAAATTTATTTCTTTATCCCTTGCTTTTATCGTGATGGTTTACTACAATGGATTTCTTTCCCTATTTGGAGTCTTGACTTCGATTCCGATCTGTTGAGAGTAAGATAGCTGTTTTCAATGTTTGACCAACACGGAGAGATGGTTATAGTGAGCTTAATCCCGATACATCGATCATCTACCTGGCCAGGGTAGAAGCCTCATTGTACCCTTCCTAGTCCTGGTAGATCCTGGTCTTTTGCTCGGCCAAGCAGTGGGTCCATTGGTTGTCGCCCAGGATTGAGAATTGGGTCAAGCCGCGAATACTTCGTAATTTATATTTCAGTAATTCTGTAGACCGATCACTCTAAAAAATTAGGGAATGCCCATCACTTAAAGGTTCAAATGTCCTATTTCTCGGGTTGCCCTTTAGGTCTTGGTCTAAGAGAGTTCTCGTTATTATCTATGTCCAAGAAAATGGTGAATCGAATCTTACTAGATCATCCTAAAACGGTTTCCCATAGTAGAACAGGCTTCTATTATGTTCGTATTCAACGAGCACAGTTGTAGATACGTTGACCTTGGCTATTATAATTCATTTCGTACCCATTGTTAGGCCTATTCTGTAATATAAAATTGTTTAATACTTGAACCCTAATTGCTTTACATTCTAAGGAAGATTCAGATCCTATTTAGTGACCTACCTTTACGTACAGTCTGGATCAATTCCCTTCGATCCTGGGCCAGTGGGGCAAGGGTCCACCATATTTTCGTTGCATCACCCAGATCAAAGAGGTGTATTGATTTGACCTAACATTAAATCCAAGGGATACTGAGCGTGTATAGTTACTAATCAAACAATCTTCCTAAGAGTTAGTAAAGAAGCCTGTGAGTACTAAGGGGATTCAACGAAGGAACGAGGTCTCGCTCCAACCTAGTCAAGCTGACTAACTAAGTCTATCAGTCTCTGACATTCCCTAATGTAACCGGTAGTCTAGTCTTAATTTAGGAATAGTGGAAATCCATAGGTGTAGTCCAAAGTCCACGCTCATACGCTAGATGATTTCATATCATTTCTTATACAAGGAAGCGTTTTATCACATAGGGTCAAAGGTTGTCTAATTGGAATTTAGTTGCCCGACTTGAATTTTAACTACGCTCGAGCACTACACACCTGCTCATACTAGCTAAGACAGTCCTAGGGTTCACGTTATCAATTTATTGGATTTTCTATACTGTCAGGTTTGTCGAAGCACCGCTCTAGGTCCAAACTCTATGGGCCTATTTGGCCAGTGGTCATAAGTTGTATTAAATGGGACTGCTTTGCTAATCCCACCTCGGAATTGGGAGTGGCTTGTTTGGTAGGAGGGTGGGAGGGGATTAAAATTAATGGTATAGGCTGTGGAAAATGAGCCTTGTGTTGGAAGGTGTGAGATGGGATTTCTAAATCCCATGATGATGAATTTCTATGTGTAATTTTGAAAGGAAATCTCGAAATTTACTTTTAACTACATACATTCCAAACATGGTGTTAGAAACCATGGGACACACCCAATCTAGGGACCATACCTTATACATTTATTTTTACTTTTACAATTCCATCCACCTAATCTCACTTAATGTACTTGGCCGAACGGGTCCTAAACGTCCTCAAATATCTAAAACATTCTACCAACTACTACACCCATCAACATGAAAACATAAACATCCAAAGACGGTAACCCATGCAAACTTCAAGATAACAGTATGAATGACTAGACGGAAATCGAGAAAATTGCCATACTAAGCTCGAATAGAGCCATGGAAAAGTGAAGAAAAGGGAGGAAAGGGATGAGATCCTCGGGTCTTCACGGATTCGAGCCTCAAGGGAGGTTGTAAAGGCTCAAATGAGAGTGGATAATGAGGGAAAATGTAAAAATAGAGTAGGCTAGTGGGTTTACACGAGTTTGAGACTCAAATGGGGGGTGTAAGAGCTCAAATAAGAGGAAAGGGAGAGGGTAGACAGTAATGGAGGGGAGTTTATAGTAGGGTGATGAGGAGGATGCACGAAACTAGAAGAGAAGGAGATTGAAGGGGCGATTTTTGCCAAAAATCTGAAGTTTGGAAGAGAAAGGAGAGCTTGGGGGTGTGATTTATGAAGGAGAGAGAGGTTTGGAAATGTTTTAAGGGGCAGCCCATATATCAGGGGGTTACCCTAACCCCCAAATGCAATCGGCCCGAGCGGCCCGCCCGGCCGGGCCCACTGTACGTAGAGGCCTCGCCGACCTGGCGAGGGCCTCGCTACCCTCTAGAGTGGTTGGCGATGACTCACCATTTGGGTGAGGTCCTCGTGACCCCTAGGCCCCAAAAAGGTATGGGTCCCACCCTGAGTCCCCCTTGCAAGTGCTCCGTTTGGCCCCCGACATTATTTGAGGCATTTTTGTGGCCAATTTGTAAACTGAAATGAATTTATGTGACATGTAGCATATGATTTTGGGGTAGGATGCGCTAATCTATCCAACTAACCCATTTATTTGGTTATATTCCAAAAGGTTAAGGGTCAAAACCCATTTTATCCATTTATTTTCTATTTATGGTAAGTTTTAGTTTCGATTTTGTTCTTCATCATTTATACCCTAGGATTGGTGTGTATTATGAATATGCTTAAAAGAAATGAAGAATACAGTGGTGGAGGGTGAGATTTTGAAGGAATTGGATAAAAAGGGGTTTTAGGCTTTGAGATTAAGTGTAAGGTGTTGTGGTTGTGTAACATCCCAAATTTTTGCCAACCTGGGATTAGACGTCCTTAGGCAATGGGTCGCTCCTAACACCTTATTAGCTTGTCAGAACTGAATCCCACAGTCTAAAATCGCTTCTGAACCCATTTCCTTCACAAATCTCACTTTCAATACCTTATCCTTCACAAAGTAACTAAGTGCGAATCTAGATTAGCCATGAAATCCATTTGAATCGCTTTAAATATGATCTGTAAGACCCAAAACTTGTGGAATCATTGATGCTAGGTTACCCTAAAATCTAGGATCAATCTCATTACCCGGCTGCTCTTGGGAGCATCTCAAAACTCCGTATCAGATCTGGACCGCACGTCGGAAGTCCGATTAACCCTAAGTAAAGGAATTAGGACCGCCTTGCTGGGCTTGACAACCATCTCGGAAATTAAATTCAGATAGTGTCCCATGGCTGTTCGCTTGAGTCCGGAGCGAGAGAGTGTGAGAACACTTGTTTTCTTTACAAAATAAATATCTCAAATAGTAATCTGAGACTTGTTACTTGCGGGTCAGTATTAAGCAACCTGACTGTTAGAATCAGACCAAATTACACCCTCGGATCAGGAGAAATTTCATACACGTGTCAGTGTACTCGGAATCTCCGATCGAGATCCACTGACCGTTGAACTGAAATTGGTCTGCCACGCGTGATCTGGGAATCCAACTGAAATGAAAACTTAATGGTACCTAGATCCAATGTCAGTGAGCTTAAGTCCGACCTTTGGCTCAAGGGGGGCTCCGAAAATGCTCCGTTGAGCTGAAACAGATACCCTTTGGACAAAACCCAAGTATACCTTGACCTGAAGTCTAATTTGGTGAGTTTTTAGGCTATATAAGGACCTTAAAACTCTCTCTCTTACAGCCATACGAATTTGAGAAAACCCTAGGAGAGAAAGAGAGAAAAGAGAGAGAAAGTGTGGGAGATGTGGGAGCATCTCCCTGCCGCTGCTATACATGTTCAACCACTTCATTCTAACCACTTTCCCGGTGATTTCGGCTCCGTTTCTAGGTAAGAAACCCTAACCCTAACCTGTTTTGGGGTTGAGTAGGTTGTAGGCTATGAAATAGCTAACCTATTTCATTTTATAGGTTACCAAACTGCCGAATACGGAAGCTTGGCAAACCTATCGTATTCGTTACGATTCTACGGAAAAAGGTGCGGACTTTAGGTGTATAGGTTATGGTTTTCAACACTTTCAATGTCAGATAATGATAGATTCATGATCTGCATGCAATTGCACATGTACAAAGTGCTGTCCGTTTTCCGTTTCGATTAAAGATGAAGAATATGGAATTTTACATACTCTAGGTATTTATAGAAAGTACCGTATACATTTTGGAAATGTGTTTACTATTTGTTGTATGAATATATCATATATGGATAAAATACTCATTTGGCGAAAGGACTCGCCCTAATGCATGATTTGCTAATATACACTTGTATGTAGAAATAGTGTATTCTAGAAAGTACCGTATGCGTATAAATTTTAGAAATGTGTTTGCCATGATTATTTGCTGTATGAATATATTACATATGCGTAAAATACTTGCTTGGCGAAAGGACTCGCCCTAATACATGTTTTGCTAATATACACTATGTATGTTGTAATAGTGTATTCTAAGTGTTTGTGAAAATGCTTGTGAGAGTAAGTGTTTGGATGATGGTGCCTTAGGTAGGTGTTGAGATGGGATTCTCAATTACCTTAGAGAAGTGTATGATTTCCTCCATGTGGTTGATTACTTTAACCGCTTACTTATGAAATATATGTGGTTGAATTCCTGTTTATATGGTGCTTTATAACATGTTTTATAACATGCTTTATAACATGCTTTATGACATGCTTATTAACTTGCTTGAATTACTTTGTTTAATATGCTTTACTCTACATGCTCTCAATAAGGATTGATTGAGCTTGGGACTATGTTTATAGTCCAGACAATCGGTACCAGACTTGAGATCGTGGTTGAGATTCATTTCGCCACGTAGGATGTGTTTGACGAACCCGAGTCGTACTTCAGTTGGCGACAGTGGTTATGCTACGCGAATTGCTTATGCACTTCATGTCATTTAGTTGATCGTGCGCTCGAGCTAGTCAGACTCGTCAAGTAACCCGATATGTCTAATGTATGTTCACCATGTTTGGTCGCTACTGCTTGAACCTAGGGTACCAAACTTACCAGTGAAATCCCGTTAACCATGGTACCTCGATCCGCTAAGACTCATGAGCCGGGCATAGTGGTATGGGACACCGTGGTCGAGTTGTCGGCCTACGCTGGGGCCACGTGCCTCCCCGTAGTGACCAGTGAGCAACCAGACTCGTGAGCCGATTATGGTGGTATGGGACACTATATTCGTGCTGTCGGCCTACATTGATAAGGTGATGGGGGAGTGGTGTAACCTTTGTGCGTAACAGCCCTGACAGCCCTTTGTAGTGACCTCGAGCATACTCTGAATTTGCGGTGAGGCGACGAGTTTTGCCGCAGTGTATAGAGTATGAACTAGGCCTGTATCTGTATAGTGATGAACCGTTAAAAGGGTGATGGGGGAGTGGTGTAACCTTTGTGCGTAACAGCCCTGGCAGCCTTTGCAGTGACCTAGAAACACACTATCGTATGAGATTAACTAGGACTGACGACCCTAGAATGGATCATGTTTGGAAATGATACAAGGGAGGTACCTTAGTTTCCCAATATTGCTGTTTGAAATGGACTAATAACAACTCGGTAATCATGCTCATCATGCATTGCATGTGCCTGGAAGATGTGGAGCACTGAGGAATGCAAGCATACCGTGAACGTAAGATGGTGTCGCACGAGAGAGTGTATGGTGAGGGTATATATCATGACTGCATTCATACTTGCATTAATAAGAGTAGTTAGGAGTATTTGATTTACTGCTTTATCATTACTGCTTGACTGTTTTGATAGCATGTTAACCTATGCTTTATTGTTCCACTGAGTTGATCACTCACTCCCACATTACGGGACGCTGTTTGTAACACCAACCAGATTTGTTGAGTTTCAGGTGATGGCGATGCTTATGAAGCAGAGCCGGACTACTACTATGATGTTGAGGAGTTCTCCTACATATAACTCTCTGACAGGTCTATGAAGACCTGGTAACGTATTGATTGGGCTATGGTGCTTGGGATAGAAGATATTACACTTCCTCACATTTGGTATATTTTAGAATTGTACTTGTAATTATTTAACCTGGTAACATTATCACACTTTGGAGACTCACCATAGTTTATATATGTTATTTATCTATCACAGTCTTCTGCTTGCAATTTAACTATCTCTGGAGTATGATATGTTGTTTTGGCTTAATCTCACTCATGTTCAATGTACTAATACAGACAACATTCAATCATCATTCATTTTGTTGCATAAGTGATGCGTTGGAACTTGAGAGTTGAGTTTATGCTTGACCCCCGATTTTCAGGGCGTTACAAGATGGTATCAGAGCATGATTTGGATTAAATCAGACCTGATTTATGGTCACACGATGCACACTGACGCACTCTGACTTAGGAGGGAGCGACGGGATGTAGAAACAGACTTAGGTTCTCCAATTTCGTCAAATAGCACATTTGGATGAGATCAACTGTAGAGATTGGACCCGTAGGCTCGATGATTGTATGAAATGATCCCGAAACACTTCTAGACCGTCAAACGATGTGTCTAAATCACAATCCACCTCATCCCAACCGTTGAAAATTGATAGAATAAGGGATAAACGTGATGAGGATAACTACTCCGAATCCTCGGAGCTTCTCTGGACTCCTCACAGAGACTTCTAGAGTCTACGAGAAAAGAAAGCAGAAAATAGAAATAAATTCTAATAAATTCGAAATTGATTAATGAATGACAAAAAAAAAGAGTTCTCAACCCTTTAAATAGGGATACTAAGTAATGGGAAAGAAATTAGAAACAAACTACAACTAAAACTCCTAGAATTTGTGACTTACTATAAGGTCGTGATGTCTACTAGTGCGCAAGGTTTTCGGCCAAAAATAGTATCCTATTTGGCTCCACCAAACCGTTCAATGGGCGTAACTCCTAAAGCCCAACGGATGAAGAGTAATCAAACTAAAACTGCTATTTTTAGTAAAATGAAATTGAAATAGGGAAAAGACCATCGATCGATGGGTTTTTTGCAATTCTGGGCTGCGCAACCCGGCGTCTCATGTTGGTTGGCTTCATTAGCTCGTTCTACCCCAAAATCATATATTATATGTCAAATAACTCATTCCAGATTGCAAGATACGTCCGATTTGACCCGAAACGACTCGAAACGGAGTCGAGGGGCCACACAATGCAATTCGGGGGGACCCAAGATGGATCCGGGGTGCCATTGGCACCTGGGGTGGTGGGAGACCGTAGTCATGCCCCGGCGGCACGGTTCCCGGCCCAATGGACCGCGGTGGACCGTGGTCACCGCGGTCAAGTTGGCCCGCTCGGGTTGGGCCGGGTCTGGTCATGGTCGGCCCGACCCCCTGACACGTTTGGTGCATGCGAAATCTTCGGGGGGCCCCTATTTCTCTCCGGTTGGAGCCCCACTTCTCACTTCACCCTTCCAAGCCCTCCAAACTGCTGCCTCTCTCTCAACTCTCCCTTCCAATCATCGAAAATCTCATTTTCGGTCACAACCCACCCCTCTCCATCGTTCGCAGCAACACCTAGCCCCTACCCTTTTCGTTTTCTCTCATTTGAGCTCCTACACCCCCCATTTGAAGCTCAAATTCGTGTAAGCTCTCTAACCCATCCTACCTTTCCATTTTTCATCTTAAACCCTGCCTTTTGGGCCTTTACAATCCCTGTTGACACTCAAGTCCGTGGAGAACCAAAAACTCCTACCCCCGTTTCCCCTTATCCTCATTTTTCATGGCTTTATCCGAGCTTAGTACGGCCACTTTCGCGGATGTCTAGCTATCCATACTGTTGTTTGTAGTTTGCATGGGTTACCGTCTTTGGATGTTTTTGTTTTCATGTTGATGGGTGTAGTAGTTGGTAGGATGTTCTAGATGTTTGAAGACGTTTAGGGCCTGTTCAGCCAAATTGCATTAGGTGAGTTAAAGGTGGATGGAATTGTAAATGTAATAATAAATGTATGTGTAAGGTATGGTCCCTAGATTGGGTGTATCCCATGTTTTCCAATACCATTTTGGAGTGTATGTAATTAAAAGTAAATTCTAAAATTTCCTTTCCAAGTACACTTAGAGATTCATTATCATGGGATTTGGAAATCCCATCTCACACTTTCCCACACAAGGCTCATTTTCCAAAGCCTATACCATTAATTTTAATCCCCACCCACCCTCCTACCAAACATGTCATTCCCAATCCTGAGGTAGGATTAGTAATGCAGTCCCATTTGGTACGACTTAAGACCACTGGCCAAATAGACCCTTGGAGTTTTGGACCTAGAGCGGTGCTCCTAGATTTCGACAGACCTGACCGTATAGGAAATCCAACAAATTAATAATGTGAACCCTAAGACCCTCTTAGCTGGTGTGAGCATGTGTGTAGTGCTTGAGTGTAGCTAAATTCAAGTTTGGGCAACTCAATTCCACTTAGACAACGTTTGACCCTACGCGATAAATAATTTCTTGTATTAGAAATGATCTGAAATCATCTAGTGTATAAGAATAGACTTTGGATTACACCTAGAGGATACCGCTACTCCTAAATTAAGACTAGACTACCGGTTACATTAGAGAATGCCAAAGACCGATAGATGTTGCTAGGTCAAATTAATACACCTTTTTGATCTGGGTGGCTCAGCGAAAGCATGGTGGACCCTACCCCACTGTCCAGGATCGAAACTGTGCTCGTTGACTACAAACAATATAGAAGCCCTAGCAAGTTCTACTATGAGAAACCGTTTTAGGATGATCTAGTAAGATTTGATTCACCATTTCCTTGGACATAAATAATAACGAGGACTCTTTTAGACTAAGGCCTAAAGGGCAACCTTATAAATAGACAATTTGAGCCTTTCAATGATGGACATTCTCTACGTTTTTAGAGTGATCGGTCTACGAAGTTACTGAAATATAAACTGCGAAACATTCGCGGCTTGACCCAATTCTCAATCCCGGGCGACTACTAATGGACTCACTGCTTGACCGAGCAAAAGACCAGGATCTACTAGGACTAGGAAGGGATACGATGAGCCTTATACCCTGGTTAGGTATATGATCGATGTATCAGGATCAAGCCCACTATAAACGTCTCTCCGAGTTGGTCAAACAATGAAAACAGCTATCTTACTCTAAATAATTGGGAATTGTCGTCAAGACTCCAAATAGGTAAAGAAATAAATTGTAGCAAACCATCAGGGTATGAGAAATGGATAAAGAAATAAGTTTTAAGGGGGGTAGACTAAAATGAACCAGGCTAGTATATACCCTACCACGCGTAGAAACTTGAAATCAATAAGTCTTAGGCAAATGAAATAATATAATTCTTACTTATTACTTTTAGGCAATTTTAGGGATGAAAATTTATTTTAAAGGGGGTAGATTATAACATCCCGGATTTTTGCCAACCTGGGATTAGACGTCTTTAGGCAATGGGTCGCTCTTAACACCTTATTAGCTTGTCAGAACTGAATCCCACAGTCTAAAATCGCTTTTGAACCCATTTCCTTCACAAATCTCACTTTCACTACCTTATCCTTCACAAAGTAACTAAGTGCGAATCTAGATTAGCCATGAAATCCGTTTGAATCACTTTAAATATGATCTGCAAGACCCAAAACTTGTGGAATCATTGACGCTAGGTTACCCTAAAATCTAGGATCAACCTCATTACCCGGCTGCTCTCGAGAGCATCTCAAAACTCCGTATCAGATCTGGACCTCACGTCGGAAGTCTGATTAACCCAAAGTTTAGGAATTAGGACCGCCGTGCTGGGCTTGACAACCATCTCAGAAATTAAATCCAGACAGTGTCCCACGGCTGTTCGCTTGAGTCTGAAGCGTGAGAGTGTGAGAACACTTATTTTCTTTACAAAAAAATATCTCAAATAGTAATCTGAGACTTGTTACTTGTGGGTCAGTATTAAGCAACCTAACCGTCAGAATTAGACCAAATTACATCCTCGGATTAGGAGAAATTTCGTACACATGTCAGTATACTCGGAATCTTCGATCGAGATCTACTGACCGTTGAACTGAAACTGGTCCGCCACGCGTGATCTGGGAATCCGACTGAAACGAAAACTTAATGGTACCTAGATCCAATGTCAGTGAGCTTAAGTCCGACCTTTGGCTCAAGGGGGGCTCCGAAAATGCTCCGTTGAGCTGAAACAGATACCCTTTGGACAAAACTCAAGTATACCTTGACCTGAAGTTTAATTTGGTGAGTTTTTAGGCTATATAAGGACCTTAAAACTTTCTCTCTTACAGCCATACGAATTTGAGAAAACCCTAGGAGAGAAAGGGAGAAGAGAGAGAAAGTGTGGGAGATGTGGGAGCATCTCCCTGTCGCTGTTATACATGTTCAACCACTTCATTCTAACCGCTTTCCTGGTGATTCCGGCTCCGTTTCTAGGTAAGAAACCCTAACCCTAACCTGTTTTGGGGTTGTGTAGGTTGTGGGCTATGAAATAGCTAACCTATTTCATTCTATAGGTTACCAAACTGCCGAATACGGAAGCTTGGCAAACCTATCGTATTCGTTACGATTCTACGGAAAAAGGTGCGGACTTTAGGTGTATAGGTTATGGTTTTCAACGCTTTCAATGTCAGATAATGATAGATTCATGATCTGCATGCAATTGTACATGTACAAAGTGCTGTCCGTTTTCCGTTTCGATTAAAGATGAAGAATATGGAATTTTACATACTCTAGGTATTTGTAGAAAGTACCATATACGTATAAATTTTGGAAATGTGTTTGTTATTTATTGTATGAATATATCATATATAGATAAAATACTCACTTGGCGAAAGGACTCGCCCTAATGCATGATTTGCTAATATACACTTGTATATAGAAATAGTGTATTCCAGAAAGTACCGTATGCGTATAAATTTTGGAGATGTGTTTGCCATGATTATTTGTTGTATACATATGCGTAAAATACTTGCTTGGTGAAAGGACTCGCCCTAATACATGTTTTGCTAATATACACTATGTATGTTGTAATAGTGTATTCTAAGTGTTTGTGAAAATTCTTGTGAGAGTTAGTGTTTGGATGATGGTGCCTTAGGTAGGTGTTGAGATCGGATTCTCAATTACCTTAGAGAAGTGTATGATTTTCTCTATGTGGTTGATTACTTTAACCGCTTATGAAATATATGTGGTTGAATTCCTGTTTATATGGTGCTTTATAACATGTTTTATAACATGTTTTATAACATGCTTTATAACATGCTTTATGACATGCTTATTAACTTGCTTGAATTACTTTGTTTAATATGCTTTACTCTACATGCTCTAAATAAGGATTGATTGAGCTTGAGACTATGTTTATAGTCCAGACAATCGGTACCAGACTTGAGATCGTGGTTGAGATTCATTTCGCCATATAAGATGTGTTTGACGAACCCGAGTCGTACTTCAGTTGGCGACAGTGGTTAGGTCAGGCGAAGTGCTTATGCACTTCATGTCGTTCAGTTGATCGTGCACTCGAGCTAGTCAGACTCGTCAAGTAACCCGATATGTCTAATGTATGTTCACCATGTTTGGTCACTACTGCTTGAACCTAGGGTACTAAACTTACCAGTGAAATCCCGTTAACCATGGTACCTCGATCCGCTAAAACTCATGAGTCGGGCATGGTGGTATGGGACACCGTGGTCGAGCTGTCGGCCTACGCTGGGGCCACGTGCCTCCCCGTAGTGACCAGTGAGCAACCAAACTCGTGAGCCGATTATGGTGGTATGGGACACTATATTTGTGCTGTCGGCCTACATTGATAAGGTGATAGGGGGGTGGCGTAACATTTGTGCGTAACAGCCCTAAGAGCCCTTTGTAGTGACCTCGAGCATACTCTGAATTTGCGGTGAGGCGACGAGTTTTACCGCAGTGTATAGAGTATGAACTAGGCCTGTATCTGTATAGTGATGAACCGTTAAAAGGGTGATGGGGGAGTGGTGTAACCTTTGTGCGTAACAGCCCTGACAGCCTTTGCAGCGACCTAAAAATACACTATCGTATAAGATTAACTAGGACTGACGACCCTAGAATGGATCATGTTTGGAAATGATACAAGGGAGGTACCTTAGTTTCCCAATACTGCTGTTTGAAATGGACTAATAATAACTCGGTAATCATGCTCATCATGCATTGCATGTGCCTGGAAGATATGGAGCACTGAGGAATGCAAGCATGCCGCGAACGTAAGATGGTGTCGCACGAGGGAGTGTGTGGTGAGGGTATACATCATGACTACATTCATAATTGTATTAATAAGAGTAGTTAGGAGTGTTTGATTTTACTACTTTATCATTACTGCTTGACTGTTTTGATAACATGTTAACCTATGCTTTATTGTTCCACTGAGTTGATCACTCACTCCCACGTTACGGGACAATGTTTGTAACACTAACCAGATTTGTTGAGTTTCAGGTGATGGCGATCCTTATGAAGCAGAGTCGGACTACTACTATGATGTTGAGGAGGAGTTCTCCTACATATAACTCTCTCAGGTCTATGAAGACCTGGTAATGTATTGACGGGGCTATGGTGCTTGGGATAAAAGACATTACACTTCCTCACATTTGGTATATTTTAGAATTGTACTTGTAATTATTTAACCTGGTAACATGATCACACTTTGGAGACTCACCATAGTTTATATATGTTATTTATCTATCACAGTCTTTCGCTTGTAATTTAACTGTCTCTGGAGTATGATATGTTGTTTTGGCTTAATCTCACTCATGTTTAATGCACTAATACGACAACATTCAATCATCATTCGTTTTGTTGCATAAGTGATGCGTTGGAACTCAGGAGTTGAGTTTATGCTCGACCCCCGATTTTCAGGGCATTACAGGTTGACCCACAACCTAAGGACATTTGTTTCTAGGGAACGACTCAAACCCGTCGACTAGCAGCCTAGAAGTGATTCGGGATCGTTTCGCGTGATCATGGGTGTGTACGGGCCCAATCTCAGCGGTCAATTTTGGTCTGTTTCGTCGTTCATCGAAATTGGAAAATCCTAAGTCAGTTTCTACGTTCCGTCGCTCCCTCCTAAGTCAGAGTGCGTCGTGTGACCATAACCCAGGTCCAGTTTAATCCAAATCATGCTCTGATACCATCTTGTAACACCCTGAAAATCTGGGGTCGAGCAAAACTCACCTCCCGAGTTCCAACGCATCACTTATGCAACATAGAGAATGATGATTATGATGAGAGCATTGAAACATGAATGGGATTATACCAAAACAGCATATCATACTCCAGAGACAGTTAAATTGCAAGCGGAAGACTGTGATAGATATATAGAATATATAAACTGTGGTGAGTCTCCAGAGTGTGATAACATTACCAGGTTAAATAATTACAAATACAATTCCAAATATACCAAAAGTGTAAGGTCCTCTAGTCAACATCCCTGTAACCCCGTCGATCAAGACACGGCTCACATGAAGTTGCCATAATATATCACATACAAGAAGGCATCCTCGTCGATGCAAAAGTCTGGCTCCGCCTCATAAGCATCGTCATCACCTACGCTACAACAGGATCTGGTTGGTGTGTATAACACCGTCCCGTAACGTGAGAGTGAGTGATCAACTCAGTGGAACAATAAAGCATAGGTTAACATGTTATCAATTCAGTCAAGCAGTAATGATAAAGCAGTACAATCAACATTCCTAAGTACTGTAATTAATGCAAGGATGAGATGCGATTATGATGCATGCCCTCGCCAACATACTCCCTCGTGCGACACCATCTTACGTCCACGGCATGCTTTCACCCTCAGTGCTCCACATCTTCCAGGCACATGCAATGCGATGATGAGCATGATTACTGAGTTGTTATTAGTCCATTTCAAACAGCAGTATTGAAACTAAGGTACCTTCCTTATATCATTCCCAAACAATGATCCATTCTAGGGTCGTCAGTCTTAGCCAATCTCATACGATGGTGTGTTTCTAGGTCGCTGCAAGGGCTGTCAGGGCTGTTACACGGAATCATTACACCACTCCCCCATCACCTTATCAATACAGGCCTAGTTTATACTCTGTTACTACGGGAAGGCTCGTCGCCTCACTGCAGATTCAGAGTATGCTCGATGTCACTATACCGGGTACGGTCAGGGCTGCCAAGGCTGTTGCACGGAATCGTTACACCACTCTCCCATCACCCATCAAAGAAGTGTAGGCCGACAGATTGAATACAATGTCTCATACCACCATATTTGGATCATGAGTCTGGTTGCTCACTGGTCCTTACGGGGAGGCACATGGCCTAATCGTAGGCCGATAGCTCGACCACGGTGTCCCATACCACCATGCCCGGCTCATGAGTCTTAGCGGATCGAGGTACCAAGGTTAACGGGGTTGCACGAGTAAGTTCAGTACCTTAGGTTCAAGCAGTAGCATCCAAACATGGTGAACATACATTAGACAGATCGGGTTACTTGACGAGCTCGGCTAGCTCGAGCGCACGACAAGTTGAACGACATGAAGTGCATAAGCACTTCGCATGGCCAACCACTATTGCCAATCGAAGTAAGACTTGGGTTCGTCGAACACATCTCACGTGGCGAATGAATCTCAGCCACGAATTCAATCCCGTTACTGATTGCCTGGACTATACAATAGGCCCAATCACATTCAATTACGAAACAGTTAAAGCAGTAATGATCAAGATTTCAAATCATACAATCAAATATCCAATATTGTCCGCTTAGGGCTGCCAGGGCTGTTGCACGGAATCGTTACACCACTCCCCCATCACCCTTCACGGATTTATGGAATATAACTTAAACATGTGAAGTAGTCAGAGCAGAATTAAATAAACAAGTAATTCAAACATATTAACGAGCAGGTTATAAAACACAATGCAAACAGGAAATCCAAACACATACGTTTCATAAACCAGTAAGTGATTAAACTAAACACTTACATGAAGGAAATCATACACATCACTAAGGTAGTTGAGAATCCTATCTCAACACCCTTATACATTACAATTTACTAACTACTACTCATTCAGACATTTCAACAAACACTTTAGACTACATACATCAACATACATGACGTATGTTGATCACATAGGTATTAGGCCAAATCCTTTCACTAGGGAGCTGCCCCATTTATAACACGCGTGCACCCACGACGGATAGTCATGGCAAGCAGGAATCCAAGTTCCATATTCATTCAGTCATTTCCACAAACACTTGGGCTACACATTTTAACATATATAGTGTATATTGGCCGTGGCGTGATTTAGGGCAAATCCTTTCGTCAAAGGGGTATCGCCTATACAACAATCATATATCCATGACAATTAGTCATGGCGAGCACAAATGTGAATTCTATACTCATTCGGTCATTCTCACAAACACTTAGAATACACTCTTTTAACATACATAACGTATACTAGCAAAAACATGTATTAGGGCGAATCCTTTCGCCGAGTGAGTATTATACATATATATATAGCATGTTCATACAGTAATTAATCATGGCTAACATACTTTCAAAATTTGTACATATACAGTATTTTCTACAATTATACAGAATACACAATATACCATAATTTATATACGCAATCGAAACGCAAAACGAACATCAGTTTGTGCATGTATAATCACACTCAGATCATGAATCTATCATTATCTGACATTGAAAGCGTTGAAAACCATAACCTATACATCTAAAATCCACACCTTTTGCCGTAGAATCGTAACGAATACGCTAGAATCTCTAAGCCTTCGTCAACGTCGATATGACAACCTAAATCACGAGTTACGTTAGCTGTTTCACTACTTGAATCAATCCAAACCCTAAAACAGGTTAGGGTTAGGGTTTTCTTACCTAGAAACGAAGCCGGAATCACCGGAAAAGTGATTAGAACGAGATGGTTAAGCTTGAATAGCGGCAGGGTAGAATGGCAGGCAGATGCTCCCACTTCTCTCACACTTTCTCTCTCTTTTCTCTCTTCTCTCTCCTAAGTTTTTCTAAAATTCGTATGGGATGAGAGAGTGAGGGTTTAAGGTCCTTATATAGGCCCAAAACTCACCAAATTAGACCCAGGGCCATGTTATACTTAGGTTTTGTCCAAAGGGCATCTGTTTCAGCTCAACGGAGCATTTCCGGAGCCCCCCCTTGAGCCAAAGGTCCGACTTAAGCTCACAGACATTGGATCTAGGTCGAGTTATGTTTTCAGTCCAATTGGGTTCCCAGATCACACGTGGCGGACCAGTTTCAGTTCAACGGTCACCGTAACTCGATCAGGGTTACAAGTACACTGCCATGTATATAAAATTTTCCCTGATCTGAGGGTGTATTTGGGTCAGATTCCAATGGTCTGATTGCTTATATCAAGCCCGTAAGCGACAAGTCTCAAATTACTTAAACTTAGATATTTATTTCTAAAATATCCACGGTTCTCACACACTTCACTCCGGGCTCAAGCGAATAGCACTGGGACACTATCTGGATTTGATTTCCGAGATGGTTGTCAAGCCCAGCAAGGCGGTCCTAATTCTATAACTTCGTATTATTCAGACTTTCGACGTGTGGTCCAGATCTGATACGAAGTTTTAATGTGCTCTCGAGAGCAGCTGGGTAATGAGATTGATCCTAGATTTTAGGGTAACCTAGCGTCAATGATTCTACAAGTGTTAGGTCTTGTAGATCGTATTTAAAGTGATTAGTGCAGATTTCATAGCTAATCCAGTTTAGCACTTAGTTAACTTTGTCTAATTCCTAAAGGATTTGAGGTTTGAGAGGTTCATAAGGGGTTGGGATCTACCCCTTGCCTAAGGACATCTGATTTTAGTATCCAATCATGCCAACCATGATACGCCTGTGGAGGCTACAACCCTGATGTCACTAGGGCGTACAGTAACCATGTCATGTAATGCAAGATACATGAATCACGTAATTCGGTCATATAACAAATATGTGCGTACTGCGCACTTGTGCGGGCAACTTCCCTTACCAGGGAATCCATAATAATCTGTCCAATAGAATGTGTTATGATCAATCACTCATCTCATCACAAGCATGCAGATGATGCATATGGACATGTATTATGATGCTATGTTGTCATATACTCATAATCGGAATCAAAAATCGAAATCGAGAATCGGAATCGATCCATCACATACGGCGAATGGGGCCCACTTATTTGGGTTAACCCATGCAGAGAATGGGCCTAACAAGGCCTAGGGAAGGTCACAATAAGAACATCTAACCATCATTGCCCATCAATGTGGACATCTAACCAACATTACTCCCAAGGAGTGGCCTACATAAGGAATTCATAAACAATGTAATGGCCACACACATACATTACATTGGGCCATGCTCATAGACCTCACATACATCGTATCGGGCTTCATATACCTCAAGTGGATGATCGAATGGGCCGATTCCAAATGGGCCGAATCAGATGGGCCAAATCAGATGGGCCTCATGAATATCAAATCGGGCCCACCCTCATGTATTTTGTGATCCGACCTATTCATAAGTTAACCTAGAGATAGATGAAGTGAAAGCCAAATATCAGCTTGAGTGGGAACCACTTGTGGCTCCTAAGAAACTTTTAAACGGTAAATGTCATTGTACCCCATAATCATTGCAATTGGTGGGGTCCACTTAAACTTTGGATTTCACTCATTTACCTCAAGTCGTAAAATGATCTCGTAAATGGTTGGATGGTTCGGATACAACACATGCATCATGGTGGGTCCCACCGTCCAAACAGTGGACGGTGTAGATAAGGCACACACACAGCCTTGGGGCCCACACCACATGGATGAAACATATACATCTGAAGTGGGTCCCACCATTAGAACAGCCGTGATGTACACATACATCATGTGGGACCTGCAGGAGGTGCTGAAGTTTAAGGAGCTGCTGCACGTGCATCTATATGCATTAAAGGGAGAGGTGCATGTAGGGCCCACCACAACATTCAAGATACCACTTTAATAGAATGAATAATATATTATATTATATATTAATATAATATAATATATTAATATTTTATTTAATATACCAATCATGTCCAGGCCTTGGACGGCCTGGACATACATACATCACACATGGGTGGGTCCCACGTAGGGCCCACCATCTTATATATATATATATATATATATAATATAACATATATAATATATATGAAAGGTACTAACGTCCAGGCCCTTGGACAGCCTGGACAACGCTTACATCACTGAGGCCCCACACGTGGGGTGGGTCCTACCGTCCAAAGATGATGGACGGCCAGGATACAGCACATACACTATGGTGTGGCCCAACTGAGTGGATGGATGATGTAGGTGGGTCCCATGGACCCCACCGTCCGTTCACACCACTGTTAGCCACCATACTAGGGAACTGTGCCAAGACCTCAGCGTTGAAAGGAGGTATCTTTCACTCAGTCTGCCAATTGAGCTAGGGTCTGGGCCCCACGTTGAAACGAGGTATCTCCACTCAGTCTGCCATTGAGCTATGGAGCTGGGTCCCAGGCCAGACCACACTTCACGTTAGCCACCCTACTCCGTTGGCACTTCACCGTCAGCCACTATGTCCAGCATCCCTAGACGAACGGTGTGGATGTACACCTCATCAAGGTGGGTCCCACATGGTCCACTTGTTTTGAATTAGCCTGATATTTATGTTTCCCTTTCACCCGGGCTTGTGTGACCTTCCGGTCATGCAGGCCCCCAAAAAGGATTAAGGTGGCCCACTTATTTAGATGGCATGGAAAAAATACACACATTATAGGTGGGCCATAATCATAGAAGGAGAGAGAGAGAAGAGAGAGAGAGAGAGAGAGAGAGAGAGAGAGAGAGAGAGAGACATCGGCGAAGATGGAGGGGCCCCGCCACTATGGGCCCCTCTTTAATACGAAGCCTACATCAAGGTGGGTCCCACCATAAGTGGGCCCTTACATCACAAAGAAAATAAAGGAGTGGAGATCCAAGATCACCCACCATCCACTTCTTCTTTCTCCCTAAGCTTCCTTTGCCCCTTAGCTTCGATCCTAACGGAAGATATGGAGTTTAGATGGTTGAGATGGGAGATGAGAGGGTAAGAAGTGGGCCACACACAAAGCTCTCTTGGAGGTTTGGGAAATGCTTGGATGTGGGATTGTTTTTCTTATGGTTTAAGTTGTTTGGAAAGGAAGGGAAAAATAAGAGAGAGAGAGAGAGAGAGAAGATGGGATGGAGTGATGGATGGGAGAGAGAGGGATGGGCGGTGTAAGAGTTTGTTAACTTTAGGGGTATGTTGTGTAAGAAGGGTTATGGGCTTGTGTAAGAACTTTTGACTTTAGGGGTTGTTTGGGGATGGGTGTGAGGTGATGTGTACTTGACCCTTGATGGGATCGATTGATGGATTGAGGTAACATTCAGTAGAGATTCTCTTGGGTTTTGTAACGCGTGGTGTTTTTCTCGAACTGAACGTGGGCCCACATCTCCCGGCCTGCGTATCGCCTCGGCGCAAGTGCGGCATCGGAACCACGACGACAGTGCGGTCGCTAGGGTACAAGTCTCGGTTTGAGTCGACTCAGGTTTGCAGGACTCGGTTTAGGATCGCGCGCAAACATCGGATAAAGGTCGAAGGTTGCTGGAATTTGACCAGGAAGATCGCGGAAGCTTACGGAACAGTACGGTCTAGGATACAGGTTTTACAATGTCAATAGAGACTAAATTATCTTTGGCTTTGGTTTTTGCTAACTGAAGCTAACAATATCTTTTAACCTTAGTTACAAACCATGGCTAAAAATGTTTAATTTTTTAAATATTTGTTTAAATAAAATTATGCATGTTTCACCTATTTAACATGTACATATAATCATTCATTTCTGGGAGCGGATTAGGTGTTGCCTTATCGTGTGTGGGTTGCATTGATAGATTTTTTGTATATCCATGTTGTCCATCCATTTTCTCACATTATTTTAGGACGTGATCCCAAGCCTTAAGCAAATAAAAATCTCAGGTGGGTCACGCCACTAGGAAACAGTGGTGAATAAACATTAAAAGCTTATTGTGGGACATAAAAGATATAGTGAATAGGCACAGCAATTGGACTTATTTTGATAGGAAGATTCAATCTCACATGTGTGCCACGTCTTTCATAAGGGGTGTTTTAATTGGGTGATTTATTTTTTTTCATCATGCAAAAGTTGTGTGCCCAATAGTCCTGCAAGGCCAACTCATACCTTCATCTAAATCCAAATCATGCTTACCAACATGGCACATGTAAGCTAGATCCAAGCCAACTATAAGTTTAGAACAAACTATCGGGCTCAACCAGTCATGAGCTTCGCTCGACCGGTCAAGGGCTGGTGCACGGCCAATCGAGTGGGGCTCGACTCAAAGTCCGGCGACCATCCAATGTTTTTCTCTAAGGTGCTCGACCAATCGAGGGAAGTGCTCGATCGGTCAAGGACTCAGCTCAACCAGTTGAGCTTACGCAGCTTTGAGTCCGGATCTTGTGCGGACTATGGAAATCTGAGGCCTTTCGCAACAGGGTGCAGAAGGGAGTTTCCTAAACTATAAGCCTAGGGCTTTTCTAGGCAATGCAAGAGGGTTTCCTAAAGCTTTGCAAGGATTTGCTAAAGGGTTTTGGGCTATCAAAGGTGTGTGTGAGAGAGAGAGAGAAAGAGAGAGAGGATGCTTGTAGAAGGGAGGTTATGCTCGTGGAGGTGATTTACTGTGCAATCAACATCTCAGCGCTTCTACGTCCTCGTGATCGGTGAGATCTCTACATTTTTCTTTTATTCTCTTACTGTTTATCCACTCTTGTGTGAGTGACGAAGGTTGTAACGTTCTACTTCATAATGGACTGTTGATCTGGACGAGGTCCCGTGGTTTTTACCTCTTTGAGGGTTTTCCATGTAAAAATCTCTTGTGTGGTGTGGTTTATGCTTTGATTTATTTCATTGCTTTATTATTCCATAATTCTGGTTTGTTTCGGGAGGCTAGATCCTAAGGTTTTGTGTTAGGCCCCCCAACAAAGTGGTATCAGAGCTAAGTTCATTGAACGGGTAGGATCGGTTTTGAATTATGGAAGGTGGCTCATTAAGGATGATCAGCCTCAATGGTTCTAACTGGACCATATAGAAGGCTAAGATGGAGGACTTGCTTTATTGCAAGGACCTACATTCTCCAATTTTAGGCATATCAGCAAAATCCAAGGATATGTCTGATGATGATTGGAAGAAGATAGACCGGAAGGCGAGTTGGACTATTCCGTATTCCACCATGTGTCTATGGAGACCTCTGCCGCTAGCCTATGGCTGAAATTAGAAGGGCTGTATGAGAGGAAGACAGCCGGTAATAAGGTTTTTCTGATAAGGCGATTTGTGAATCTCAAGTTCAAGGATGGTGGTTCTGTGGCCGAGCACATGAATGAGGTCAGCAATATAGTGAACCAACTCTCCGCTATGAAGATGGTCCTGGATGATGAATTACAGGCTTTGCTATTGCTTAGTTCATTGCCTGATAGTTAGGAGACATTGGTGGTGTCTCTAAGTATCTCCACGCCAGATAGAAAGATATCCATGAAATAGGTAACTAGCTGTCTCTTTAACGAGGAGACAAGGAGGAAGTCTCAGGGGCCTACTTAGCAAGAGGCCCTTGTGAGACAGGAACGGGGGAGAGGAAAGAACAGGAAAGGCGGGAAGGCCCAAGATAAATCAAGAGGCAAGTTAAGTACCAGGAAGGATGTTGAATGCAGGAATTGTGGCAAGAATGGCCACTATAAGCATGAGTGTCGTGGTAATAAGAACGACAAGAAAGGAAAAGGAAATGATAAAGAAGATGAATCAGATTCCACTGCAGTCGCTTCAGATGGTGACGTTATAGTTATTCTTTCAGCAGATCATGATGTTTGGCTCACGGCTACGAGTCAGGACACCGACTGAGTGATAGACTCGAGAGCCTCTTTTTATGCGACTCCACACGGGGACTTCTTCACAAGCTACAAGTTAGGTGACTTTGGGACCGTGAAGATGGGAAATTCGGACGTATCAAAGATCGTAGGGGTCGGTGATATTTGTGTGAAGACCGATATGGGCTGCACATTGGTTCTCAGGGATGTGAGGCATATCCCAAACCTTCGTCTCAACTTGATGTCGACGGGAAGGTTGAATGATGACGGCTATGAAAGCCGATTTGTTGGTGTGCGCTGGAAGCTAGAGGAAAGAAATGTTGCACCCTTTATAAGGCAAGTGTCAGTGTGTGCAAGGGTGGGTTGAACGCAGCGGAAGATTCAACTATTGACATGTGGCACAAGCATCTAGGCCACACGAGTGAAAAAGGGCTTCAGGTACTAGTGAGGAAGCGGCTCCTTCCAGACGTGACAGGTATACCTCTCAAAACCTATATTGATTGTTTATCAGGGAAACAACATAGAGTTTCATTTGTTAAAACTGCTTCTCATCTTAATAAAGTGCATGCATTAGATTTGGTTTATTCTGATGTTTGTGGTCCTATGATGACAAAAACCTTAGGTGGGGCATTGTATTTTGTCACTTTTATAGATGATGCATCTAGGAGGGTTTGGGTTTATGCTTTAAAATCCAAGGACGGGGTCTTTGGTGTGTTTAAATTGTTTCATACTATGGTCAAGAGAGAGACAGGTAGATCATTGAAGTGCATCCACACTGACAATGGTAGTGAATACATTGACGACTTTCATAAGTATTGTAAGTCCCTGGGTATACGATATAAACAGACGGTTCCTAAGACCCCCTAGCATAATGGTATAGTTGAGCGAATGAATCATAACATTGTAGAGAGAATTAGATGCATGGTATCCCATGCGAAATTGTCCAAGACGTTCTAGGGAGAAAGAATGCACACAGCAACGTATCTGATAAACAGGTCTCCATCAGCCCCATTGAATGAAGAAGTGCCTAAGAAGGTGTGGACTAGACAGGATCTATTGTACAGTCATCTCAGGGTGTTTAGATGCAGGGCATCCGTTCACGTACCAAAGGATGAGAGGTCCAAGCTCGATATGAAGATCAGGCAGTGTATATTCTTAGGATACGGTGATGAAAGTTTGGTTACAGATTGTGGGATTCGACCGAGAAGAAGCTCGTCAGGAGCAAAGATGTGATTTTCTTTGAAGTTCAGTATATATAAGAAATTGGTAAGCCAGAGAAGAACCAGCCTAGTTCAGGTGAGCTAGAGGACATGGATCCGATTATTCCTCCCATGGTGCCTGGTGATGGGGGAGTACAGCAACGCGTAGAGGACGAGGGAGTTCCTTTAGAAGATTGACCAGGGGAGGAGCCCTCACTTGATCCACCTGTTGAGCCACAGGTGAGGAGGTCATCTAAGGACAGACAGCCGTCCAAGAGGTACTCATTGCATAAGTACATTATGCTGACTGATGGGGGAGAGCCAGAAGATTATTCTGAGGCCCTAGCCGACGAGCATAAGGGGGAGTGGTTGAAAGCTATGTAAGAGGAGATGAAATCCTTGCATAAGAACCACACCTATGATATGGTGAAATTGCCTAAGAGTAAGAAAGCTTTAAGCAACAAGTGGGTGTTCAGAAAGAAGGTTGAGCAAAAGAATTCACAGACAAGGTTCAATGCCCGACTTGTGGTGAAAGAGTTTGGTCAGAGGAAAGGCATAGACTTTAAGGAGATATTCTCACCAATGGTAAAGATGACATCTATACGGGTGTTACTTGGGTTGGCAGCTAGCATGGATCTGGAGATAGAGCAGTTAGATGTTAAAACTGTCTTCCTTCATGGTAACCTGAAAGAAGAGATTTACATGCACCAACCAAAGGGGTTCGAAGTCAAGGGCAAAGAGCATATGGTGTGTAGACTGAGGAGGAGCTTGTATGGGCTGAAACAAGCTCCACGACAATGGTACAAGAAGTTTGACTCGTTTATGTTGAAGCATGGGTATGATAGAATGAAGTCGGACCACTATGTATTCACGCACAAGTTCTTAGATAGTGATTTCTTAGTTCTGCTTTTATACGTTGATGAAATGCTCATCATACGAAAAGACATCAAGAAGATCGACAGGATGAAACAGGAGTTGGGCAAGTCGTTTGCGATGAAAGACTTGGGCCCGGCTAAACAGATCCTAGGAATGGAGATAACCCGTGACAGAAGCAGCAGGAAGCTTTAGCTGTCACAAGAGCGATATATTGAGAAAGTCCTAGAGAGGTTCAATATGAACGCAGCGAAGCCGATCAGTACTCACTGGATGGTCACTTCGATTGAGCGACAGGGCAGTGTCTCAAGACGAAGGCAGAGGTGAAAGAGATGCAGAAGATATCCTACACATCAGCTGTAGGAAGTTTGATGTATGCCATAGTGTGTACACGCCCAGACATAGCATATACGGTTGGTGTTGTCAGCCGGTATCTTGTCAATCCTGGCAAAGAGCATTGGACAGCGGTGAAATGGATATTACGGTATCTAAGAGGCTCATCCAGGTTGAGCTTATGCTATGGTGATGGAAAACCTATGTTAGAGGGTGACACAGATGCAGATATGGCAGGCGACATAGACTCAGGAAGTCTACATCAGGATTCATGTTCACATTTGCAAGAGGAGCAGTTTCTTGGCAGAGCAAGCTACAGAAGGTTGTAGCATTGTCGACGATAGAGGCTGAGTACATTGCAGTCACAGAGGCATGTAAAGAGATGCTTTGGATGAAGAGGTTCCTACAGGAACTTAGACTGAAGCAGGAGTAGCACGTGGTCTATTGTGATAGTCAAAGTGCTATAAACTTGAGCAAGAATCCAAGTCAGCACTCCAAGTCGAAGCACATAGAGATTCGACTGGATCAGGGATACTTTGGAACAGAAGGTGTTACAGCTTGAGAAGGTCCACATGGACGATAATGGGTCAGACATGATGACCAAGGCTTTGCTCAAAGGAAGTTTGAGGTTGGTAGAAACTGGGCTAGCTTGAAGAAGGTGAATCCCTCCTAGGTCAAAAAGGGAGAGATTTGATGGGGTTTTTTTCTCGGGCTCGACTGGTCGTGAGCTTCGCTAGACCGGTCGAGGGCTGGTGCACGACCAGTCGAGTGAGGCTTGACTCAAAGTCCAGCAACCATCCAATGTTTTTCTCCAAGGTGCTTTACCAGTCGAGGGAAGTGCTCGATCGGTCGAGTGGGCCGCTTGACCGGTCGAGGACTCGGCTCGACCAATCGAGCTTATGCAGCTTTGAGTCCAGATCTTGTGCGGACTTCGGAAATCTGAGGCCTTTCGCAACAAGGTGCGGAAGGGAGTTTCCTAAACTATAAATAGGGGTGCCTAGGGCTTTTCTAGGCAATGCAAGAGGGTTTCCTAAAGCTTTGCAAGGGTTTGCTAAAGGGTTTTGGGCTATCAAAGGTGTGAGAGAGAGAGAGAGAGAGAGAGAGAGAGAGAGAGAGAGAGGAAGCTTGTAGAAGGGGAGGTTATGCTCGTGAAGGTGATCTACTGTGCAATCAACATCTCAGCGCTTCTACGTCCTCGTGATCAGTGAGATCTCTCCATTTTTCTTTTATTCTCTTACTGTTTATCCACTCTTGCATGAGTGACGAAGGTTGTAACGTTCTACTTCATAGTGGATTGTTGATCTGGATGAGGTCCCGTGGTTTTTGCCTCTTTGAGGGTTTTCCACATAAAAATCTCTCATGTGGTGTGGTTTATGCTTTGATTTATTTCATTGCTTTATTATTCCATAATTCTGGTTTGTTTTGGGAGGCTAGATCCTAAGGTTTTGTGCAAGGTCCCCAACACTGACAATTATAAGTCATTCATTTGTTTCAATATGTGGTGTTCCACTTGAGGTATAAAATGGCTGACCTATTAGAAATTTAGATCTGCCAAGCGTTTAGACAAGGATAACACACGTGCGGAACTAACCAGACTTTAGGGTTCTCATGGATTTAAATGTTTGCATGAGGTTTGCTTGGGGCATTACAACGAGCTCAGTTGGAACTTTAGCCATTGGATTTAAATTAGAGAAACGTTCTATTTGATGGGGTTGTCGTGGGATGCAAAATGACATATTTCAATCCCTTAATTATTAAAAGTTTATAAATGGAACGTGAGAAAAAGGCCATTTTATCATGTAGCATCTTCCCTAGACATGCATAATTATTATTTTCGAAATATAGTACACCTACAAAAGGCCCCCTAAGGTGAATGATTCCAAGTGCCTGGGTTTCATGTCCTAATTTCTCACTTCACTCACAAACACTCTGAGTTTCTCAAATACTTGCACCCAACAACCATTGTAGGTTTAGTATTAAAAATTACATCAATGGCACATTCATAACTACTTGGGATAAGTATTAGAATTACATCAATGGCAAAATCACAATCATCTTGGGATTTAAATTATGTGAGTGGTAAAATTTTAGCTAAATCCAATCCTTTACTTAGGTAGTCAATTTGAGCTGGCAAAACAGATGGATGGAGTGGATAAAATACATACATCATAGTGGGCCTCCGAGAACTTGAGCCACGTTTCGCTTTAGAGATATTCTTACAGGCAATCTACATCCTATTGCATTGGAGAAAATCACCATATTTTGAGGAGTTATATGATACTCAGGTAGTGTATGACGCTTGATGCATAGTACTAGGAAATAACAGACATAACATACGATTGAATCAAATTAAACCGGGTGAATTGTGGAACCAACTTTGGGTAAGGGAAATACATTGTATTAAGTAAAGCTTGCATTTAATGGATCATGCAATTGTAATCAACACATGCAACTTAAATATCACATGTGAAGGGAGCATATGGATGGATGGCCTAGATAAAACATGCATCAACATGGGGCCTATAGATGTAGTAGATTTTAAAATCCACCAGAAATCTTGCAATATCTACTATTGGCTTTGAATGATATGATACTGTGATTAATCCAATCCTCCCGGTTGTTTACAAACACCGAATGGAATTTTCTTGGGACCAATTGCAATTTCATACCACCCAATATCACACACCAAACAAGCTCCTAGAATTCATTGCACTTTAAAAGCATTGGCAGACTCTAGATACTTGATTTCATTCCTCTATGTTTTTATTGCTTTTATTTTTATTTTTTTATGCGTGGCCCACTTCATCTTGGATAGATTGGGAACATTCACGTGGATAGAACCATCTCCATAGATGAATATGCTTGACAAATAAGAGTGATTTTTTGATACACAAACAATCCTTGACAGGCCTACATATGGATGGACCTGATTTCCACATAACCCTCCACATGTCCTATGGAGAGATGGTTCTACAGTATTAACCATGGGCATGGAGTTAGCTGAGGCCAGATCGAGATCTTAAACTGGTTGGGCTACGACCCATTCAAAATGTTAATATTGCCAACATAAGCCGAGCACATTGCCAGCCCTACTGCAAATATTTTTCTAATACTCAGATAGTGTGATAGATGATACGCTGGCACTTGGAAATTACATACGTGAACAAAAACAATTCAAATAAAACCGTCCAAAATTATGGTTGCCGATATAGATGTATGATTGACTAAAATTCATGTTTATTTGATTATATGACTACAGGGTTATTGGACAATTCAAATGAAAAGTATCCAATGGTCCTTTTTTTCTTTTTGGTTAGTTTGTTAGTACACCCCACTGTCAGTTCACACTTCACCATTAGCCACCCCACTAGGGATCGATACCAAGACCTCAGTGTTGAAACGAGGTATCTTTCACTCAGTCTACCACTTGAGCTATGGATCAGGGTGTCAATGGTCTTATTTTTAACAATTGATGCCAATCACCTATACACATGCAACTTGAATGACAGGGAACATGTGGATGAATGGTGTGGATAAAACAAATGTATCAACATGGGGCTTACAGATGTAATGGATTCCGAAATTCACTAGAAATCATGCAGTATCTACTATTAGCTATGGATGATATGATACTAGGATTAATCCAATCCTTCTTGTTGTAACCAAACACCAGATAGAATTTGCATGGGACCAAATGCAATTCCACACCACTTAATACCACACATTAAAAAGCCCTAGAATTCATTGTGCTTTGAAAGCATTGGCATATAGCCCACACATGGGGCACTAATTAAAAGGAAATTTGGCACAAACATTGTTAATTTGGTTGGACACCGTGTGGATAGAGTATATGCCAAAATTTTCAAAGGTTGGACAACATTAAAAGAAGACTGATTGGCACATGATCCCTGTACATGTGGGTCGCAACAAGATTCAGCTAGTGGACCCTTGCATTGAGCTGCTCTCATAAAATCACACTAGTTGGGTGGTGATGGGTAAATGATCCACCATCCAACTACCCCTTAGATGTATAAATATTTGAGACCCAACTTACAAGGGGTGACAATGTGCTAGATAGACTTTCTTTGCCCTTTTAACAACCCATTTTTAATTGGACACAAAATTCAAGGGAACATGCCAACAAGTAGCGGCTTTATGTGCATAAGAGTCACCTCATTTACCAGGTTTAGCACCTCTTCCCTAACCATAACCACAAAAATAAGGCCCATCCAACAATTAGGGAGGCCCTATCTTGTGATTTATTTCAAAATAATGTCATATACATTTGCTTGGTTAATACACAAGGATATCGAACAAGGAGAATTATCTTGTGAAATCTAAGGGCAGCTTGTCAGTTATGTGAAAGCTCTATCATCTTGATAGTAAAAAAAGAGAAACGTGAGTACCCAATATACAAGTCTTTCCAACCGTCTTGTAAATCTTCTCGAAGAAATAAAGCAATGCAAATGTAATCACATGATAGTCATCATCCATGATATGAGAAGTTAATCTAGCAGGACATATCACATCGGCCATGCCCAATTTCTCCCCATTTGAACAACCTGTTCCTCTAACAAAATGGCAATTAATTGGACCCTATTTGGTGGTTAGGATAGTCCAATGTGGACATTTCTCAGTTCTAATCCCTCTTTCATGGTCCCCACTATATGAACAATTTTAGTCATCCACATGTGGGCCTTTGCCTCAAGAAGCGGCCACAAGGTAGCCCCTGCACCCTAGGTTTGACTCTCTATTTTTTTTCTTTTTTCTTTTTTGTTGGCTTGATCCCAGGCCAGACACTAAGAAATCAAGGGTGGGCGTTCGTCTCATAGTGGTTTATGCTAATATATATATATTTTTAAATGTCTTAAGTCCAATTGGTTGGACCATAGTTTAAGGTCCACCCAGTGGACAACTCCTACTTATTAAGTGCTTGCGAAATCTCAATCCTCCATAAGTTGCCCCATCATGAGGCAACTTATCCATTAAAGCGACCATCACTATAGAAAACATCGTATAGCCATTGATGAGTGAATATGTATGATTTTCATACATAAAAAAACTTACGGTTGGTTCAACATTTAAGGAGATCCATTCACTTAATAAATTAGAAGTTATCCATTGGGTGAAGTCGATACAAATTTGAAGACCACACCACAGGAAATAGTGGTCATTGAACGGTCATAATTAAAATTTTCCTAGAGTCACAGGCGTGGATGAAAGGGAAATTTTTTTTTTTAGCTTAATCCAAAACTGATATGAATCAAGCTCTTCAGAATCGGAGTGGGAGAGTGTCTTTAAGAAGATGGGGGGAGGACGGTCAAGGGTGGTAGTCCAGCGAGGTGTCAGAGAGTGAGTGGTGCGCGTACAACAAAAAAATCCTAGCTTTCCTTTTGGGCCAACAAATGATTTTAATGATCAATAACTATTGTTTCCCGCAATGTCGTCCACCTAAAATTTATATCTTCTTGATTTTGGGACCATGCCCTAAAATAAGCTACCAAACTGATGGATGACTTGGATATAGTATTGAATACATCTAGGAGGGCACTAGAGTCAAGGTCGCACCCATATTGCTGGTTTGGGTCACTACTAAGACGTAATCCTTGTTATTTTATGGAGCCTAGTGTGATATATGTAAAAACCATTAGATATGTAATCTCATGTTTAAGCATAGAGCCAAAAAAGTAGGTTGGTTTGTAATTAAGGTGGGGCACAAACGAGAAGAGTTGGTAGAGACATCCACCCTTGATTTTTATAGGGCTACCATGATTATATAAAATCCATTCTAGCCATTTAGATGATACACCAAAACTTAGACCTTTGACCCAAATTCAAGCCCATATGTCATTTAGGTGGGGCCGCACCAAGAGAAATAGTTGGTAGGGTGAAAGTTGCCCTGTATATTTTCTCTAATTGTGTGGTTTACCTTAACAATGAATGGAGCTGATTTTTGGCTCATGGACCTAAAGTAGGATGACACATTTGGTGGTTAGGGTGGACTCAACGTAAACAACATGGTGGGGCCCTCTCATGTATGAGTTTCATTTGTATTATAGGATCTCTCCTTACAATGGTCATAGGCGGGCCGAGCCACATTCAGACTAGGTTGTATAGTACACGTACCACCCCCTGACCAATTATGAAACGGGCCTGCATTTTAAGCCTAAGCATGTCCTATATCATACCACACTAGCTTCAATTAAAAAAGGAAAGGAAATTTTACAAAATAATAATTAATACGGTATTTACAGATACGTCTTTCAAAAAGTGTGGACTCCACTGCAATGTTTATGTGAAATACACCGGTCAACTCATTTTAAGCCCAGGGCTCAAAATCAGACCCATCTATGATTCAGCTGGACCACATGATTGAAAATAATGTCCAGTGCAACCCCACCCTCCAAATCATTCCCTTGGTGTGTCCCATTTGAGTCATGTAAATATTAGTATGGAGTCTAATGATTGGAGCAGACATCATTTAATCATGATCGTAGGCCTAACATGTTCAACTGATATTTTTTCCCTGGGCCCTCGCCAATAAAAAAGAGTTAGGGCCAAACTCAGGCTGGATTATTTTCACCTATCACAGCCCCAGTCTGGTCTTCATTTAACAATGAGAGCTAGGCTTGGACAAACGTAGACCTCCTGACACCCCTACACACACCACCCCAAAGCACAGTGTGGTGATTTCTTAGGCATTGTAGGGCCCACCTTGATGTATGTTGTATATCCATGCCATCCATCAGTTTTTCCAACTCCTTTTAGGGCATGGTCCCAAAAATGAAGTAAATCCAAATCTCAAGTGGACCACGCAACAGGAATTGAATGTCCACCATTAAAAACTTCATGGGGGTCACAAGTTTTGGATCACGCTGATATTTGTGTTTTCCCGTCATCCAGGTGTGACCTTATCAACAGGTTGGATGGCAAATAAACATTAAGTTGCTAGGAAGGTTTTAATGGTCAATGTCATTATCCCATTGTTTCCTACGGTGTGGTCCACTTGACTTTCAGATCTGCTTCATTTTTTGGGTTCATGCCCTAAAATGAGCTGGCATAACAGATGGACGGCGTGGACATAAAACACATACATCACGGGAAGCCCCACAATGCCCCACACATCACCAGACCACCACTTGGGTGGATGGAAATGGGCTTGACTCGGCTGAGACCTAGAATGAAGACCGAGGTGGTTGTTACCCTGACAATGGGGTCCACCTCGATTCTGTATGCATTGCCAACTAATTTTATGGTACGATCCAAAAAATGAAGCAGACACAATATCTATATCACACCACAGGAAACAAGGGTCATTGAACGCCTAGGATTAAAAGCTTCCTAAGGTCCACTATAATGATTATTTGATATCTGTTGATATGCTCACATAGACCTGGATGAAGGGAAGACACAAATATCAGCATAGCCAAAACTTTCGTGGCCCACAAAATTTTTAATAGAATGACCTCATTTGCCATCCAAATCATTCATAAGCTAGTTGGGCATCCCACTTGAGTTTTGGATTTACCTCATTTTTTGTTCATATCCTTAAAATGATCTGGAAAAATGGATGGTCGGGTGGATTTCTAACAAACATCAAAGTGGGTCCAACCTACAACAGGGTGGGGCCTAATGTGATGTTTGTGAGTGTAGGGAACTTCCTAAAACAGGGTGTCGCAAGCAATCCGTGTCCTGGGCGGTGTGGACAACACCAAATAATTGTGTTGGCCTTCTTTGGGCTTTTGTCATTGAGGTCCAAGGTAGTTTGAAGATAGAGGTAACATTGTCAACCCGCTAGGCCCAAGAGATTGTACAATAATGCATGGGATTTCAGTTTCTACAAAGTGGGGCCTATTGCTCTCGATCTGAAGCGTTCATATTGTGGTGGACCTCACTTGTGAGCGAGGGTATGCAAAATTCCTAAAAATTTAATACGTGGCCCAATAAAGAAACAAATTAAGAATGAGAAGTTGAAACTTTCAATATTTGAGGTCTATTTCAATGATCCCAACTTTTTTATACGATGGATCACCTTTTTAATGGAAAATATTTGAAAAATAAAAACTCCTGGATTGAAATATTTCAATCTGTTGATTGTTTAGCTTTCCTTAGAAGATGGACCGCCTTCTAAGCATTGGAAGACAGATCCCAAAGCCTAACGGGTAGGGTTATAAATGCAATTGGTTGGGTTGGGTTAGGTACGGGATGTTGGGTCGGGTCAAAAATCAACAAATTGACCTGACCCATTTAAGAAACTAATTGTAGTTTTGGACCTAAACCTAACCCATTAAAATTTGAGGCCAATTCAGGTCGGGTCACAAATCAACAATGGTCTACACATTAATTTAATGGGTTGATACTAACCCTCTAATATTAATCTAACCTATTTATCACATGAGTCATGTAAGGTCAATAGGGCTGTCAATGGGTACCCGAACCATTTATCACACGAGCCACGTTAAGGTCATTAGGGATGTTAGTGGGTACTGAAAAGAACCCCACCCATGAAGCTGATCCAATTTTAATGAGTTTAAGTTGAATAAATGACCCAATAAATCGTGTTATGTTTCGTCTAAACAATGGATTTATCTATACTTTTCTTCTTCTTCTTTTCAGATTTTGGGTAAAAGCAAGCCAAGTTATCTAGCCCAACCAATTAATAACCTATGTGGACACATAGGGTTCAACTTAAGCTTGACTCATTTACTTAAATGGCCATTATAGCCAGAACCCACCTCAAAAGTATATTAGGACAGTTAACTTGCGGTAGGCCTGACCTAGGCTTGAGGCCAACCCATTTTAAGTCAAGGCTAGGCCTATTAGTAAAACTATATCATAGGCCCAAGCCCAACTCATTCAGGTCGGGACTTAATGTCACGCCCCGGACTTCGTGCTTAGGATTCACAAGGAACCCGATGGCTAGGTTACGTCGCAACAGCTCTCCGTAGTACCCCATTCTTGGCTCCTGAGGCAGATTCCGATCTTGGGATCCTACAAGGAGGATTTTCATAACAGTATAATCATTACCAATATGAGCATACCTAAGACCACAACAAGTAAATCTGAGAATAACAAAGACACACATCACAAAATCCACTAAGAATTTGAACTTTTACAAGCTTACATAAGGTCCAAAAGGACATACATAAGATAATAGAAGAAAGAAAGGAAGTCTATAACACTGGGTCCTCAAGCTCAGCTCTAATCCAAACTCTGCCACTACGACGTCTGCCTAGGATCTCCTGCACGCATCAATCGTGTATAAGCTTATAGAAAGCTTAGAGGGTGGTGAAAGTATGTGACAATGGTGCTCAGAAGAAGATAGAGAATGCAGAAGGCAGTCATGATCAATACCAATACCACTAGCCTTACCAAGGCTATCATGAATGCAAGAAACTATACCAAGATAGTACGATAATGCAGGAAGCCATACCAATGCTATATAATGTAATGAGTACTGTAATGCAATGAGTAATGTAATGCGATGAGTACTGTAATGCAATGAGTACTGTAATGCAATATGAGTACTGTAATGCGATGAGTACTGTAATGTAATACATTATGAGGCTTACACAACCGATGCAAATGCAATGCAAAGTAATGTCAGTGCTCATATCCAATCCACATATCAAGTACATTTCCATCATAAGAAAATCACCGGGGTCCATTACACTGTTGGATGACTACCATTCTACGAGACCCACACGGATCAAACGAGCGTAAAAGACCTCACTACCCCTGCTGCGGACGACGAATCACCAAAGAAGGCACGAAGGTACTGGACCCATTCACGAGTGAGTCGACTTAGCCTAGCAATAGCCCCCACATCGGGGCGTAGTAAGGCCACACTCCCTATCCAATCCGACTACACGAAGTGGGAGTCGCTGGGTTGCCTAATGGTATAAGGCCCTCTTGCGCTCATATATTCCACTCGGTCACTGCTGGAGCAAATCCTTGGTACCATGGAAGTTTTGAAAAATTTCACCCATGGGCATCCTATGCACCCGGTATACTCAAGTAACATTTCTGGTGTCCAAACATGACCATCCACGATGTATCTCATGGAGGCTATTTAACTGATGAAGCGGGTGATAATGCTCATATGTTATGCAATGCTAGATGCATGAATCACACCATCAACTATGCATCAATTCGAGCATCCAACATGCTCAAGAGGGAATACTATGTCCCTCAGGAAGGCAACATGCAATGCCCAATGGCATAATCATAACCACACACATAGTGTCATCCAAGCATACAATGATGCACATGGGTTATGAAGATGGGTCTAAACGCATTATGCGGCGATATATAAAGTAGTACACTCCTATCCAAGAAGGGACCAAGACTAGGTATTTAGACAATATCCATAAGGAATCCTACCTCTAGTGGGGGCCCATTTACCTGGGGTAGCCCACGAGACTAAGCATACAACTACGTGTCTAAGTAACACAGAAGTGAGTTTAGCAAGAGTTTAAGATGAGCATCTAATGATATTTAGATATAAACGGGCCTATAGGGGTTCATAATGGGGACATTTAACCACCATTCCCCAAGATGCATCTCAACCATGAACTATATGGATACAAGGCCCAAGGCCCCACATTTAAGATAAGAACATAGGTAACCATATACATACATTCCTCATAATAGGCCATAAAAAGATATAACACCACTTTTAACAACATGGGCCCCAAGAGAGAAATTAAGGCCCAAGGCTCAATTCCCAATGGCCATAGAATCCATGCATTAAGTTGGACTTGGTGGGTAGCCCGCATACACAATATTCGGCCCAAAATAAGTTTAAGTTTGGATGATGAAATGGGCCCAACTACATCAGCCAATAACTAGCAATTTAAGTGGGAAATTAAGGGCCCAATACTTATCCTTATCTTAGCCCACAAGTCCATCAAAATGGTGGAAGTTGGCTTAATATATGGTTGGGCTGAAGCTAGGACGTCCCAACCCACTCTAGGCTCATGGGATGCCCCAAAAATCTGATTTAAGATTAGGTCCTTATGTGATCACTAAAGGTGACCCAAAAGAATGCACTGATTAAGCCCAAAGATTATAAGAAAACACAAGCATGCAACACGTACACAAGTTCTCAATATGGTGGGTCTCATGTCCAATAAAGTTTCAACTATAACAATATACATTTGAGGCCCCTTGATAAACGTTCGACCCACTCAGCTTCTTGGGCTTGCTAAAGCCCAGAAATTAGTCAAATAAGTGGGAATAATCTCATAAAGGCCAACAATATTCACAGGGGACCCCACCAGATGGAGGGTGTGTATACATCAAGAAAAGATCAAGTGGACCTACTACTGGATTATGAATCTAGTAACAACCTAAGGCAGAGCGTGCCTCCATGATCGGGCGATCTAAGGCTTGGACGGCCTGGACCACATGCGTTAAGGTAGGTTCCACATATATACACAATGAGCCTTAAACAAATTGCCTAGGGTCTATGGTGGGCCTTTAACCATCTATATAAGAACCCATGGGCCTACCTTAGGACCACCCAGGAGGACATCCAACCTCAATTGGTTCCCAAGAGGTAGCCCGCCACTACTCAAGCATGAAATAAGGCCCAAGGCCTAAGCAATCCATGACCTAGTGGGCCATACACTAAGCCCAATACTTAGGTAGCATTGTGGGCACTTAAGCAAGATTTGGGCCCAACCATAAAGATCATAAATCTATATATTGCGGTGGGCTTCATGGGCAGCCCAGTAATTCATTTACATGGGCAAGTTTCACATTTAACACAAGTGAGTTGGGCCTCACTTTTGGCCCAAGTCCAAGGTCAGTTTAGTGGGCGCCAAGGGCCCAACCTCTTGTGTATTATTGCCCCTAAGTCCATTACAATAAATAGGAGAGTATAGGCCCAAGATCATTGGGCTTATCCACAAGAACTGAGTCCACAAGGCCTACTTGCTAATACAAACATGCATAAAATATATCACATAATGGGCCCAAAAGAGATGGCCCAAACAAAAGCCATCCAATTCATACATTATGGTGGACTTAAAGGTAGCCCGTGTAAGCCCAAGAATACACATGGGCAAGGCCTATACTGACAGTGTGGGCCTTATCACACCAACCCAAAGCTTTAGCAAGGCCCTCCACAATATATATTTATGTGGGCCTTGCAAGTCAGCCCACAATTAAGCATTTTATGAGGGCATCAAGACTAATAAATGCACATGATCAGTTTGTAGATGGCCCATTAGACCCATGAATCAATAAGGTCAGCCCTTGTACAATCTTGGGCTCAAGGGATAGGTTTCCAGCCCATTGGGCCTATAAAGCTATCAGAAATTCTGGTTAAGGCTAGCCCACAAACCACCACAAAGGTGGGCCTCAAGGGGCACTAATTAAGCTCAAAATGTCTAAGGAAGGAGGGTAAAGAGTGTGTATAACACTCTCTTAAATCTGGTGGGCCACCATGGCTCCAAAAGATCAACTGTGCATAAATTTGGGCCCCTTGCTGGAATTCCAGCCCACCGACTTCCTGGGCCTGCTGGAGTCCATAAATTAATTTAATTTAAATGGGTTACTAACCTATGGTGACCCACACATATCACAGTGGGTCCCACCAGATAAGAAGGGAGATATACAATACTTACTTCAAGTGGGCCATGCCGTTAGAATGCAGGCCCAGCAGCCCAAGGTAGGGGTATCTCATGGTAGGTTGTCCTATGGGCCTGGATATTTGAAGCAAAACTGATCCAAATTGTAGGCTACAGCACGATCGATACAGGGGCCCGATGACCCTAAAAATTTGTAGGATGGTCCTTCCATAGGTGGTCCATAACTCCACAAAATTTTAAAATTTTTAGACATCTAGAAGTATTTTAATTAATTTAAATAAAATGGTCTGTCCAGAAAATTGGACTGACCTGGACGTCCCAACGTGGTGGGCCAGTCCGGGACTTGTCACGGTGTCCACAGGGGTCAATTAGGTCTGAAATTTGGTAGGTAGGTCCTACCATGAGTGGATCACAACTCTAAAAAATTTCAGAATTTTTGGAAATCTATAAATATTTTAATTTATTTAAAGAAATCAATTTATTCTGAAAATCGGACTGATCTGGACACCATATTGTAATGGGCCGGTCCAGCCACCACCATGGTGTGTATAGGTGTCCATTGGCCCCAAAATTTTGAAGGTGGGTCCTAACATGATTGGTCAACTTTCTTATAAATTTTTATAATTTTTAGATACCCAAAAGTATTTTAATAAATTTTAAAATTCTAACCTATCCAAGGTGGAATGTTGCTGGAACAGTGCAGAAAATCCAGACTGTCCACCTCACTTGGACCACACCTTTGGGACCGCAATGAAGGTCAGATGGGGCTGAAATTTGGGGACATCAAGATGAGATTCCCAACTTTTAGAAAAGTATATTTGATGGGTACAAAAGGTCCCCTAATCAGTCCCAAATTTATGCCCAAAGTCCAACAAAAATCTGTCCAGATATTTCTTGACAGCAATACATGCATGAAATAAAATAAATGTATGGGCCTATTAAGAAAGGGATTGGCCCATAAATTGGGTGTCATGAACCACCCTAGTGGGCCCCACAATTGTCCATAACAAACCCCCAAATTCCCACCCTTGCAAGAACATTTAAGGTGGAAAAAAAAAGGGCATCTAAACCATGGTGTAAGTTGAGTATAGATGTTCCTTCCTACTTGGGCTTTTCCGGGCAATCCAGGATCCACTAAGTGGACCACACATAATATCATCGATTATGAAAGAATGAAAGAGAAGGAAGAACATCCATCCATCAGGAGGGCTCTACGCCGTATTAAGTCGTCCCCACACAATCACAACCACAAACAACAATTAAACACATTGTACAATATAGATCTTATGATGCATGGCCTAGATCTTTGAGATGAATGGTTGGGATGCCATCCCAGCCACATGCAAGGGTCTAGATGACCCATCATACCTAGAAAAATAGGGAAAATTCACATGCAAGAGGTCCATCAAGGGAAGAATCCCATGCATGGACATGCATGCACAATGTGGGCCTCATGGCCACATCTAGATGGTTGTGTAAGATCTCCACCATTGATTGGTGGGTCTTACACATCTAAACTGAGAAGGAGGGAAGGATCTACATTAAGAAGATGAGATCTACATGATATGGAGAGCACCCACCTTGATCCTTACAAAAATCTAGGTCTCCTCGCCCTCTAGCTCCAAGGAAGGGAAATCAATGGATGAGATGATCTTGAAATGGATGGATTTAGAGAGATTAGGGAAAGAAGGTGCTAGAGAAAATGGGGGATTTGCTGGCCATGGAGAGAATGAGGAGGGAGAGAGATAAGGAGATAGAGAGAGAGAGAGAGAGAGAGAGAGAAGAGAGAGAAATCGTTTGTTTGTAAGAAAAGAAATAATTACATAAGGAGGAGAAAACAAGGTTATAGGGTAGAGTAGGCCTTTGGGTGGTATGTGTGTGGGTGGGTAGTGTTTATTCCATGGGAATTGTAGTGTGTGTGGGTGGTGTGTATGGGAACTTGTGCCATGAGAGTGGTCCATATGCTTTTGTACAAAAAGTGGGCCACATGATGAAATGCTCACAACTTTTGATCTATAAGTCGAATGAACGCACAAGTCGCGTCGTTGAAACCGCAAGCGACGATACTGAATGAGATGACATAAGTCTAGGGTCGACTTGAGTCGGGTCTACGTGACCGGACTCAAAGATGACCGCAAACACTATCGGAGGGTCACGGTCGCCGAAATTTGATCGGTAGGACCGCCGGACCAAAATAAATGAGATGCATACTCACACACACACACATGCACACATGCGAACTCCGGTCGGGTATCACACTTAAACCCACTAGACCAATTTGGCTTGTTCGTTGCATAATGTAAGTTATAATTCCTATAAGAAAAATAAGTAGCAAGCAAAGTTCAAAAGTAAAATGGTTTCCTTATCTTCGTTAATTATGGGTCATTTTCCAATATAGATTGCTATTTTTAATCACTCATGATCCATGTAAACTTGATCTCCCTAATTGGAAGACCTTACAATTCAATCGATGGCCTAGAAACTATATAAGGGAAATCTACTAAATTCAATGAAAAATGGGCCAACAATCGAATAGTTATGATATTCCAAAATAGGAGGCTTTTGGGGTGCCCTGTCAATGATGGGCCCCATCAAATTAATGGTCTC